>QUSF01000024.1:1751641-1808877 GCA_003676055.1 Chloebia gouldiae
AGCACGGTGCCCGCCGGTGGCCCCGCGCCGCGGCACTCAGCACGGTGCCCGCCGGTGGCCCCGCGCCGCGGCACTCAGCACGGTGCCCGCCGGTGGCCCCGCGCCGCCCGCCGCTCACCTCAGCGGCCGCCCGCGGGGAGGGAGCGGGGGCGGCAGCGCGGCTCCGCCGGGCGCGGCAGCTCCGCTCCTGCCGGACCGCGGCGAGCGCGGCGCAACTCCGCCGGAGCCCCGCGGCGCTCCCGACGCGCCCGTCCTGCTGTAGGTCGGTCCGTCCGTGTGTCCGCCCACCCGTCCGTCCGTCCGTGCCCGGTCCCCGCCCGCGGGCTCAGGTGCGGCGGGCCGGGGTCGGCAGGCGGGCGGAGCCTGCGCGCTGGCGCCGGGGGCGGGGCGGGCCCGCACCTGTGGCGCGGCCGGGCCCGGCGGGAGCGGCGCCTCCGCGGAGCGAGCGGGGCTGGAGGCGCGGGGAGCCCAGCGCCGGACCTCGAACCGCGGCCGACAGCCCTGAGAAACCATCCCCGAATACCCAGCCCGAACAGCTCCCGCCTTCCTTACCCCTCCAGCTTCTGCTGTCAGGGGATGCTCTTCTTTCCCTAAATTCACACAAACCTTTAAATCAATAGCCACTACTCCTCAGCTCTGCTCTGAAAAATGTGTGTCCTAAATATAAACTTTACACTAGAAAACATCAAGTTTTGTCAGTACTTAAGAGAAAAGCAATAATGATAATGGTAGAAACATCAAAATCAATGCAAACTTTAGTATAAGAAAATTTACAGCATTTTTTATAATTTGAGTTAGCTTTTATAGTTCAAACACTGCTCCTGGAGAATGTGATGCAAACAGGAAATTCTACAGTATTTAATTCATTATTCTTTTGCATGAAGGAAAATAAGAGCTTTTAACACTGGAGAAAAACTTATTGCTGAACTTTTGGAGAAGAGCAATGATACTTAATACTATTAAGAATTACATCATAACTTGTTTACACTTTTATGTTCAGTGAGTTCTTTTAGCACACAGGACAGGAAATTCTGAGAGTTTGAATGAATCATCCCATAAAAACATGAATATAATCCTTCTGCTTTTTTACCTACCACAAACTTCTTGCTCAGAAGAAATCTGAACTTTAAGGCATACCTAAGTGTTTTTGCAAGATTTACTGGTCTCCTACAGAGAGAGCAGCTGAAAACAGGACACTTTTTTTCCCCACCAGAGGTCCTGAGTTTGTCTGAATTTGTAGCAGCAGAATAGATGGCACAGTAAGAACAATCCACTACTGAAACTGGGAATGTTGTAACAGTGGAAGAGGAATTTTGAATGTACACATCTGGTTCAGCAGCAAATAACAACAACCACAAAAATACCACAGAGGGTTTGAGATCAGTCAGATGATAAATGGATCAAATTGATTATCTTGAAAAGGCATATACATATATGATTGTGCATTAGCAATATCCAAAATTTTCATATTTTATTATCTTTTATCTATCTTTTAGCCCTTTTCAAGACAAACTTGCAGTAAACTAGCACAACAGTCTCCAAAACACATTCAGAAGTCTCAAAATAATTCTGACTGGACAAAAACTCAGCAACTTTCTCTTCATACACAACTTTCATGTCCTATTCTAAAGAACTAAGAATATTACATCCAGGCATATTATTTTATTTATGTAAGCAGCTGTTGTAGTTGCCACAGAGATGTTATTCAATCTTAAATAGAAATGTGGTCTGCAAATGACCATTCACTGTATTTGCTGTAAATATGAAAATGTATAAGAACCCCTGTGAATACTGTAACATTCTTCAGAACAAGTACATTTCTGTTCAGTGGCTCATGATTAAAAAAAAAATTCAGTGAATTCTAACCATCAGCTTCCTATAGAGAGATGTAATGAGGGGTGATAATTGTATATGGTTTCAAACACTTGATGCAAAAGTATGTCTCAGGTCTGTCTTTGAAAGGCCTGTTCTCATCAGAAACAGCAAAATTTAACCCACAATTGTACACATCTTTATGATGCATTTCACAGCTGTCTTCCACTGTGGAACTCCCCATTCTTGACTCCAGCTCCGTATCAAATCCTGCAGTCTGTAAGATTGTATAAGTGTGAAGGGTGGAAAACTGTAAATGCCCTGTGATCTGTATTATCAACATGCCACGTTTCATCTCTATAAATGCTGAAAGTACACTAGAAGTTACGAAATTACAGAATAGTTGTAGAATATCAAACCAACTTCAAAAGTGATGGGAGCAACAGGAAGACCATTTAACCTGGGAGATCTTATAAGAAAACAAAAGGTCTGTAAAATCAGAGGAATCTATTGGAAAGTAGAGGCTGCTGTTGGATGCATTTCTACTGGGAATCTGCATAAAAACACAAAAAAACAGACAGAGGTGAGACCTTATCCTAAATAAGAATATGCAGATTATGAAGACATGCTGAGTATGAATTAGAGTTGCATTTTATCACTTGGTTTTTGTTTTTTTTTAGAAGTTTAAATTTGGCTCTACCAAAACAAACTTGGATGACTTTTCTAAAACATCTGTCACTAAACATAGGTTTAATGTGACACAAATTTGTTTGTAGATGCATGCAGAATGGTGCATGCAAGCCAACATCTTAGGGATGCCTGCAACCCAACATCAATTCAGGATGCCCCAAGAACTGGGAAATATTTTCTACAAAAGGCAACAGTAATATTACATCTGGGTGACATTTGATATTTTATGAGGAGAGGTCACCACTGGGAGGCCTCAAGCAACCTCACATTCATGACCCACCCTGTAGTGCCAAAGTGCCAGAAATCTTCTGTGTCCCCAGCAAACAAGGAAACTGCTGTGTTCTCCACACTAAGCTGTTCTTTTATATATATCTGAAAGGCCAACTACTTATTTTGAGGAAATTGTCCTTTTTGTTTGACTGCTATACCTTTTTTTTGAGAATTAAGGCTCAGTAATGTTTTACTATCATCCATTTAAAAAATAAGCTGTCTCTAAGCACCACAGGTGCTTGAGGTATGACTACAGTTCTTCTTGTTTGTTTGTTGTCTATGTAAAATATGAAAATAGTATCCTAATGATCCAAATATTGATTTGCCTTTTTGGTGATCCCATATGGCAAATAATGCAACGAATAACAACAAAAATAAATACTTTCAAGGCATGTTACACAAGTACCCCTCTGTGGAAATAAACTGACTGTTTCCAGGACTTCTTTTCAACTGGCTTCTCCAGTGTTAACCTATTAATTGTTGGCTTTGCTGAGAAGTGTTTCTGTAAAAGACACTTCAGAAATTGGGAGACCAGATGTAGACACAGAAACTACAGGTACAGTAATTTCAGTATTTCCCCTCCATTAAGTACCAATGCTTTTTATAATGAGAGACGATTCTAAGTGATTACCTCAACACATCTTCTTTACCCAAGTAGTTGCCCCAGATTCTCTAAAGCCATATTATCTTTAAGCAAATATGGGCAGCCTTCTGTGTTTGCTTTGCACTCTACCTATTCTAAGACAGCAACAGCCTTGTCACCATATACATGAGAAGAATGAACTCAAGAGGTGTTTGGTTTTGTGTTGTTTTTTCTTTTCTTCCTGAAGAGATCTGGTCATTTCCGTAGTCTTTGAAATTAAGACCTGATAAGCAGAATTTTAATAAAACACAGTTAAAAATCTTACTTTTATGCATGGAAAAAGTTTAGAAAACTGAAGAAATAATGACTGGATTAAGATATTCTGTGCCTGAATCCACGTCCCAGTCCCTTATCAAACTATTATTTAGGCATTTGCTCATAACCTTTCTTTAGAAGACTTGGTTAGAGTTTTTCCCACTGGTATGCAATTCCTTGTTTGTCACCTGTTCATTGGGGGATTTTGGTTTGTTTTTTACAATAAAGAGTTGTTCCTGGATCAAGTATTTTTGTAAGACTTTAGAAACTTTATAGATTCCCTTACTCAATTTAAAATTCACATCTGTATGCATGTCTAGAGTTTTGGTTCCTCTAAGGAAATCTGACATTTTATAACCAGATAACTTATATGCCTGTACATTTTCCAGCTTCCCCACTTCTGCCTCTGGGGAAACAATCCTAGATTTAGCAGATCTCCATCTGCCTTCCCTGCATAAACAGACAAAGCAACTACTGAGCCAACCTGTTTCTTGCTAACCACTCTATTTTTTAAGGAGGACAGTGACTTGGATTTATTTTTTTTTACCTTGCATCTATATTTGATGGAGTTACTTGAGATGCTTTTGAAATTTGCTATTAACTTCTATTGCTCTTTATTTTTGTCCACATATTTCCAATTTCCTGGGGTTTTTAAAGTGTATTTAAGCATCCCACTTGACTTCTTAATGGCTCAAATTTATCCCTTTTTTTACACTTGTGTCTGTTAGCTATATTTAGAATGCTCAGTATCAGATGGGAAGGATGCCTACAAATTATCTGCATTATTCCAAATTGTTTGATAAGTTAGTTCATAAAGTATGCACACATAAATATCTGCCAACCATTCAGTCTTACATAACTATGCTATTTGTACTGTGTGACAGATCAGTTAATTCCTGTGATAGTATTTCTATTTCCTGATGGCATGTTTAGAAAAATTACTTGGATTTAGATTGTAAGCTGTTTGGCACAAAGAATTCTCTTTATTATCTATGTCATGCTCAGAGAACCACCTCTCTAAGTTGTGATTAGAGTTGTATGAGCACCATCATCATAACCAACAAATAGATGAATGAGAAACACATATGAATGCTTTTCACAAATTTCTTGTCATTTATATGCTCACAGTTATTTTTGAAGATATTTATGAACATATGTTTGTTTCACACTAAGAAAAAACAACATTGAAAGTTGAAGTCAGCAATAAACTTAGGTTTTATGAAATGATGTTTGTCTGTACCTAATTTCTTTCTCAGCTATGTTAAATGTTTTTATTTTTTGTAGCATATTCTTGCTTTGAGAAACTGAAACAGAAAAAAACGGATCTAAAGAAAAACATATGACATCTTTCCAAGCACTAGAAAAGCTGCTAAACCCTTCCTTTCAGTCACAATCTGTTCCAAGACTGAGAGCTCACTGGTACATCAATGCTATCCTGCCCCCTGAGAATATCAGCTTCACAGATAACATGGAGGACTAATTCTCTGTATAACCAATTTACTGTGAATGCTGGAAACACTGGAGATTTTTAATTTAGAGGATAAATAATTCAAACAACAGACAGGGGAATTCTTTGTAAAACAGTGTACGATTTTTAAAATTCTAATTCAGTTCAAGGAACAAGATAATTCCTAAACAGGAAAGAAAATTGTGTAAAGAAAGTACGTCAGTAACACAGGACTTAAGAAGTTGAAAACTGGCAGAGAGAACATCTGAAAACCTCCTGGTAAAGTACCCATGTAGGCTAGCCAGATGGCATGCTATTTGTTTTCACTACTTCATTTAACATAGAAACAAACTGTTCTTCAGCTGAAAAACAAAACCAATTAGAATATTTCCTTTCCTCAGTGTTCCTAAACCTGAGTCCATTAAAAATCACCAGGGGTTTCCGCATAAGAAGTATGCAGTATCTCTTTAAAGTACAGGTGAAAGATCAGAGGCACCTCCTGAGTTCCCATCTGTTTTATAAAATAATCCTGCATGGCAGTAGTATATATATAAAATATCCTGCACAGCATAGGAGTTGAGGAATTGTGAGAAGGGTAGTATAAGACATGTGAGCTAATGCATTTGTTATTTTGGTGTCACCAAATAAAAAGCAGGGATGCTTACATATTGAAAATTTTTATATTGATATAAAAATGGTGCAACAAACTACAATTCCAAGAAAATCAGATTTAAAAAGATCTTTTTTTTTTTGGCTAAGGGCAGCCTCTTCTCCCACAGATTTGCCACTTCAAGGACAGACAAGAAGCCAAGCATATGCAGCATAATTTTGGCACTTTTCCCCTGATGGAAAACTATGAAATACAAAATCCAATATAAGTGCTAGTGGTTTAGATCACATGGGAAACTAGTCATCTTCTATCTTGGGCTGTGGATTGAAAAAGGTATCAAGGATAACTATAATATTTTATTCCTTTCATAGCCAAAGCTTACCTTGTAAAATTTAGTGTGGAGTCAAATAAAAAGGGTGGTGGTGGAAGGCACTTTACAACAGCTTCAAGACCTTCTCTGAACAATGAGAATCAAACAAAGCATTACAAAAATGCATTGTGTCCTTGATTGCAAGTACCTGAATTAATGCTATTCAGTATGAAATCTCAATGCATCATCCAGATTTATAAAATAAATAATAGCCCTTGTAATTAATCCCCAAAGAGAATTACCCTAGTGAAAATAAGAATAGGATTTGGCTCCAACTGCAGCTGTGTCTTGAACAAGACCAGAGCAAGTTTGGGCAGCCAGGTGACATGAGCCAGGTGTTTCACTGAAGTGGTACAGCATGCTATGAAAGCAGCCTGGAAGCAGAAACTTCTGTTAGATGCTTTATGCTGCTATTGCAGCATATTTCAATGTAGGAGGACAGCACAAGAGCATTTATTGAAAAGGATAAATGTATATAGGTCAGCCATAACTGGGTTATTGGACAGTGTGGGCCAGAGTATCAGTTATGGAAATTTATAAGTGTTGGATTACAGGATTTAGTTTGATTCTTTTCCCTCCACCAGCAGAGAGACAGCATATCAAAACTTCCCTCTCATATAGAAGCATTTCCTTTTCCATACTAAAACTTTTTTCCCCTTTTTCTGTCAAAAGATAACTCAGAAAAATACAGGACAAAACGCAAACCAACTGAAATAGCTACAAAACCTGAATTGTAAGGGGACCAGTTGTAAGGATACTTAAAGGACAAGTTGCAGCTGTGCTTAATTTCAGCAGAAATGTGAGAAATTGCATCAATAGGGTGGATGCCTCTTGACACACTGGATGAGTCACAGGAATCAGTCTACAGGCACAGTAATTGGACACCTTCTAGAGCAGGCTTTTGCCACTGGAACAGCACAGGAAAAGAAACAAACAGTACACAAGATTTAGATCAGTCTGATTTCTTATTTTCAGTGGAGTGTTATGCCTGCATACACAAATTCATTTGAGCTGCAGGAAGCTACTTCTGCTTAAATAGTAGGATAGATGGATATATTACATGGATATACCATTTCTTAAATACATAGGGATTTCATGCATAGAGTTGAGATTGAGTTGTTCTATTGGTAAAAGAGTAATATTGTGATTACTAAATTGTATTTGGCAGGTAACACAGTAAAGTTACTTTGGAAACTTAAGTTTCCCAACTTGACTGCTTACTCAATTTAAAGATTAATATGCAGCACTGTAATTTATATATTTTATATATTTTAAAGACCCAGCACAATGTATAATTAAACAGCTGCTTATTAAATATACAACTCCACAGCCTTAAAAAATTACAGCCCTAGAATAACCATATTTGCCACTGAGACATGCAATAATTTTAAAATATTTATTCTTTCCTTAGATTGTTTGGACAGTTACTCTACATTAAGATTTTAGGAGAAGAATAATAGAAATCATATCAAAACTTAATTTCTACATCTGATTTTCTTAGGGTTTATAACTCAACTGAAAAAAAGTTGGTCTTTTTCCCTAGCACATTTTCATTCATTAATTTACTCTCCATCCTCTCAAAAAAAGGACAGCAATACATAGAGCTTAATTATATACTAAACAGATCAAAAGCTGCCTCCATATGATTACACAGTCCCAGAAAAAGAACAGTCACTAAAATAGTATCCTGCAAACAAAATTGCATCTGGTGTAGCCACAGAGAAGCAAATCAAACCTCATGAGCAATGTAAAAAGTGCACTACCAGGAGATCTGCTTCTCCCTCTGAGGAAGTTTAGCATGTACAGAAGAAGAGTAGCTTCAGCACTGGCAAAAGAAAGAGCAGAACACGAAGCTCTCAGATCTCAGAAGAGAAGTGCAAAAAAACATCTGCACCTCGCCTTACACCAGGGGGTTTGTTACCACACCAAGCTCCTCAGAGAGCAAGAGCTTCCTGGGAGCAGAGAGAAGGAAGGTGCCTCTGGGAAACCTTTCCCAAGGCTGTGGGAGATGGGACTGAGCCACCCTTGAGGGCAGAATCTCTGCAGGGCAGGCAGGCCTGAGGCACTGCTTTAGAACAGTGCCAGGCTCTCTGCTTCCTCAGAACTAGTGAAAAATACATCAGGAGGTCTCTGCTCCATGAAGCCTCTGTTGGCTGCAGAACGAGTTTGTCTCCCAGGTGTTGTGAGTACCAATGGCAGGCTGAAAGGAAACACAGCAGCAGTCCCACAGATAACAATAAGGCAGAGGCATCTCTGGGGGCTGTTCAAGGTCTAGTTTTTGGAGGATGTGCAGATTTTGGTAGGAGATTTGCTGCCTGTGCCAAAAGGGGGAAGGAAATTCCCCTTGAGCTCCTGCCATGTCCGTTTGATGGAAGCTCCAAGGGGAACACTAATGAATACTCTGCACTCCACACAGATAAGAAAATGCTTCAGTGTGCAGATGCACATTTATCTACACAACAACAAATGCACTTATATATTAGGGAGGTTTTATCAAAGTTGGTCTGCTCTGTAATTATGTTGAGAAATGAATTGGGTGGAATTTGAATGAGTTAAGGTAATGAGCTATTAACCTAGAGATCTTTTACCAAATGATTCATGTGCATTCAATCTTTCCCTCTTCCCTCCAACTCCATTGTAAAGGTGAAATGAAAGACTAAGTTGATCAGGATATCAGCAGTCACAGCTATAGCAGAATTCAGCAGAAATGAAAAACAATGTTTCTTACATTAAACCGTGCAGATATATTCAAGCAGTAGGATTTTTTTTTTTTTTTTTTTTTTACATTTGCACAATGTACATGCCCATGTACAGCATGCGCAAATAGGAAAGAACCAAGACAATGGGGTAGTCTCACTTTCTTATAACAAGAAATCCCTGCTGGAAAGAACCACAGAAACAAATTAATTAATTCTGTGTTCAGAATGAGAGGAAGACTAAGTGATGCACTGCTCAGATCTCCACCTTCACAAAGTCCCTATCTCTCACAATTTTTAGCTAATTATGGGAAATTTTTCTTTTTTATTTTTCCCAGTAAACACACAGGAAATCACCTGCTTTGAAAATATGTGGGAATCTGGCAACTGCATGGCAGAGACAGGTTGCTGTGTCCCCGCAAAGGAAATGATGTGTGACAAGATTGTCTCCTCCACCAGCCGTCATCCTACAAAACCCTACATGCTCCAAATTCCCTTGGGAGCTTAAAATCTTCAAGACAGCAACTGCAGTGGGGAGATGGGCTCTCCCTAAGAACCTGCATTCATTCTTTCTTCACAGTAGAGTGAGGGAATCGAAACAGGCAAGAAAAGAATTTTCACGAGAACTCTGCAGCTTTGTCACTCACTGCTTTCAATTCTGAGCAGAGAAGGGAGCGAAGGCTCTGCAGAACAGGTCGGGGAGATGAAGCCAGCCCTGGGTGTCCAGCTGTAAGCTGCTCTGGCACAGACTGTGCTTGAAAAGCGTGTGTGTAACCCAAAGAGAGCACGTCCTACGCAGCCCTGTCTCCAGTAAGGAAGCCAAGAAGGAGATTGCTCCCGGTGCCTGCACTGAGCTGAGCCAGCCTCCCCGGGGGTCCCTGCGTGCCCTGCACAGGGCTGCACCAGGTACAGTAACACTGAGGAGGACCTGAGGAGGATGCTGAGCCTGGCTGTTCAGGAACACGGCCCTTCCTGCCCACAGCAGCTTCCCCAGGCTGCAGGTTGGTCCCCTGCCCTGCTCCAGCCTTTGTGCGTGTGACATTCTCCCTGTGCCAGGCGCCCGGGGTAGCACATGGACTGATAAATGCACCGGGAGCGATGCTGTCTTCACACCTCCTCCTGCTTTCGTCACCTGCTGCAGCAAGTCGGGGACACAGCAGCTCTGAAACGTCTACTCGTGACTGAACTAAGCAGTTTGAGAGATTAAGATCATTTTTAATAAGCAAAATATTTTATTTCACTGGGGATTTTTGGTCCTTGGCATGAAACAAATTAAACTCAAGCTGTTCCTCAAGTAATTTCAAATGAAGCTGCTCAACCACCTGGACTGACAACATTTTTCACACCCAATCTCTTTATCTTACTCATTTCCTCTCTCTTTAAATACATTTTTAAATGTATTTGAACTAAAGTCCTTGAATTATCCTCTTGGAAAGACTTTAATCTTTTCTTTGGCAATTTAATCCTTTAATTCAAGTAGTCAGTTGTATATCAAAGGTCTTTAGGGAAATGATTGACCTAATTTTTAGATATGTGATAGATATTCAGTCAAAAGTAAAAGTATTAACCTAAACGCAATTAAAATTATAGGAATCTACTTGGAATAATCTGATTTGTCTGGACTTTTAAAAAGCCTGTAAAAAGTCTTGCATAAAAAGCTATTAAAAAAGCAGCCAGTTGGGAGGTAAGAGATCAATGATTTGGGATGTGGTGCTAGACAGCTTACACAGACATGGTCAATATTCTGTGTGGCAAAAGGTTTTAACATTGAAACAGTCCCAAACCCATGTTCTAGCACTGTATAGTGCAACGAGCTGTCACTCAGCTTACTTGAAACAAAAGGGAACAGAAAACTAAAGAACTTGAATTAAAACATTGACAGCTGGAAGTCTTTGTTGAAAAGAACACAGTAATGGACACTAGAAGAAACCTTGTGAATTATTCATACAAGTTTGGTGTACAAGTTATAGAAGAAAGACCAGAGTATCACTTTGGACAGCTCAGTGGCTGTCAAGAAGCAAACATTATTTGGAACAGACTGTTCCAAAGCATAAGACAAAGCAAAAAACAATCCAAAAAAAACACAAAAAAAAAACCAGGAAATACAATGAAATTTTGAAAATTAGTGGTGTGGTCCCATCAACAGAAATGCTCTGTTTGATGGCCCCAGAGAACAGTTTAGAATCACAGGGAAAAGAATGAGAGAGAAAGGAGAGGCAATAAATATGATTATAGGCTGTGAAGGCTTTTCTTCTCAAGTGAAATACTAAAGAAATGTTTACAGAAGAGATGAATAGAAAAGCACTTAGCTCTGAACACAGGCAATAATGAATATTATATGGAAGAGAAAATGAGCACTTCTATCTTTTAAGAGGAGAAACATTCAATGAAAATGAAAACAATACATTGAAAACATATTACAGCCTTTTTTCTTTCTGACAATTCCACAAGAATAGTCTACAAGGTTTTCAGAATCATCTTCTGAAACACTGATTGATAAGAACCTAAGTATTTCACATGTAATTCAGAACAATCAGGGGGAGCAGAAAGCTGATTAAGAAAATAAGAGAGGCCTCCAGAGATGTTTCCCTATTCCCCCTTTAAATTATGATTATGAAAAGAGACTATAATGGTCTTCCACAAAAAAGAAAAGACTGGACTGATCAGGAACAAGGAATAAGATTATGTGAAAGCCAACAGTAGGGTTAAAGTGCAAATTAAAGCTGTCACTCTTTTGAGTGTTTCACGGACTGATGACAATTGCCATGCAACTAACCTTGAAGATCACTCTCCCTCAACTAATGCATGATATACAGGTCACAAAAACAGTGACTCTTCATGCTGTATTTTCTTTATAAACTGCAGTGAAACTACAATTAAGGAAATGAAGCCTTCCTATAAATACTGTGAAGCAAACGAAATTTTTGATTCTATATGCAACCAAAATGAGGCAGACCTCGAGTTTTGGGTAGAAATCCTGTGCACTAAATCCAGCCTTGCTCTTTAGCACAGTGGTAATCAGAGGCACACAGACCACAGGATGCTCCACCCATCTTCCTGGCATCCCAAGGCAGAGCCTCATCTCGACATGCAGTGTTCTAGTGAAGCTTCAGCTTCTCTTACTCCTGGGAAGTCGAGTTGCAGGTGTATAAAAACTCAGACTGTGACACCAAAATACAACACTAGCAATGCTGGCTTTTTTAATCCCACCTCTTGAAGTGCCTGTCTCGAGGTACAATCAAAATCTAGATATTTTTCCTCTTTGGTGGCAGGCACTATATTACACCATGTATCAGCAGAGAACCTCAGTTAATTTACCACACACCATTTTTTCTCCCAGCCAGATTTCACATCATCAAGACTATGAATATTTTATGCTGTTAACAGGCTATAGAGGAAAAATAGTGTTTGTGAGCATGGTGATAAAGCTCATTACAGAGTAAAAATAGCTAAAATTTATTCCAATGAACTATATTAATTCACAAATACAACTAATTTTAAACCTTTGCATAACAAGAGAATGAAAATAGAAGGCTGCTTGCAAGTGTGTGTGCTTATACATATGAAGAGAACTGAAATACACTTCTCCAGCACATCTGCACCCCTGTAAATAGAGAGCTAAAAATGAAGTGGGAGGAAAGAATTTCTTTGCAAAATAAAACAAACAAACCAACTCTGTATGCATGGGGATGATGAATTTAGCCTGAGGTTCCTTCCTCAAAGGACATGTCCTTCCCTGGCATGGCCATAGCATCCTCAGTTTCTCCTCACAGCCATAATCACAAAATGCACACAGTCTGCAGAAAATGATGGGCTGCAGAACACTTGTGGGTGACATTTCAAAGAATTCCCAGTTCAAACAAGTACAGTGATCAAAACAGCCTGATGCACCATCTCTCTTTCACCAAGAGGGCTAACAAGGGATTTTTTCTGTGCAGACAACAGAGGACAAGAAGGAAGAGAATTGCAAAGGGACTTTATTTTCCCTAAATGTGTATTTTCAGTTTCTCATTTCAATCACTGATTAAGTCACTTGGCTTCAATTTTTTCTTAAGCACCTTCATGTCCCATTTCTGGTGACTCATAATGAAGTGTAAGTCAGAACAGACCTTGTGAATCTAATCAAAGAACCAGAGCCTATGGAACAGAAATCCAACCTCAGGACCTGAACAAAGGAAGCATATTCATTAAAAGATTGCATTCCATTCCAGGTAGTCATGACTTAAGTCCTCCTTCCTCATGGGAAGCCACAAAGGCTGTCTGCACCCCCAGCAGTCTGACGTTATTAAGATGAATATGATCTAATACACCAACTTTTCAATTGCCTATTTCAACCCAAAAATTAACAGAACTTTCTGTCCACTATAAATCTCCCCTGAGATCTGTGAACACAGATTAACAAACAGACAGGACCACGAGAAGGCCACTTGAACCCTATCAGCTATTTAAGCCTCCTTCTCAAGGTGTACATGCAGACACCAAAACTGGGTCATGAAATGCCATTTTTAAAAGGGAATAGAAAGATGTGACCATATTTTCTTTTAGGAGGGGCACCTGGGAGATGGGGAGGACAGTTTAAAAGAGATGTGTTGCAATGCACTTCTGTGAAGAAGTGTGTTTAAAGCTCCTAGCAGTCAGGAGTGGTGGTGTGAGAGGGAGGCGGGCATTCTCACTAGGACTGAAACAGCAGAACACAAGATTGCTGTCAGCTACCTGTCAGTGGAATCTTTCTCCCTGCAACACTACTGGGCTACACTATTTTCTCCAGTTTCTTCTAATTTATCAAATGAAAAACCGGGACACTTCGCAATTTCCCATGAAGACATTCACTTATAATGGAAAACCAGGAAGGGAAGAGGATGAAGAACGAAAGGAGGAAAGGAGAAAAGGAGGAAAGTATTTGCAAAAGTGAACTTTGGTGTAATGAAGTTATTCCTTCTGGGCTTTCTCTATAGCCAAGAAAAGCTCTTTCAGTTCATTGTACGCTGAGGGGTTCTCTTTTTATGACCCCTAAAGCAGCCATGGCAGATGAGACACAAGGCTCAAGCAGCCATTGTGGATCCTCAGTGTAGGGGAGCAGCTGACCAGACCTCCTGCTTTTCTTGAAACATTAGTAGAGCAACAACCACCAAAATGTGCAGGAGCACAGCATGCCCAGCTCGCCGCTTTGCAGTGCTGGGGAAATGCAGGGCACAGGAGGATGCACCTCTCTTGTAGAGCCCTGCCCAGTGGAAGTGATGGATAAACAGGCTGAGCGGTGCACAGCTCTCCATGAACTGTGGCAGGAGAGTTTATGGTCAAAAGACTCGGGCTGATTATGTAGTAAGAAAGTGCCAACTCTTGGCATTCCCTACAGGCACACAGAGGACTATGGGATTCAAGTCTCTCTGGATGTTGATCCCTCTTTACTTTTTCTGCTGTTACTTTACACCACTGTGGCTCCTCTGAGGGCATATTGGCAGACACAAAACCTCTTTATCTGAATTCAGAAACCTGAAAAATTCTACCAATGCTTCTTCTTAACAAAGGCAGCGCAAAAAGAAGGCAATCAGAAAGGAATGTTAACAAATGGAAGACTGATTAACCTCATAAAACTTCCAATTGTCCTGTAACTCATTATTCTGCGGTAAGGAGAAGGCAAGCAGCATGCTGCACACTTGTTCTTTACTGCAGGTGTGACACATACTGTTCCTTCAGCCAAACTGTCCTTTAAAGATTATTTTTTGATGCATTATGCAAGTGATATATAGTAAATTTTTGATGTATTTATGGCATTATACTTTTCTAAACGGCTAACGCTGCATGTGACAATAAAAGTTCAAAAGGGGCAGAAAAAAATGAAAAAAGCTCTAAGTGAAGCAGGAAAAAATGAGGAAAAGCCTAATGAGAGTACTGAGCAAAACAAATACAGGCAATACAATAGCAGCATCTGTAAGTGATTGCATCAAACATCTTACTCCTCTCCCTTTAAAATCAATGACTATTTCTCCAATTACCTTAAGTATTACTCCAGGGCAAAAAAAAAAGGTGCTGAAAAGTTTCAGCCTTTATAGGATGCCATGAGCTTATTCATAGGGTCTTGAAAATACAATATATCACATTCTAGGTAAGGTAGTAACAAAGGAATTCTTATGCAACTTTTTATGATACAAAAAACCCAGAATGCGAATTTTCACAAGAGATTTGTGAAAAGAGCATAAAGTGCCTCAAAAGCAATAGGTAAGCCATTGAAAAAATGCAAAGGGATTGCCAATTTTCAAGAGGGAGTGATTTGGTTAAGAACAATTTGGTTAAGATTTTGGTTAAATAATTAAGGAGCAATACCAGTCCCCAAGTGAAAACCAAATATCATTGCACCCAGACACCTGTGCCAGCAGCCCTGGCAGGAACAGCTCTGACTTCACTTCTTATCTGTCATGGGCACCCTGACACTGGAAACAAATTCTCTCACGGAGCTTTACATCCTCTTACACATCCTTGTTCTTTCCTTCACCATCTTAAGGAATGTTGCACCTTATTTTCTCCCCCAGGAAAGATTTTGGTGCCCCCTTTATTTCACAAAATAATGGGAAAAATACATTGAACAGTCAAAAGGTGGCAGTTAATTTTCTTATGGACTTATCTGTTTGATGGCCTAATAAACCATTTATGGGCCAATATTACCAAGATTTTAAGCTGCATCCTCTCCCCCCGTTTTTTTTTGAAGTCAAAGGAAAATGACTGATGACATTCATGAGTAGACAAGAAAAGAAAATCCCTAACTAGTCTCAGCCAAATTACAGACTCGAGGAAAACCTAAAAAAGAGCCAAACATCTCTGAACTGACCTAAAGTTTTTCCAGTTTATAAAGTTGTATTTTGCCTCTGCCTTTTTAAACTATAATTCATTTTTTGCCTAGTTTTGATAAAAGCATCCCCTTATAGTCTGCATTTGGATTTCACAGTTTCTTAAAAAAATATTTTGACGAATTTAAAACATCTTAAAAAACACTTCATCTTACTGAAAATAAATGGAAGGACAGGTCTCCCTACATCTCTATGTTCTTAAGAGTAACTGGAATAAATTCTCTCCTCACATAATGATAGACTCCTGCTCTTTCAGATTGTCTGAGACAAATAGCCTTATGCTTGCTCTCCTCAGCAGTGAAAGACAATTCAAAGTAGTTTAAGAATGATGAATCCTCGAGGACAAGCTACTGGTTTCTTTTATATTCATAACACTGTACCAATGTAATAGCAGGCAGGCATTTAAATTGCTACTGGAGATTAAAGCACCCACCCTAGCTCATGTACTTTTTGGGAGTCTGACATGTACTAAGCTATTTTAAAGTACACCCTGCATTTAAGTTAAGAAGAATTATGTTACTAGAGCCTAAAATTAGAGAACTAGAGTAAATTAGAGAACACCATGCTCCTAGGTTAAAATACCATGAACATCTAGTTAGTACTACCAGTAATATTCAAAAACAGAATTTGGATTTCAGTATGCAAGTCATCTGACTATAAGATTCATTTAACATAACACAAGCAGAAAAACATTACTGTAGTCATGCCTCCATTCCTATGCAGAACTGGAGATGAACTATTTACCATCTGAAGAGTGCAATGTTGCTTAAACAGCAACTGAAAGTGCTTTAGAAAGCATAATCTGTTGAAGGTAATATAGATGTATTTTGAAGTTTTCTTCCCGTAATATATCTGCTTTCATACTGTGAGGTTGTATTTTGATGATTTATGTATCAATGTGGCCTGTCCTTCCCCGCTCTTCCTCTTCCAAAAACATACTTTAGATTTGAGCATATGAACTGCCACACTTGGAGACCTTGCTCCAAATATAGTTAGAGAGCAGAATTACAGTTCTTACCAATACCACAAATGCTTCAGTCAAGATTTATTCCTACACCAACAGGAATTTGCTGGGTGCGTCAGTAGCTCATCTCTTTAACACCTCACACCACCACTGTGAGGAAATGCAGGAACTTGGCCAGGCACTCCTAGAAAAGGGATGCAGCCTCTCTTGCTCTATTTATAGATGTGGATGTTACAACCACATTTGAAAGCTAAATTTTAGCTTTCAAAGCATGCAATATCAGAGCAGGTCATCAAAAATTCCTTCCCACAGATCTCTGATGCACAGTCAAGTCTGCAAGACTCCTCTACCACTCATTCCCCCAAGCCAAGGCATTTCAACCTTGGTTTTAAAGTATCAAGAATTAAGAACTGAACAAAATAGCGATGAAAATCCACAGGACCTCCACTTCTTGGAAGTTTTTCAGTCAAAACTGCTGTTCCAATCACATCCTAGAGCTCCAGTATTAAACACAGACAAGGGGCACGAGTCACTCCTTTAGTGTGCAGGGTCTACAATCTGCTGCTGAGGAAAGCAAGCCCAGACCACCCAGTGTCACTCAGCTCTACAGCAACTGAGAACTGACCACCCCAAAAATTCCTATGGCACTGTGCATCTCCTGGAATACCCTCATTTTGAATACTACAGAGTATTTTGACTTCTTTACCTTGGAAAAAATACAGCAAAATAAATAAAGGACAGAAGGACAAGCCTATAGAGCAAACTGGCAAAAGGTGAGCCTGCAGGTGAATTTTAACTTCTAGAAAAGAAAAAATGGCAAATATACAGGTTTAGGTCTATAAATTTACACAAAAGATGGCAAGGAAAACACATCACAAAGTAGCAAGTTTAAGTGATCAGGCAGAGGCTATAAAAGAATCATGCTTTTACAGATATGCTATAGTAAAACACTGGATTGCTGGCACAGAATACCACAGAATAAATGTTACATGTTTTCACATGTATTGTTTTAATTTATGTCCATTTATTAAAGGTGTCATTAATAAACTTTTTAACTAGACCAGAATATCTCAAACATTATGGGTTAATAAAATATAGGCTATTAAACCCATGCCATATTAAGGAAAGTATTACTGTAGATATATTAAGTAAGCTTATGTAATTAAATCAGTATGGAATATAGATTCTTTTCAATAATTACTGTGTATACACAGCTATCAAAGAAGCATAAGAATTAGCACAATTCTCTTTAAAAAACATTATTTTAAATTAAGTTTTTGTGGATGTAACACACTGCCAAAATGCACACATCATTTTGAAAATGACATGTGCGTCGGGCAAAAACCCAACAGTTTAAACATGTAACACATGATGCCACCTAAGTATTTTTAGCTGTGTGCCTTAACAAGATAGAAATTTTTTTCCTGCAATATAAATTTATTTTCTATGAAAATGTTTTTGACTGAAAACATATTTTTACATGTAAGGCTGCAGAAGTAAATTCTGTCAAATACAGAAAAAAAACCAAAATAGACATTTTTTCTTAGAAAAATGCTGTGACAAGACTGCAAAACCGATCTATTCCCTTAGGAATGGTTCTACTTTCTGTTATAAAACAGCTCAAATGTATTTCTTATGCTTTATACAAGAAAGATGATTTACACATGAAATGTGAAAGTTCTTTCGTCCAGCAATTGTGTTCATGTCACAAATAAAAACAAATGTCATACAGTAACATTAACTGCATAATCTGCAACTACTGACCATGCCCCTACACTATTTCCTATTTCAATCCTGAAGACGTGCAAATTTTTCTGTAATTTGCTATTAAGAATTAGTCTTAACCAGATGATTTTGATTCATTTCTCATGAAACCAAGATGGAGTGAGTTGTATCCCATGACCCCAGATAGAACAATTTTATATCAAAGTGGTTCACTAACTGAGGGATTTTTTTTATGAACTCTGCTTCCAAAAAACTTGAGCACTTCAAAACATCTAGAAAGATTTGAAACATCTCCTGCTTTGCTTTCTTGTTTTTTTATATACTGGAAAAGAAGTTCCTTAAATGTTCCAGCTGTAGGGATAGAACTGAAGACTAAGGCTTGGAAATCAAAGTCACAACTGAAAAAATAAAAACCAAACCAACCCTTTTTCCAGAAAGATCACAACTGTAACTAGCTCAGGATGTCACAATATTAAAAAACACTGTGAAAAGTCACAGAACAAGCTGACACTTTCACATGTGACATTTAAAACAGCAACATTGTGTTTTCAAATTTTAAGTCTTGAAAAAAAATCAACTGAGCATTTCCTGAAGATTTTGGTCAAAAGGCTTTCATGCTCGCGAGGTTGAAAGAACATGCAGATATAGAACACCTGTTTGAAAATTTTATCGTTTTCTCACGTAACATTTACATTGTAATCTGAACTTCAAGTATTATCACCCCAGCCTCAGCATCCAGCTTTCAATTAACAACTGAAATTAAAAACCAATGGTTGTTTAGATTGTGAACTCCCAATTACAAATACTTGAAACTAAGTGACAAAATACCCAATTTGCTGGTATCTTACTGTTTTATTCACAAAATAAAGAGCTTTGTCTTTCCAAACAAAGAACATAACAGAAAGATTCAATAATACAGTTATAAAAAAGTGTTACTGAAAATTTGAAAAAGTCTGGTAAAATTTACAAATGCAAACTATCACTTTGTACAAAACCTTCTTTTCAAAGAAACTTCAGTACTAGATTTTCAAATAGAGTTCTACCAGCTCGGAAATGCACCTCGATGGCCGCAGCAGCCGGGCTTCATTTCCGCCGGTGCGGGGAGTCCTCCCTGCGCCTGTCGTCGCTCCGGCGGGACTCGCGGTGCTCCCGGTGCTGCTCGGGGTAGCGGCTCTGCTTGTCCCGCCGCCTCTCCGAGCCGTTCCTGGAGCGCTCCTCCTGCTCCTCCTCCCGCGGGCTGCCGCGGCCGCGCTCCCTCTCCTGGGATTTTGATCTCTCTCTTTTCCTACTACGATGTCCATCGTCTTTGCTGCAGCGTCTGTAGTTTTCATCGTCAGACACAGAAGCTCTTCTCTCTGCTTTCTTCAGTTTGGAATTACTGTGTTTATTTTCTGGATCCTTACTTCTGTCGTGGTTCCTATCCTTTCCGCTGTGGTAACCATCTCTGCCGTTGGATTCCTCTCTATGGTGGTACTTTGAAACATCATCTCTCCTGTGAGATTCTCTTAAATGTCGGTGATTTCTTTCTGATTTGCTCTCAGTATCACTTCTTTCCTCTTGGTGCCGCCTTCCAATTTTCTTTTCAAGGGACTTCCTTCTCCTTTCTTGTTTTTTCCTGGAAACTTTATCAGATTCTCTATTTTTCTTTTGCGTTCTCTTCCTTTTGGCTTTAGAGACATCTGAAATTATAACAAATTATGGAACTAAGGTTGCATTTTAATTTAGTAAATTATATTTATTAAACTACAGAAATAATTCTAGAGAGTGTTTTTTGCCAGAAAATATTTCTGCACATGTATCAGGACAAAGGGTCCAAAATAATGAACTCCTAATTTTTATCCCTTTGCTATCTGCACATGATGCCTGTCTTTTCAAAACCCCTACCTGTCATCACCCTTTTCCTGACTTGTACCCAAGGACCAGGCATAGGGTGTGAAGTCATACACCAAAGCAACTCTCACAAATAATGTTTTTTTCTAGGAAGATGACCCTTCCCAGACTATCTAGTCTCAAAATCATTTACTTTTCCTGGAAAAAAGGAAATGGAGATGAAAAACAGCAGATGAGGTAAAATCTCCAACACTGTCCCATAAGGAAAAAGAGGTAGGATGAAATGGCTTGAGATAATGATAGTGCACCACTGTAACAATGGCTTTCAGGGTCATTTTTCAGGAGAAATAGTGACATCTTTGTTAAAAAGATTAAAACTAACTTCTGTATTTCTAAATACACAGTAGTCTCATCTCGGTGGATCCGGTCTTACCCTTCCTGTTTGCTCTTTTATCAGGGGACCTTTAGATCCCACTCAGCAGTATTTGGCACTAAGAGCCATTTACAACAACCATTCATTCACCATAGTGTATGAACTATAGAATCACATCAGCTGCTTCTCATCACCTTTTGAAAATATAATGGCCATGAACTGATTTATTAGTTAATTAAAACTGATTTATTAGTTTATTTATCAGACATTATCTGAATTGCCTAGTCTTGTGTCTGAACTAAGGCTTGCTGACATTCTGTTAAAATACTATGATGGATCAATTCATATACATTTTAATCTATTATGTTTTTAAAGCAGTTTTTTCTATACTGTTTTACATCCACCAGCATGTAGGAAAAGACCTGAGAAAGCAAACAGAAAAGAACCAGCTGCTTTTGTGGCAGATGTATTTTATCCTCTGCTGGATCTGTTTTAGAACCACCTCCCCAGGGCAGTGCTGAGCTGAGCAAGCTCATGAAGTTCCAAGCATTAACAGGCAGTACAACAGTAATCTCTAACTTAGCTCAATTGCTAATCAGCAGGTTTTCTGTTTTCCTTTCATGCACTGCACCAACACTGAAATACTGCAGCACAAAATGGCTCTTAATTATTCCAAGTAATTTTATAGACTTAAAAAGCTGCAAACACAGGAAGACTTTAGAATTATAACCAGTAATAGAACCTCAACTCAGTTAACCATTAAAGCTTACTGTTATCTCCAATTAATGTTCTGACCACTGTATTAAAGTACACAAGAAACTGAAAATTGAAAGCAGGCTGCAAAGGTATCAAGATGAGTATTTTAATGAATGTGTTCCTCAATGGAGAAAAGGCAAGTAGTAACCGAGAAGGTCCTAAACTTCGAAAAAAGCCTGTTTCTACTCCCAGACTGCAGACTTGGTTTGTCACTAAGGATTGACCCCTCTGGTTCCTATCAAGCAGCTCAGCAGAGCTGCAGCTGTCCCTGCAGGACCATCTGGCTCTGTGCTGAACCAGTGCCTCCTCTGACCCTGTTAGGCTGTGCCCTCCTCTCGTGCTGTCGTCACTAATGCTGTTAGCCATGGCACACAGCTCCACCTTGGACAGGAGATTGTGGTGGAGAACAGAACTGCATTTCCAAAGCCAGTGCAGCTCACACTGCTTTTATTTTAGTCATCATTTTTATTTCAAAGACATGTAATAAATCAAATTAACTTTGAATCAGCAAACTTCTGTGCTACAGGAAGTCATGCTGTGCTATCATCTGCTCCTGCTATATATACTGGGGGAGGCTGCACACACTAACTCATAATTGCAACTACTTTAAAGATTAAGCAATGTTTATGACAGTTCATGTCTAATAGAAGTCTCTACATCAGCACAACAGTATGAGACACTAAATGTTAATTATAATGCATAAAAATACAAAATAAATTATAAGAAAAAAAAAATTCTTCCTTGGAAATTCCTCCACAGACAAGAGCTTTCACTATATTGTCACACAATCTTTTCCTGAAGCAGAGGAATTAGAAATAGGGACTCAGATGGAGAACAATATTTAAACACATTTCTAGAACTGAAGAACTGATTTCTGGAAGGAAGAAGGAAGAAGCACATATTTCCAGGGAAAGACACAAGGAGTATCAAGCTCACTCAATTAAGCCAAGAAAAAAAGAGTTGTAGACATGAGTCACTATGGTTCACCTAAACACAGAGAAAATAATTGGGACTGACTCTAATCCCTCAATCCTCAATAAACTGAAGTCATAGTAGAGTGCAACAGATACCAATTGTGTAAAAAAAGTAATCTACAAACCAACGTTTCTCAGATATTTAAGTCTCTAAAAATGGAACTCAGTTTTTCAAAGTACAAAATCAAATATAAATTTCCTTGATTAGTTTTTAAAACAGAGAAATGACCACTGTCTATAGCCAGATTTTCCTCAAAAGAAGTATACACACAGTAATAAACATGTCTGGAGAAAGAAATAAAAGAAAAGCAAATAGTTGTACTGTTGTGTTTAAATACCTGAGTCACTGCTGCTGTCACTGCTAGATGAGGAGTCACTGCTGCTCGATGACTCTGAGCTACTGCTGCTGCTGTCAGAATCAGAATCTGAAGAAGAGTCTGTGTCTGAAGATGAGGAGGAATCTGACGACTCAACATTTTGCTTCTGTGTCATGATCAACTTTGGTGCATTTTTAAGATGTTCCCGTAATTCATCCCTAATTAGCAAAAAAAAAAAAAAATTGTTCTTAAATTTTGTTTTTTTGTTCATGGGGAGAGGGAAGATGAAGTAAATATCAAATGAGAAAATTGTTCCTCACGTTAGTCCTCCAAGGCCAATGGAAGTGAAGAAATTGATGGCAAAGCGAGTGTTTCTTGGGTTATCCCGAGGCATTAATCCCTCAAAGAAAGGCTGCAGTGTCCTGATGAAAACAAACATCTATATTAAACACCATGCCAGTTCAGCACTCCCATTGACATAAAGAAAGTGAAAAAGAAACTGTATGAATCTCCACAAGAAAGCAAAAGTTTTCCCTTGATGCATTTTTCAACTATTTCATTGTTTGTACCTGTGATGCAACCAATCAAAACTTGCTCTCTTATGACAACCTAAACTTCACACATAGGAGAGCTGCATACATACTGACAGATAATGATGACAGAAACCCCAACTTTGTGAAGCCCTGAAGTGCCTTGTGGAACTGCAGCAGCCTGGGATAGCAAAGGATAACAGGCATTCAAAGATTAGGGATCCATGCTGAAATCCCCTCATACAGGGCCTTAGGGATAGTTTCAAATTTAAGTTTACATGAACTAAAGTATCTACCTCATCATACACAGAAGAAATCCCAACTTAGAAGAAATAGGTCAAGCAACTGCAAGTAACATTGTCAGAATGTAATAACATTATTTTAAATCTGTATGTAAGTAATCCTAGAGAAACTGTTACTAATAGTTGTGCAGTTTTTTCTAAGTTTTGTTAGAAAGAAAAGCCCCAGTAACATTTATTATGCAGCTATACAGCTGACAATATATAAAAATAAACTCACACTTGGAAATTGTTATGGTAGCTGAGTGTCACTGGGGGTGGAGGGGGAACAGATACATCTTGCCAAGAGTCATGCACGTACTTGAACCCAAAATGACAGCAATGCACTCAGCTTCAAAAGTGACTCCTTAAAATTACTAAATCTATACATGAACTTATTCCTGAAGTACAGCAGCTACAGAAGGGCAGTCTCACTAGAAGCTGAACACACAGTTCTTATCTGCATGTTTTCAGATAAAGAACCTAATTAAATTTACACTTTTGAAAAAAAAATTTCAACTTACACATCTTTTAATCTTGCATTCAAATTTGGAAGTCCCATATATTCACTGAGTTCCTGAAAGAATATCTTGACAAAAATTCTACTGGAGGATGTGGTAGTTTCTTCACTCAGTATTATACATTCAAGGACCTGAAAATATTCAGAAAAGCATTAACCTTTCAGTTTAAACATACATTCTTTTCTTATCTTAGAAACTTTTGTCCTCCTGAAATAACTAATAAAAACTGGTATTTTTTCCCCAATGTTCATAAATTCTAGTCAAGACTGTCTCTCTCAAAAATTCTTTTCTACCACATGGTAGAAAAGCTGCTGATCATATTTATGTTAGTAATTCTTTAAAGATTTTTTTCTTTTATTTAGGAAAGCTCCACAAGATAAAATCAGATGCATGAACTTCTGGCAAGTTAAGAGATTTGGGACTTAAATACAGGAGAGGTAAAATATAATATAACTTATCTGTGCTTGAAGAATGACAAGAACAAGAACAAAACAATATGAAAAGTTACCTTTCTATATAATAATATATCTCAGAATATGAGACTGCTTTTATTTATTAGGTATTTAAATCATAAAATGACAGTATTTTTAACTGTCTTATAATTCAATACAACTTCTAATTTATCAAAATTTAGAAGCTCAAAACTCTTTTCCAAAAGAAGTATTTTTTAATTAACCAATTCCAGCTGAACTCCCTAGAATAATAGCTTAAATCAACTACTGAAAAATGGGGAGAGAGGATGATGATGATATACAAGAGAGAGAAAAAGGAGATGGAACAAACCAGAATTCTTCAACAGTGTCTGAGAAGTTACTTGAGATAATCCAGTTTGCTTTGCCACAAGTCATTACGAACTGTAGAATAATAATGTACTATGGAATACTGGAGATCAAGGACAATGGCCTTTTGTTTTAACTTACACTCCAGGGAATTGAATCAGTGTACAGGAGATGAGCAAACATCTTGGCCACATTCCTCAGTTTGTTCGTTTCCAGACGATGAATGGTATCATACTGTTCCTTGAAAATGGCTTCAAAGGACTCCATATATTCTTTCTTTAGCATGCAGAAACGCTGAGACAACATGGGACAATTTAAACCACCACTTTAAACAAAACACTAAACAAGTAAATAACCTACAACTAAGTGACCTAAGAAGAGCAAACACTCAAAATGGATATATTTTATAGCTTTGAGCAGTTTGTCAGGACAAGAAACTCATTTGCATTGCAAAGTAATAATTATCAATTCTGAACTACAGCAAATTATCCAGCATTTTGCTTGACTTCTGTACACTAAGTATTTTCACCTGATACAACCCCATGCTTTTTCAGGACATAGCCAAACAACTGTTTCAATTTGGCAGCAGGAAGCAGAAGACATTTTGGACATAAACATTTTAGAGAATACAAAAATCAACATTTACATTCACCTGAACATGCTGATTCATATGGTTAGTGCTTTGTAACTGACTGTCAGCAAAAGAATTTCCCGAAATAATGGATGAAAAATACAAATGAGAAGAAACATTCCCTTTCAGCACAGCTTGCTCCCTTGAGAAGACAATCTTATCTCTTCAGGCATGTCAAGAGTATCAATAGGGAAACCTTAAAGTAACAAGTAACTGCAGCTAAACTAGCAGTTAGATACACAAAACCAGCGAGTTAGCTGCTTATTGAAGAGCAAACAAAACACCCCCAAGCCCAGGACAGTAAGTATTTGATCTTGCACTCTAAATTAAACCTACTAAGCAGCTTTGAACTAGGTGGTAAATGTCTCCAAGATTAATCTTCAGCACTGTAAAAAGGTTATTTTCTGATAATTCATAATACTATTATGTCTTTTTAGTAATCTTTCTTTGCCACTGATTCATTGTTCTACCATAATGAGAAAAAAGGGAGGCAAAATAAGCAAAAATATAAAGGGAAAGCGAGTTCACTCATTCTGCATTTACTATGCTTTTTACAATCAAAGTGCTAATTCAATCTACTAAAACAATCAACTAACATAAGCATTTTAGAATGATAAAAAGACTATTAGTTTTATTTATCCATTAAAACTTAAGTTTGACACACAAAAAATAGAGTGAAACAATGCAATTTTCTATCATAAAGTATAAAACCTGAAACACAACTCACCCCTGCCAGTAACCCAAAGAATTTCTCGTATGTTCTTTGCTGAGCACAGCAGTCAAGTATCATATTGCAGAGTTCTTTCTGGGTTATGAAAAAAGAATATTTCTCTAGGTAAATTCACTGTAGCAGCAAAAAAACCCATCAGTACATACCAAGTAACTGCAGGAAGCCTTACATGGATGTGAGCTTTGAAGTGAGTATTTACATCAAACTTCATTGACAACACCAGTAGTTTTCTGAATTTCTCTGAGACATGAATATGAACTTTTGCCCTTCAAATTTCATTTTCTGCCTAAACTAAGATTTATGTGTTAACACAACGTACATCTAACAAAAAAAAGTCAGAACTCATTTACAAACTGACTTTACCACAATGAAAAAAGGAGTTACAAAATAAAAAAGTGAAGGTTTTGAGGTTTTTTTGGTAGTTCTGTTTTTATTTGTCAGTTGCTTCTTTATGTGATAGTCTTTTTAGAGTTTCTTTTTGCTTGTTTGAAATAGCACCAATCCTTGCATTTACAGAAAATAAAAATCCTTTACAACTTCCAAGTGTCAAAACGGCCTACAGACAAACCATTTAGAAACACAATGTGCATTCTTTCTAGAAAGAACTACTCAAAGTAGTTCTTTCCAAAATCAGTAATATCTATCCATGTTGGTATATACTAATACCCTGAAGTATTCAGCCATAATTTGCTTGACAAGCCCTGCTTAGCATAAGCAAGCAGAAAGCTGAGTTTCACTGCAATGGCTCAGCCCTGAGCGAGACATTTAGAAAGACTAAACTCACCTTTGGGAGGCCAATATGCCTGGACTTCGTCTAACTGAGAGAACAAGAGAAACTTTTCTAAAGCAGCTGGTTTAGGCTGATTCTGAATCACCCTTTGTAGAAGAGCACCTCTCCTTTTTGACTAGGAATGAGCAGAGGAAGCCTAGCTGGATTGGTCTCCCAAAAGGTTTGTGCACCCCATCATTGACAGCCTGCCTTGTGCTTTCCTGTCTCCTTGGTGAACACGGACGGAAGGAGGGAAGATGCTCTCCCATTCCACAATGCCAACTATGTAGGACAGGCAGTCCAGTCTTTCTGGAATACAGGATCTCCGGCACCCTTCCTCGTCTTCCAACACCACCACCCCAGGATTATTATCAGATATACTTCTGGTAGCTGCCTCTTCCTCTCCTTTCACACCCAGCAAAGCAGGAACCAGAAGGAAGCACTTTGTACCTCCCCTCTCGGGCCAGAGCCCTTCATCGGATGAGAGCAGAGGTCCTGGCAAGTGAGACCATGCAGGATTAATTCCAAACTTATTCCCCTGACCTTCTGCCTGAGATACAGCTTGTAATGCAGCTGTGAATTGCTTTAGGGTACATTTGGCAACATTAATTAAGGCGAGTGAGCAAATGTTTTTATATAAATTAAAAGGCAAGAAGTTACACAATGCTTAAAATAGCCCTGTTATTTTTTGCCCATTATTTATTACTTTTTTTATTACTGTTTTCTCCTAAGACCAATTCCATAGTGTAATCCAATTTATGACTCTCCCAAATAGGTTTCTGGCTTTCAGACACACTAATAATCTTTAAAAACTACTGGATGATTTCATACTGGATTTCATATTCTCCCACTTGAGTCATTCTTCCAAGCAACTATTCAGAAGAAATATTTTTGCCCATCATGAAAGCTCAAAACAAATAAAAAGCCAACCATGCTGAACAAGAAAAGAAACCACTCCTCCAAATAAAAAGGCAGTAATGTATCAAATAAACTTACAGATGCATTTAAAGGTATTCCTTTTAACTGTCACACAGTGTTAATGTGATGTATTAAAATGCATATTAACTTTTTATATTATCCCATTTTACAGTAATGCTGCAGTTAATCAGTTTTTAACAATAAAAAGGGTAAAGTGCTGATGCCACTGTTAATAATGTCAGGAAGAGTTGAAAAACAAATTACTTTTCTTCCTCATCTTAAATGCAATTATAGCCTTGGTATCCCCTGTGGTTTACAGTAATTAAATATTTTAACATTTTAATTAAATATTACAATGATTTCTAGGAGGGTATCTTAAATAACCACATGCATGAGAATAGGCTTGCTCATAAAGACCTTCTTGCTGGTGTTATCTAAACAATTTGAGGTTAGGTCTAGAGTAACTGTATTCCAGATTTGAAATTAACAAACTTTACAATTATTTAATTACTTTTTGAGAGCTCCAACATGATCAGATGGCAATTCTAGCTTAATTTGCAGCTTCGAAAGTTCGTGAACTAATTTCTGTACTCACAATGATGTTTATGGCATGAAGAACCTGTTATTTAGCCCACCACTTTTTTTGAAAACCACAAAGAATTTGTTCACCAATTTTACAGGCAATTTCTATATTGTGTTAACTGTTTCCTTAAAATGCTCAACAAGTAACTACTCAGCTTAGTAAAGAAAATATACATAGCTTTCCCATAATGAAACACTTCAAAATATCTGACATCTCATACAGATGGTGAATCATCTTTTGTGAAGATCTTGAACTTATTATTTTATCATAGAGAACAACAGCACTTCCCTAAACTGCTACAACCAAAGATAAGGAGAAAGCTCCCTCTAAATGCACTGCATTTCTCACAGTTCTCCCCAAACAGTTTCTATCTGCTCTTACCCAAAGAGAATAACAGTTTAGATGAACCATGACTCAACCTAACATGGCAAGAATCATCACACATTTAAAGATGCTAAAGGAAAAGAAAGAAAAATCAGACTTGTTTTCGTTTTTTCTCACGGTTTTATAATTTTAAAACACAAGCACACCCTGCCCAATCTATCTTCTCTCAGCTTCACACAAAGGCTGTGTTCATGGCATGCAGAAGAGCTATAGTAACTTATCCCCTTCTGGTCACAGGTTCCTTTTCACAGCTACTACTTCCCCCACTCCTTCTCACCATTTTTTGCAATTTCTGTAAGATTTGCATTCAGCCAAGACTGTGGTTTAATAGCTGCCTCCAAGGCTGCCTCCATGTGGAGGTCACTTCTGCCCTCCTTGGCTGGAAGTGATGCCATTTCCACCTCCCTTCCCTGCCAGCCCCAGAGCTCTGCTCCATTGTGTATCCACTGCATACACAAGCTGAGACATCCTCACCCTGCAAGCTATTCTTCAAATGTAACATTTTCAATGTCAACACTTCATTTCTAGAAGTCTCTTCACGGAACTAAAGGAATTGCTTTGCCAGGAGCAAACCTAGTGCAGAACTCAGGTTTGTTTAAATCAATGTGAAATTGGAATTATGTGAAACGAGTGCCTTGCATTTTATGTATTTTCACTGCTTTTACAGATGCCACACTTCTTTTCTCCTCTTTGAATTCACTGATGTGTATTTTACTCCCACTGACTACCTTAAAGCTTTCCTTACTGCTGCATATTTTAATGGGTGTAACCATCACACAGCCTACCTTTCCCAGCATCTGTGCTTTCTCTTCTTAATTTGTCAAGTTACCACTTAGAGCCAAAGCTGACAAAACCATGGAAGGCATTTCAGCAGCAGGCAGCCTCTTGTCAAGATATGTGCAGTGCTTTTAGCAGCTACTAAGAAGTCTCCAGGTCTGTTCTGTGTTCTCCAATGGTCTTCCTCAACTTTTGTCCCTTTTTTTTGCTCAATCCCTTTTCTGTTTAGAGCAACATATGCTTAAAGCTGAATATGGTTATCACAAAACTGAATATGGTTTGTGATTTTGTTATCACAAATCTTGTGCAAATCAGACTTAATGTTTTACACAGGAATCATTAACTGGATATAAGGATAGATACATTTTAAATCATGCTGCTACTAGTCTGCAACACATAAACACACACAATTTTTAAATCATACATCAAAGTCCCACAGTATCTCTTTCCTTCTACCTGAAGGCTGCACATGCAAAACTTCACTTTAAGTGATTTCACTGAGCAACTCCACCTCCTTCAGTGGAACATCAAAATCTAGGCAGAATTCTAGCTAATGCCTGCTGGCAGTAACACAACAGCCTAATTCTGTATGGATTCTGTACCTTCACTTTGTCAACATCAACAAATACCACAACATGCTATGTGCATGCAAGGTACTGATAAATCATGGAAATTTAGGATGATCCTGCACCTCAGGCCCACAGAAACCTCCTGCTTCAAAGGACAGGAAAGCTACTTGAGGATGATTATCTTTTACGGCCAGTAGCAAGGCTGTGAATTAATCATGGGGCAGCTGCTAAACCTACCAGCTGCAATGCCCTCCAATTAGAAAAGGAATTAATGTATCTAAGAAATCATCAATTTGACCAAAGCATAATTATCAGCTTTAGACCATCCTGCTCTACATCAGTTTCCTGAACTATATTTTCACTGAAAGTGAAAACAGTCAAGCCAGCAGAAGTACATGTGTTATTTTCAAGACTCAAGGCATAAATAACACGAGACACTGACACTCCCACACCACCAACTAGGACTGCTTTGAGCAAATGACACCACCCTGTAAAAATGAAGATGTGTCAGATGCATGCATAATTATTTCAAGAAGGCTGTGCCTGCAAGAATATTTATCATTTCATGTAAAAAAAAAAATCTGGTGACGCATTATCGTTATCTGGAATATACACAGTGTTAGAAGAGGCTCTAATTTAATTTAGTAACATTTCTGTACACAAGTTTAGTTCTTATCACAAACCAAGAAAGAAGAAAAGCCTAAAAGTCAATCCATTTTAGGCACATTTTCAAAGAGAAAGAACAATGTATGGTCCGTTTAATTATTTTTCAGTTGTCTGCATTTCAGCCGGGCTTGTTTGCTTGCTTTTCCCCACAGCTGAGAAGCCAGAACAACTGGCAATACCACACTCCTCTAACTACACTTTTAATTTATTTAAATTTTCTTCTTTGGTAGTACATGGGATTAACACAGCTACAACAGAGATAATAACAGTACTTTTTTAAAAAAGTGAAACAGTGAGCTCTGCCAGGACTGAACATATGCCCAAAGAAACAATTGCAAGGCTTGTTTAGAACAGCTTTGCACAGACAGCAAAGCTATTTCACTTTTGATCTGCTGGGTCTAAATAACATGAATAAAAGCAAACCCACTCCTAGTAAATTTACTTAGAAATGAAAGAACACTTTAAATGTTAGGAAAAAAAACAAACCCCACAAGACTGCTGACATCCCTCCTGAGCAGCTGGCCCTAACTGCAATGCCAAAAAGCAGTATTATGTTGTTCCAGTCCACAGATTATCCATCTGAACCTTAATCCTCTTTCTGTGAGTCAGAGCGATGTGATAGATCCATTACTGGTATTAAACAGACAATCAACAGCAGTTAATGTGACACAATGGTCTGATAATTCAACAACTGGTAAAAACTGCTAATGTATTTCTGAACTTAACCCTGATTAAACACATCAAAAGTTTCTACACATGAAGATTTCTGGAAGAGTTACCCAGAAAGATGTCATTAAGACTGGATTAGTCTTAAACCTGTTGTTTGCATTTGTCTTTAGGTTTCAGATATTGATTAGGTTTTTGATTGTATTTAATTGACATTTTACTACTCAAAGTTTGTGGAAAACAGTCTTTATGACAAAATTAAATACATATTGCTTTATTAAGTTAACCTTTCAGAAGAAAAGCAGAATGTTACTGTAAAATCAGACTTTATTTGAATAAAAATTTTGCAATTAAAGTCTTAAGTAACACCTAATTTTTAAGGAACACTTCAGCTAAATGCTGAAGTGGCTTAAGCCCACTGACCCAGACTGTCCAGATCCCTCTGCCTTCCTGCTTTCCTGCAGATCAACACTCCTGCCCAACTTGGGGTCATCTGCAAACTCAGTAATAGCTTGTTTTTTAATGAAGGCAGAGGGAATTAATTCAATGAAGACTTCAGTCTGAAGACAGTAGTTTGAATGAATAAAGGTGATTTTTCTAGCTTAAAATCTGGCAACTAACTTAAACAAATTTCCTGCTGAATGTATTGTGGTTTTTTATCCACATATACAGACTCAAGACTCATATCAACACTCAGACTCTTAGAAACCCCTGAATAATTTTACTGCCTACATCTGCTTATACTTTTTGCTCTTACAATGATCAGGAAGTGTATTTTTTTTTTTTATTTCTGTCCCCATAAAGGAGCTTAATTCTATACAATGAGCAAGTTAAAACTCTCTAATTTTTGATTAAATGAGGCGAAGAGTAGTTAGGACTGTTAAGGAAAAAAAGAAATCAGTACAAAGTAGAAGCCTCATGTGATAAGAGGATGCAGTTTTACAATAGTTTTCAATCTTGAATTGTAGTAATTCCTACAACTACTACTGAATCGTAGGTTGATACTAATTGTTGGGTTTTTCTTTTTCCTTCCCTTACTTCTTCTGAGCACCTTTTGCCCACAGAAGTTAGCAGCTGACAGAGACTGCCATGGTATTAAATCCTAAGAGTTAAGTAGTTCTCACTACAAGCAAGTAGAGTTATGCATTATAACTCTGTTGTATGGACTAGTACACATATTCTAGATTGTTTGCTCTATTCTTTATAGCGGAATTGATTTGCTGGGCAACAGGATTTTTTTTTCTCTTTAGAGTTCTTCTGGTTATGCAGACTTCACCGAGAATTATAATCTCATGCATGCTTAATATTGCATTTCATGCACAGAATTAGGGAACCAGATTAAAAAAAAATCACAATCTCACTTCTTAGTTTACTTCCATGTAAATTGCTTAGAAACAATCAACAGTACAAGAATTGAAAAATTATAGGTAAACAAGTCCTCAAAGAACACCTAAGTGTAGGCCAGATCTCCCCTTACCAGTAAGTATTATACTAAAGTTACTTATTACACACAGTGTTTCAAATGAAACTGATAACTGAAGCCACAAGACGTTAAAAAGCCCACCCAAGTGCAACTCCTATGATGACAGTTTACAGCTGTCTGAAAAGCTGCTTGGAAAATTAGATGTGTATTTACATTCTACTAGTCTTGAACAAAAGTACTGGATGAAGAACAGGTTCCATTACTTGAAAACACAGCAATTGCATTGATCTTACAGGGTGTGAGAGAAAGCAGCTTTAGTCTCATGATCTCCAAAATTACAGCAATCACTCAAAACTACTTTAATTCAATATCCTGTTTATTCAAAGACTTACTGTGAAAGCACTAAAACAACACACTTAAAGCACTGTGCTAAATTTCAAGCCCCAGTGATAAAGTCTACAGCTGCCTGCAAATATTATCTTCAACCCAGAGTCCTTTCAGAGACAGAACTCTGCCAGGCTGCTGTACTCTTGTCACAGGACAGAACTTTCCCCAGTCCAAACAACAGACCTTTTTAAAAGGCCATGAATAAACATTTGTGTTGCTTGACAGAAAGGAGCACATGCATAGGACAAATTGCTTATGAAATGCATGTCAGTCTATTTGCTCTAAAGGTTGCAAAATAAATTTTGAGGAACAGCAGCTGTAAGGAATGACTCTCATTCATCTGCCTGCTATACAACCTAGGTCATGGAACATGAGCAAGGTTTTTAGATACTATGATACTACTGTATCTTTGTAATGTTAGTAACAAGAAGAGTAAGAACAAAGGCTTACAGTCTGACTTTCAGGGAAGTCCATCTTCAGCAGTTTGTGAGCACATTCTTCAAAGTCTAAGCTGAATAGAAGAAACACTTATTATCTGTGCAATATATGCTATGCTAGAAACATTCCAAAACTATATCAAGAATAGTCATTGGTAATAAAACTTCAAGTTTTGAAATGAAGTATGTCTGCTGTTTGATTTGCTGAGACTTTACCGCTTTTGTGGCTTTTTAATAAACATTTTGTATTTCATGAGTTTCTCTCTGAAAATTAATCCAAAGTGATTACATTTGCAAGCAATCTGAAAACAAGATGATCCAAGACATTATTACTATCACATCATCTTACAAAACTTACTAAAACAGAAAAGTGGAAGCTTGTTTTGCACATTTTTAAACACACTGAAATACAAGGACTTCAGACCAGCTCCAAAAGCAATATATATCACAGTCTCCTCTGGCACTCCTGTTCTGAAAGCCTTTAGCTACCACTGGGTACATCCTCCCCCCTCCACATATCAGATGAACAAGTTCAGGTATGGCAAGAAAGTATCTGACAGTCACTCTGAGAAATGAGAGAGCCTTTGATGCCCTCAGTATGGTATTAATTCATATGTCTAATGATCAACACCACAACTACATCATTGCACTTGTCATGCTGCATCAGACCTGCAGAGTATTATGGGTTGCAAGGGATCAATGCTTCCTCTGAGCCTGGTGACAGAGAAGCTACACCAGCAGCTTTGGAGTAATTGTGCCACAAACTGCAAGTGCAGTTCATGACTACAAGCAGACTATACTTCAGGGTTGGTAAATGCATACTTATTTTCCAAACAATGCAGATGGCAAAAGAACTCCATCTCAGAAGTGGAGACAAGCTACAGAATTTCTAAGTGTGACTCAGTTTTTTTTTTCATAAATTGTCAAGATGCTGTAAAATTTGAAGATCACTGACTTCTGTTCACTCAGAAAGTTCTCATTTACAGAAATAATCCCAGTCCACTACCCAAACATTTTGAAACAAACAAGATTCATCTTAGAATGAGAATCTGGAAAACAGTCTGCTTTACAGTCAGGTCAGGCTCCATAAAGACTAGTTCCCTACCTTTTTTTTTTCTTTTAAAATGCACATTAAGACATAATTTCAAAAGGAAGAGAATTACGGTTCACTGACCTCAAAAGAACTACACTCATAGATGCATAACTTATATTTACCTTGACTGTATAGCCAGATAAATTGTACGACGGAAGGAGACCAGGTTAATTTCTGTTTTGTCATGGACAGTAACTTTCTGACCTGGAAAAAAAAATCCTGGGTTTGTAAAGAACAAAACATTAAGGAGACACATGTAGTAACTTTTTAGGACAGCTCTATTTACCATTTACCGAGTCTGTAGCATACTATTTTTCTAGAAGTACTTAGGACTGTTTGCAGGTTTATGTATTTTTATAGATAAGAAAAAAAACAGTATTTGCTTAATCTTTAACAAAGGTAAATATTTAGATGCAGTTTTAAAAGTGTAATTCTTTTAAAGACATTTCATGTTTCTTAGTCACTGCAACCTCTAGGTTTAACATTTCTTCTTAACATTATTAGCAATCCATTTTTGCACTATTTAGATATACAATGCTTTATGCAGCATCTCGTTTTGCAGATTTCTTAGCTTTTTTTTTTTCTCTTTTTCTTAGCTCCTGTTAGTAGTAGAATCTACATACAGCATTCAGCAAGGCCTGGAGCAGGCAGAGAAAAATCCATTCTGAACCAAATCACTTTGATTTGTAAAATACTCACTATTCCTTCAGTCTTTTAAAGTTTGATAAAAAAGCATAGAAAATGAGGAATTATGTGAATGTTCGTACTTTTCATGAGCCTGGGAGATCTGCTCTTCTGTGAAATACTCCACCAAACTAGTAAGGAAATCCATTCCTGGTATTCTACAGGAACAATACTTGACTGGCTTTTCCATTACTCATGCAGTCTGCACAAAAACTTCAATTATGCTTATCCATCAATGTTTTTTCCTGGGAATTGAATACATTCTTGGAAAATGGGTAAGTATTGTCTCCGCTGAAGTGAGATATGGAGGATGTAGATACAGTTTTAAGAAAAACCATCCTAATTTTGAAAGTGACTTAAAAATATGATTGAGCACGGAAAAGTTTAAGCAAGAGTTTTCATTTTGCTCTTTTACAAATCTTAGATGTGCAAGACTCTTCTCAAAGGAAACTGATACTGTCATGAATAATGTGGCAAAGTTGCTTTTCCTTTTCTGCATGTACTGAATGCTTCCTTTCAGACTTTCATACTGTTTGCTAGTAAACACTTAGATCTGAGAATAACTGAGGAGGAAAACATTGCTTAACATTTGAGCATCTCAGTTTTGCAAAACATCTAAGAAGTTAAGCTCTTTTCTTGTTTATCTACATTCAATCAACTGCTTGTAAGGTGCCAGTCATACACTTACCATCTTCATCCTCCTCTTCATCATCATCTTCATCTTCTTCACTACTTCCAGCTTCTTGATTTCCTTCAGATTCAGTGTCCCCTTCATCAAGAATTTCTGAAAGAGCAGTATCTCAGACTAATAGAACCCAGACCACAGTACTTTCATTACAAACACCTTCTTGATCCCACCCCTGAAGAGTGAAAGGATGTCTCAGGTACAGAATGTGGAAGAGGCCAAAAAGCAGATATATCAGAACTGAATGGAAATACAGATGGAGAAATAAGACTGAGTAGCACGAACACAAAGGAAAGGTCTGTGAACTGAATGAGTTTTATAGAACAGAAATATCACCCGCTGTTAAATAAATGTTGGCAGCAAAAACTGAATAAGCAAATGCCATAGGTAATGGATATGTATACACACAAATATCCCTACCTTTCTTGAGCATTTTGTATTTCTCTTCATTTTCCATAAAGTTTGGATCCATCTTGAAAACATCTTTAGAATAAAAGAGAATCTTTATTTAAAACACAAATTGAAGATAGCTATTAATATTTCATCTTGAATGTATTTTCTTGGGGAATGCAGTTAAGGAATTATCTTTCATTTCTAACTTACTAAGAACATCCTCTGGGTTGTAGTCATCTTCCAATGGCAACATATGAGTAAACTGATCCTCCTCTTCCACTAGATCTAATCCCTCTGGAATGATTGGATGATCCTTGAAGCCATCCTTCCGTACAGCAAACATGACTTCTATCATGTACTGAACACGCATATCGATTTTAGACTCATGCAGAATGTGTCGAAGGCGATCAAAGATTGCTTTGGAAAAGAGAGAAATGTAAACGTGAAAGGTATTTACTAATACCAATGCCAAGATAGGTTTTGGCTAACTTTACTTACCATTAATACCTCTAGGAGAAACTTCTGTTAATTTGAGCCCACTCTCTTTAATAAATCCAATTGCTACTTCAATACTGTCATCAGTAGGCCTTTCAAGTAACAAAGTGAGCATTTCCAAACATAAAACCTCATGAGCCTGTAGAAAGAGTTATCAGCAAAGAATTAGAATGCACAGTGCTACACTATCACCACAGTCATTACTGGACAGACCTGTCCAGCCTTTGAGGATGCCACGACACAGCAGTTTAATCACACACACAGACAGCAGTAGTGGGACAAAGCTGATTAAGAGGAAGTCAAAATTTCAAGTCCAATTTTACCAACAGTATTTACACCAATTTTCTAGTGAACATGACTGTTCTATTGAAGTGAACAAGCTAGCAATGAAAAATACTTTGCCATTAAAAAATTAATAAAATGCATTTCCAAGAAGCAAACAAACTTGCACTTGCATGACAGAATCCAGTTTTAAGTGCATTGTATTTATAATTAAATAAGATCTTCCAGGACCAGGCATATAAGCAAATCACACATCTCAGATTAATTTCCTCTTTACCAAAATGCTGAACATTCCCAACATATTCCTGAGACATTGCTTCCTGACATTATTTAGATTACAGCATCCTGATTTCTGACACATAAACAAGTGGAACAGAGCTGGAAATAAATTTGATTTAGATGCAACTGAGTCCACTTCTGCTAACACACATGTTGCAAGAAAAACATTTAAGATGTGTGGGACAGAGTCTCAAATGATCCTTGCTTTGCATCAAGACATGCCTGAAAACAAGCCCAAACACACACATGAAATCTTGGGAAGCTCTGGAGCATAAGTGCAATGGTAAGTGATGATAACTGCATAAGCAATTACCAGTATCTTTTATAAAGAGATCTTAACAACTTAAAGCAGGAACCAGACTCAGGCCTTCAGCAACTTTCAGAACAAAGAACCTTCACTTAGGGTATTGCTTTCTTAAGATAAAAATTAGCCATATAGGGTTTGGATTGAGTAGAAACAAATAAACATACCACATTCTGATTCATCAAATGTGCAACAAATTTTGAAGATGTTAGACAGAGTTGCTGCAAAAGAAATAAACCAAGAAATTTTACCATATGGAAGAAGAAATTCCTAACCCAGACATACTACAGACTAATGCATCTCACAAACAAATTAGAGTCATGAAACTATTTAAGGATACTGTTCTCAATTAGGACTGTACACGCAAAAATAAAAACTAGAATGAAACACCCCTGCCCAAATAAAAAAAACCCAAACTATCACAGTCAATCCAGAACAGGTTGCCAAACTTTCACGATACTCTAATACTACTAAATGTCCCATAAACTGGTCCTGACCCATGTCTTGGCTGTGCTCCTTCGTACACACCTGACACATTTACACTGCAGAATTCCACATTTCAGCACATTGCTCCTTACATACCTTGTCATTTCTGCGATACCCTTTACGAAAATTCAGTATCAGCCTCTTGAGGATCAATTCACCAATATTTGGAAACTTCGAATTGATAATTGCCACAAGAGCTGCATAAACATGAGTAAAAATCGGAGAGGCACTCTGAGCTTGCAAAATGGATCTAGACAGCAATCCCCTGGAAAAATAAATAAGTTTTAAAGATCTTTCTGGTAATAAAGCATGTAATTTTTTAGTTAGGACTTACCACATGAAATAGTGTTGTGTAGTTGGAATGGCTGGAAGAAATCAGATACCTTTTTCAAACCATGGTTTATCATGCCAGAAATGGAATTTTGCAAAATGTGTTGCATAAATCTGTCTGAACTGAAAAGGTCTTAAACTGTTACCTAATCTTTCACTAAATATTGTTCATATTAGAGATACACTTAAAAATGCTAAGCAATGCAAAAAACCATCTTGTGTCCTGCAATTATACCTTTTTTAATCGGAACTTAAAATACTACTTAGAGCCTAAATGAATGTAAACAAATGACTCATGAGATAATAGTTATTTTATTATTCAAATCATCTCTTTTACATTTATTATCAAGAAAGTCTTAAAAGAAAATGTGACTTGCTTCCCCTCCTCTCAATTTTGCTTTTTGTAATGCTTAGGAGAACAATGAATTTGACTTTTGCTGTGTGGGTGAGGATAAAAACAAAACAAACCTCTAAATGTGAATCTTCAAAGGACATACTGATATCCAAATCTACCTTCCCTGTGGTCTATTGAAATCCTAAAAAAAAAAAACTCCTACAGAGTAATAAATACAAAGTGCATAGGGACCTTATTCCTACTTACTTTGGCATTGACAGGTGGAATAGAATTCATTTCATACTAGTGTACAAAAATAGAATATCTCCACTTTGAAATTAGTTACTTACTTTCACTGAAAGTGGTCTGTTTTAGTTCTTATTTATCATCTGCTTAAAACCTCAGGAAAGGACTTGACAGCCAGGTAAAAGTTCATGTCATTACTTTTAAATGCACCTTTGTGCAAATTCGAGTACAGAACTAACTAAGGAGGGAAATGGTGCCATTTTCCATATACATTATTTTGACATTTATAAACTGTACAGAAACTTCCACAGACAAGTGCATTCTAAAAATAGTCAATAAAGTAATTTTTAAACTAAAATAACATTGCTAGTATGAAAATTAAATTTTGTGGACATGAAATATAGGCAAGTAAAAAGCAGCCCTACAAAAGCATGAAACTTCATTATTACTTTTAACAGAAATCACATTCAGGAACTATTTGCCCACTCTCCAGATGCTACTTAATGACTTAATTATCTAATTTTTATGCTAGTTGCCTGACTCTGACCTTCCCACCAGATCTATAGAACACACATGAAAAGTAATGCATTCCTCCTCAAATAAACCCATGACAGAGAAAATTTCACTATCTGTTTGAAATGTAACAAAATTATTTTTGGATATACCAAGCTACAACCGCATAATGGTCTTTACATTACATCAATAAACAACACCAACATGTAACTGCAGTAAAACTTGTTTTGCTAAATAGCGGCTAAAAATATTATTTGTCCCAGAAAAAAATAACAAAGCACTACAAAAATAAATAGAAGGTGACAACTGTAAATTACAAGTCATTCAAGTAAAATGCACTGGGAAAACCTTAAGAAAAGGAAATATACACAATCTGTTGTACTCTTTCATTCCACCAAGCATACAATACCTTTCCCAGGTAAGGGATTATTCTGGATAGGACAATATGGCCTAAGGTTAATACTTAAATCTGACTAAGACCCATTCACTACTAATAACACACACAGAAGTGTACACAGGAAGTGTACATGGTCCAGAAGAGCAAAAGAATTATTTTAAAATACTAAGGCTTACCTTCCCCGAACAATATTCTCCTGAAGGAGCTCATGAATGATGTTTTCTATATTAGAAACGTTTACTTTATTGACAAGACCATTGATTGACTTCTTCAAGGCTTCCCAACTCATCCTCTGGTATGCCAAGCTATTACAGAGTATCACAAATTAATAATGTATAAATTTGAAGTTGCACTGAGCAAATTTATAAATATATAGCATGCATTCCCATTTTTATTTAATTGGTAAAATAAATTAAAAATATTCTCTGCGTAAATGTGAAGACTTGTTCACAATTCTACATTCAACCATTAGAAAATCATTAAACCAACATGAGAAAGCAAAGTGTAATTCTCTGCAGATGTGGTATAACCTAGTATGTTGTTTGGTAAGACGTTCCAAACAAATCCTAAGTACACTCAGTATCCTGCTTTCCTTTATTATTTCCACTTTACAGCAGAAGCAGGTAGTTTAATCTGATTCTCTTATCTCTCTTCTGATAAAAACCTACCTTCAAAACAATGATCACAACCCTTAATGGATCCCATTTTTCCCAACATTGTCTAAACACCTTAACTGCTTTGCTCGTAGCAAAAAAACTACTATGTAACTTTGAGCTCACCTGTTTTTATCAGTGATTTGCTCTTGCATCATCCTGAGCTTGGCAGGTGGAATATATGCACCACCTGTACGAGTGAGGATTGGATCCACCTCTTCTTTCTTCTTCTTTGAGGTGGTCTCATCATGAGCAAGGGAGCTCTGGCCTGTCGACCTCTCTGGACTCCTATGGTCAGGTGATGAGTATCTTCTCTGCTTCCTTCGATCATATTCTCTGTCTTCCCATCTCTCATAGTGTCTGTCTCTCCCCCTTTCCATCCTTCTAAAGGGAAAATAAACACCCACTAAACACCCAAGTGTTCATGAAAAGCTTATACACTTTATTCTTTAAAAATAAGTATTTCATTACTGATTAAGAAAGGGCTCCAGACCTTCCATCTGAAGTTCTGTCATCATAGTACTCCCGTCTTGAATATTCCTCATCATATCTGCTGTCATCAGAGTATCTCCTCTTCCTGGGAGATGGAGATCGAGACCTATCACGCTCCATATCCCTTCTTGCAACACAAGACAAAAAAAACTTTTAGCAAGAGGCTGAGAAAACCAATGGCAGTAATAATATTTACCTGCAATATAATGTAGTAGAAGTATAATGTAGAAGTTCCAATTCTGCCATGTGAGTTTCTAAATATGTGTCACTCCAATAAATGTGTCTACTTTAACTATAATTTGTCATCAGGAAAATATCAACAAAAATCAAAGAAGCACTGTAAAAGAAAGCTCCTACAATCTGAAATTAAATGTTTAACGATAATAACATCTAATATAAATGGTAAATTCAGCAGCTTGCATTCCTCAGAATACACATATTCATTTGTTTCTACTTACTTTTGCATGTACAGCATGAAGTAATCTTGCCCAAAAATGTTAACTATGGTATCAGCAATATGTGACTTCAAGCAAAAAGCCAGCATGTAATTTCCACTTTCAAGTCTCATGATAATTTATTTAGCTTAACACTAACTTTTAGTAACAAATCCATTTAATTACTGTTATAGTGACGCTCGAGTATGTAATTAAATACACTTGCTATACTTGGGTTTTAACACTTAGTTATGGTAATATGTAAAAAGAAACAACCTGATGATTTTTTTAACTTCTCTGACTCATTATATGAGGTATATATACAAAATAGAAGGACACAAAAATCAGTCATTCTACCTGTCCTCTGGAGACAAACTTCCATGTCGGGAACTGTAGTTTTCCTTCCTATCATGACTGGAACCATGCTTTAAGAAAAGAGAAAGAAAAAAATAATCAAGCCACAACATGACTGTGAGCACCTCTCTTTAGATCAAAGCATACCATGCCTCAGTTCCCACTCTTTGACAAGGAGGGCCATCAAATAAAGCTGATGGCAGTCAGGTCTGACAAGGAGAGGTTCCTGGTTTTCTATGAACAAGCAGTTAAGCAGCTGGACACCCTGCTACAGGATGCTGCACATGCCAAATGCTTCCACAGGTTCAAGGCATGGAACAAACACTGAAGAAAAATCCACAAGGATTACCAAAAAATTTTATCTGGCTCAGGAAGCTGCAAACAGATAGAGTGTGAGAGTATGTGGGCAAGTACTTTTATAGTTGCCCTATTCCTAAACTCTTTAAGGCATCTGCTGTTAATTACTGCTAGAGACTAGAGTAGATGGACCACTGGTCTGCCTTTCCTGCTTCCTTTTTTCAGATGCCATTTTCATTTGTCCTATTACATGCAATACCATGAACAGAATTCCACCATTTCTTGTTTAAAGACTGTCTTTCCTCTCTTCTAAAAATTCCCTTTATTGAACAATTTTCCTTACATTCTCCCTTTTTACTAATCGCAATTTATTTCCTCATAAGTCATTCCTAGTTTCATACATTACAAACATCTGAGCTGCACTGGTCTACTTGGCAGATTTGCAGGATTGTGTAAGTGATACACACTTAAACAGCTCACACCAAATTCCATGGAATGAACCATGACATGAAGTATGGAGTAGAAGTATGGAATCATACAAAAATCAGAAAGTGATAGCATCTACAGCAAACAGAAAGATATTCATTAACATGTTTAAAACATTTGTAAATAGCAGGATTTGTAACCTGAGTACTTTCATTGCAAGTAATGAAAGTATTCAGGTTACAAAGTCATCTCTTCCTTTAAAGTGTTATTTATAATTTTTCAGAACCACAATCTCACAATGTCACAGAGTCATTATCTGTGAAATAGGGAGCACCTCACTTGATGCAGAAACTCAACAAAAGCATTTCCTTAGGCACCTTGGTGGAATTCCCTGTAGGAACACTCAGCTTGTTCATTGAAGCAGCACCCTCCCCACCAAAGAACCAATCAAAACTCTGGGTGACCAGAATATAATGACACCTCTTCCACAAAAAGCAGAGGAACTGTTATCTCCAAAAACTTAACTGGGAGGGTGTGTATATGTGCAAAAAAATAATTGTTTTTTTGAGGCCACTATAACATATCCTTGAATATTGCCCTTCCAAGGGGGCAGTTTAAATTGTTAAAATTACACCCAGCGTTCTGTTGCCTGCATCAAGACGATGACACAAAACAAGGGCATTGCACTGTCCACTGGCAGCATGCATCCCTATAAAAGTTATGTCTACCTGTGTCATTTTAGAGCCACATTATCTTCCACAGCAGACACAGTACAAGAGATTCACATATTCACCAAGGTTTTCTACCCCTTTCAATGCTCATTACACCACAGAGCAGATCACTGAATTCATTCAAAGGTAACAAGAGTCCTGAAGTTGTTTTTTTTTTTCCCAGCACAGTAATATAATGCCAGTCTGTAACCTAAGCTTCCAAGAAAGTGGTAATAAAAATCTTGGAATACCAAAAAATAGTTACTGTATTTAAATCCTATCTAGCAGATGGGAAGAAGGCAGTGGGTCTTTTTAAGGTTGATCCATTCCAATGGATTCTTTATCATGTGTCTCTGCCCAAGCAGAACCAGAGACGAATGTTCACAGAAATAAAACAATGTTATGGCTGTTTCTGTATTTGCCATGTATCACATCTCCTTGCAAAAGAAGCTATACTTGCTGAAGAAATTGTCACCCTCAGCTCTTTGTGACCAGGTTTTCTGCCACAAGTCAGTCCGCTTCCTTCTCCATTTTCATCAAAGTGATTACGTGAAACTGTCCAAAAAGTGTGCTTTTGCTAACTGACTTATTTTGACAGCTGAGTGAGCACTACCAGATTGGGAAAACAGGAGAAGGTATTAAACTACCCCTCAAGCATCCCTACTAGAAGCCACTGAAATCAGAAAAGTTACTTGCTTTGCATTCAGGAAGTTTTATTTAACATAATATCAATGACAAACCTAATTACCATTGACATGGTAGTGATCAAGTCTTACAATTTAGGTTTAAGGACACTTACATTTACTTGGGTCACCCTGCTCTTCATCTTGACTTCCTGCTTTTTACAAAGTTCTCAACGTGCAGCAGCGAGGCAATCCAAGTTGGAGTTCAGCATATGAAAACCATTTCACCTGCAACACACAGAAGAAAATCAAAAGCTTTCGACTGCACAAGGTGTCGAACACGCACCTTTATTTTGTCCTTTAAGGCCATGCTTACACAAATCGTTAAACCCAAAGGCTCCCGCGGGTCTATTCCGATTTCCTGTAGGCACACAGCGGTGCACCGCCGCAGCCGGCCCCGAGCGAGCGGCCAGCCCGCGGCCGGGGCCCTGCCCACCGACCCCGAGCCCGGTTCGCGGCCCGCGCCCGCCCGCCGGGAGCCGCCGGGGGAAGCCGCGAACCCCCGACCCGGGGCTCCCCCGGACCCCACGGGGATGGCGGGAAGGGGCGGCCCGCCGAGCGCCCCCGGCCCCGCCGAGCCCCGAGCCGCCCAGAGCCCCACCGGCCCGGCCCGGCCCGGCCCTCACCTCCCGCCGCCGCCGCCGCGCAGGGCCCGGACGCGTCACTTCCGGCGGCGCGGGGCGAGCGCGCGGCCGGCCCCGCCCTTCGGCCGCCATGTTGGGGCGGGGCCGCGCGGCGCCGACCCCGCCCCGGGGGACAGGAGCGCTCGCCGGGCGCGTCTCGGTGGGAGCTGCTGGGCTGGGCGTGCTGGGGGAAAACACCCGAGCTCGAACCTTTCCCCTCAGGAGCACGCGTAGCTCAGGGCGCAGTCAGCCGGCCTCGCTGAGCGGCGGAGATCTGCCCGGAGCAGCGATTAAATACCTCTGGCCCTGGAGCAGCTTCTGTCGCTTACACCGAGGGCTGAACTGAGCTGGAGATGTGTGCAGGAGAGGAGCAGGCCCTGCCCTGTGCCGAGCGCTGCCACGCTGTTGGAACGCCTGTGTGCTACAGGGTCTGTTTGACCTCCCAAAGTTTGAAGTAATTCAGCGCCATGGATCCAGGCTCACAGACAGCCTCTGGCTTATTATAGACACAAATGTGTTTGGATTTTGGAGAGTAATTAAACGCATAGGAAGGGGATAAAAAAAAGGAAAAGTGCTACATAAGGTCTTAAAATGCTTATGATTCATTTTCATGTTGTTGTGAGATAAACGAAAATGAACTTTTCCTGGACACGGGGTCGGGAAGGCACGACCTCGGTCCCTGTGTGGCGGAGCTGTGTGGCGCTGCTGTGCCCGCCCGTGTCCCTGCGCTGCTCCTGTGCCGCCGCACCTACTGGGACGTGCAGCTTCTCGAGGGGATCAACACGGCCGTGAAACTTTCTCAGCTGGAAAATGCTACATTTCTTTCTTTTTGGAGGTTGTTAAATCAATTTATCTATTCTGTACTGAGCATTAGAGTTCTTAATGTTTTGTCACATGTAATACACCTGTAGCACTATTTTCATTGTAACAATTAGTACAGACTCAAATGCTCAGTGTCCAAAAAAAGAAAAATCACAGCGTAGTGAGGAGAGGATACTCATGATTGGACAGATCTGGTCAATGTGGTGCAGCAATTGAAGACTTAATCCCCAAGATGTAAACTGACTATCTTGCTCTTCTGTCACTGTGATCTCAGAAGAGTAAGAGAAAAGGAGCATCAGGCTACGACTGAGATCGTGCTATGTAGAACTTTAACTCATAACCAGTTTGGTTTAAACTAATGTACCAGTTCATGCTCCCCAGCACTTGAAGCATTCACAAAAATGAGAACAAACCTGTTCTCAAACTTTGTTCCAAAGGCCAGCAATGGCATTGTAATGTTGTTTATTGTCACAGATACAAATACTCTGTGCTCAGGAGAGAATAGTTATTTTAATTTACACTTTCCTAAAAGTCAACTTTCTCATTTATGTTGCAAAACTAAGCAGAATAGTCAAGAAAGCAAAACACATCTTGCTCAAAACCAACATGGAAATGCTAAGAAACAATAATCAGAAAAAGTGAATTTTTTTTCCTGCTTATAACTTGTAGCTACAGGATTTTATTTATTTGGCTTAATGATTTTCAAATGTGGCTCTTACACAGGAGACTGGAAACAGCATGTATTTGGACAGTCGTACACGTTCTGACAATGTGAATTGTTAATGCTTTCACACAATATTCCCTGAACCCACTCCATGATTTCCCATTCTGCTGTGAAAGTAATCTTTTTCCTGCCTCACGCTGAGTAAACAGGTGTCATGAAATAAAAAGGCATATGGGGTCAGTGTGGCAGCAGCATCTCCTGAGAGGGACATCCTGTGGCTGATGGCACACGTACCATCCCTCAGCCTGCCCCTCCAAATGCCTTGGGAAACAGAGAGCATGGACAGCTGAGCTCTGCCTCACAGGGAGCCTGAGGACAGAGATGGGAAATACAAAGCTCTTTTTTGAGGTGCTTCCACCAGGAGACTACTGGTAACCTCTGAGAAACATGTTTGTGATTTAAGAGTGGCTGAATAACTGGGGTGACTTCAATTCTTCAGTTCTCTTCTTCGATGTGGAAAGCAGAGAAGGGGCTGGGGCAATGGGATTCACTGAACGAGGGAAAGAGCATTTAATGCTGAATAGCAGCAGTGAAGTGAGGTTTCCCTTTTCTCCTTTCCTAAGTTAATGCTTTTACTATTGGATTATGCAGTGAAGCTCCCTTCTGCTCATTTCTTCCCTGCTCTTCTCATCTTACAGTCCCTTTTCTGCCATGGGTCACAGTTAGATTTTATTCCTCACCAGGTTAAAGGGAGAATGCTTACATTTTACAGTGGGTCTAGTCTTGTGGTTTGACAAAATGCTTTAAGAGATGCAAGTTTTAGTTCTGTGAGAGTGAAAAGACAAAGCTCGCACTTCCCGAGTGCTTTAAGGGGGTAGAATGCAGTGCAGGTTGAGTACCCCTGATCAGCCTTTTGGAATCTGCTGCACTCAAGATCCTAAATGTACAGAGCCTGAAGTAGAGATGTGACTGTGGGTTCCAGCTTCTAGAGAGTAAGAGGGATGCAGGCACATTCTCTTGCTTGGTGTGTCTTCCACAACTTCTTGCTCAGCATGTGGGACTCCTTACTTGCCTGGAAGGCACTCAGGTGAAGTAATCCAACTGAAGCAATCCTGATCACCCTGCAGGAGCCATGCAGCTACTCTGTGGGTGTAAGAGACGGTGAGGATCTCTCATCTCTGTCTCAGTCTGAAGTAAATTACAGTTTGAATGGAGCATGATTATGGAGTCTGGAAAAAAATCCAAAGACAAAACCACACAAGAATTAACTCATGGTGAGTGGCTTTATGTGTATTTAGAACAGCAATAATCAACAAAGAATTCTTCACCTTAAGTAAGCATGATGATCAGGCCTTGAAATACAATAACACTCAATTCATACAAAACTGAACTAACATGAAAAGTTTGCCTTCTCATAAGAAAATATTTAAATACAAATTTTTACACACTGAAAATGCTGAAAGAACTGACTATCCTATTGAGACTAATAGTAATTAAACAAAACATAATTATAATCTTTGAAACCTATTCAAAGGGAGAAAGGGTAATGCATCCAACAAATTCATGTTCATCAGCTTAATGTTTTGCATGAATAGTCCATTAGTAAGCCACAGGAAACATAGTTTTAGTCGTGTTGTTTTCCCATGGCAGTTTTTGTCATTGTGCTTGAAATGAGACGAGTTAAAAATCATCCACATGGCACTCCCTGGGCTGGCACCTCTCCTGGCATAAGCAGCTGTAGCTCCATCAACTCCCAGCCTTCCACAAATGAGTAATAAAGGCTTGCATATAGAATCTCACTGAAAGTACCTAATGCTTCTGGAAAACATTGATAGCTGCTCCAATAGCTTATTTTGGTAACTGAGTTTTTGCAGTTAATATTGCTTTATTAATTAATCTCAGAATGATGGATTGGACACTGGTTTCCTGCCTGCTTTATTAGGAGTAAGGAATTTATGCACGGCTAATTCCCATCCAGTTAATCAGTGTGACCTTTACCATGCTGTAGAATTATAATCTTGTGCAAGGCTCAAAATTTGTTTCCAGATATCTGTTGCAATGTGCCGGCTGCAGGATATTATTCCACACATCAGCTGAGATAAGAAATCTCATCCTCTGTGGTTTCAGTTTAAGGTCACATGAGTGAGGTAAGCCATGAAAGGAGGTTGGAGACAGCACAGCTGAACTTGTTCAGCAGAGTGGGTCAGGGACATGAAATCCCTACTCTACTGCTACCTTTTATGTGGCAGGAGTTATCTCCAATGCAGAGTGTTAAGAAGCAACATATGGGAGAGAAAGAAGAAAGCTCTTACATCACATAAACACCATTGTTTCAGAGGGATCCAATATCCATGCTCTGCAGTCCCCTCACCATTACAGTTTAATAACTGCTGGAAGATCATGGGTTTACAATACTAAGAAATATCTCTTTTTGATACCTCAAATGCATGACACTCATCCCATTCCATCACAAAATTTGTTTTTTTCCCAAGAAAACACCAGAAGACTCCTGCAATGTGTTTTGAAACCTCATCAAAGTGAAGCTGTCCCTCTGAGTTCAGTGGCAGGATGATCGTATGTGGAACTTCCACACAGTTTCCTCTGTGTGAGAACACATCACATATGTTTGCTATTATTTTTAATGACAGTCTTTCAGCTGCTTCTCAGAGTAATAAAAAAATCCATCCAGCTACTGTTTAAAGCACTTCCTGGTCTGTATCCTAAAATCTGCCTTCTTTCAGTTTTGTGGCAATGCTCTTCTCCAACCAGCTGGGACTGAAAACAATTCTTGTCCATTCAGGCATCTTCCAACCTTAAAATAATATACTGAGTAAGCAATTATTCAGAAAAGGAAAGCATAGTGAATGCAGATTGGCAAAAATAAAAAGGTAAATTTTTTTACAATAAGTTTTTGCTTGTTAATGTTATTAATATTTGTTTGTTTGAAGCCTTTCCTACTAAGTGGTTTGGAGTGGAGCCAGACGTAGTGCTGCAGACACAGGTCACTCTGGACTGTGAACTGGTGTTTTCATGTCCTTAGTTTCACTTTGTACTTACACACTGCAGAAGAATGTTGGTTCTTTTCCACAATTTCAAGACTTCATCAAACCGAGGCATCATTCTACAGCCAGCACCTTGAAGTTAGAATATCTGCCTAAAATTGCAGCGCTACACCACGAATTCAGCTATATCATCATTTGCCAGCTTTATTTAGCAACTAAAATCCCTTTTTAGCAACTAAATCCGTTTCAATTTTGTTTTTACTCCTTTGTGCTGATTTTTTTTTATCCTCTGTGAAGTATTTTTATATCTTCTGACCTTTAAAGAAAGAAATATCTCTGCTGTTCTGCAGAGCTAGCACAGTAGAACCCCGTGGTGGGGTCATGATGCTGAGTGCTAGAAGGTGTGTTTGTGCCCAGAAACCAGAGGACAGGCTAATTAATGCACTTTTCCTTCCTGAACTAACCTGGTGATTGTGTCACAATAATGCTTGATACTGTAGGTAAAAGGGGAAAAAAATACAGTGTTCTGTCCCTTCTGTCAACTTCCTCCTGCATTTTTACACTGATGTCATTGAGCAGAAGCAGCCACTCATGCCTTCAACTAAAGGACAAGTTAGTATAGCTGCTTCTCACTGCTGAGCTGACATTTGGATGTTGTTCTTGTCTTTCATCTCTTCAACAATGCATAGGGAAAGGTGCTCTCTGACCAGAGCTGTTGCTGCTCCCAATGAATCTCAGGTGAGATTAAAGCACCAAGACATGGTGGGTAGATGATATGTCATAATGCATGGAAAGGACAAAACCAGCATGAACATTAATTATTCTGGATTTGTTTGGTTTCTGGATAATTCTTATGGTCCTGGTGTCACAACAGACTATCTATATGTTGGCAGGATATTAAGCAGCCTTTGGATTTCCTGGATCTTGCAGCACATCCAGCTATGTGAGTTAATTACAACAGATTCATAAATGCAGAAGGTTGGTGGAAAACATTTTTTTCAGCATTGAAACGGAGTAACAACAATGGAAAGACCTCCTGAAGTAGTTCACAGGGAGCTTTACTATATACAGAATGGTAACATACTTGAAACAATAAAAGTAAGAGAGTATAGTAACAGGAAAAGTAACAAGTTATAAACTAAAGCATATTTGTGGTAAAATGCTTCATTCCTTTGTAACAGCCAACTACTGTTGCAGTAACTATTTGGTATGGTATAAAACCTGATGCCACTATTATTTTCTTGGAAGTGATACATTTTAATTCTATTAAATAGAGGCTCTTCACAATATGAGATCAACTTGTGTTCAAGGAGAAAAAGATCCTAGGATCTTACCTGGTTTGTGCATGTAGCTGGTCTAAATCCTGGCAGAGCTTGCACTCTGTCTCCTGTCTCTCATTTTAATCCTTTCAATCCTATTTCATATCAGAGGAATTGTTCTTCAGCCTACTCAGAATGTCTATTTTTTTTTTTTTTTTCCCCCCGGATCAGAGTCTTGTAGTGGTGTGAAATGGAAGAGTTAGCAGGTCAATCGAGAAAAGAAAGTACTTCAGTCAATAAGATAGGTGCACTAAATAGATTAAAGAAATTCCTTTGGAGTGAGAGTGACACCATGTATGTAATGCAATATGATTTTAAACAAAATACAGACTTCTTGTGTATATATATACTACAAATAATAAAAAATAAAAAAAAAATCACAGCAATTGCCGAAATTACTTGTTCAAACTAACAAAAATAGGTGCCAAAGTGTTGATGCTCCTTTGGTAGTTTTAAGAGCTGTGTGGTTCTGCACACTGTATAATCAGTGGTAAGAGCTCCTGACCTTTTTCTCACTATGTCTAAGAAAGATCTGTAAGCATTTTTCCCCTTCAAACTGCTGTGTTATATTACCTAAAATTTTACTGTGTTATCCCAAAAAAGTCACTGTAACAAGCCCCTTTAGGAATGTGTTCATCATGTCACACAATGCATTAGTTAATTATCTCATCTCAGCACTACAGCAGACCTTCAAGTTAATAGCTATTTCAAACTATAGGCAAACAGTAGGTGCCTGACTTAATTAACTCTGCCTGTGATGTGATTTGTGTCTTGGTGGTGCTTGTGCTAAAAACGGGCACTGTTTTTCCTATGGCATATGGCTGTATTTCTCCAAAGGGCTGGGGCACTGCAACTTGAGGAGCAAGATTATTGTTATTTGGTAATTTAGTTATCATTATGGTCTGCAGATCAGAAGATCTGCAAACACCAAGGCACAGCTAATGGAGTAAAGCCAAATTGATTGTGCTATTATTTTGATGAACGCCTGTAAGTAATATATAAATAAATAAAGAAAGAAACTATTCATAGAAATACTAGAACAGATTTGCTGTATGGTCTAAATAGAAAGACTCTATGATGGGTGATCTGAAGACTCACTGCACTCAAGGAAAGACTTTTCTTTTTTTTTTTTTTTTGTTTTATTTAAGGGTAAATTCTAATTCTAAGCACTGTTTCCTCCCTGCAGCACCATGGCCATGCATGGTTTCTCTACCCAGGGTAGGAAATTCAGCCATCCCTTTACTGGAATGGTTGTCTGTCTTTGTGGTCCTAATTGTGGTGAAGTATTTACTTCACAAAACTTCTGGGGACACTGTGAGTGCAGCTGAGCACTGTCAAAAAATAGTCTTCTTCTCAGGAGTCCTTCTGGACAGAAAGATTTTATCTTCACTGTTGGGGAGGAGGGGGATCACATAAAACCATGACAGTGTTCCCTTGTGAAGGTACAAAGTGATCTTGAAGAGTGCTCATAAAAACCCTGCCTGGATACAGGTGGCACCTTCCATCTGTACCTCTGTGTCTTGCTGCACAGGAGCTATCCTAGAATAGTAACATATACTTGGATTTTTTACACATTTTTTTAAAAAATTGAGTTTTTTGGGTTTTTTTTTTAATATGTAATTGTGACTGTTCCATCCTTTTTCATCATGGTGAAAAGACTTCTACATTTTAAGACATAAAATGCAACATGAAAAATGCACACAAAATTAGTATTTTTCTTTAACTCTGCTACAGAATGTGTGGCAAACTCCACATCAGAAATAGAATATATTATATTATAAATAATAACTGTCAGACAGCTAGCCAATAGTTAATGCTTAGAATCACCCCATGTGTGAATATGTGATTCATATATAATTAAATAACATTAATTCTTTTTCATTGTTTTTAATGGGCTTCCTCAGACGTTATATGTGAAGAGAAGCAGTACATTCCTCTTACGGTTGCTAACTGTACCTTTCTATTTTGAGTTGAGTCCTTACGGTTTTTGCAAAGTACCAAATGTTCCTATTTCCTATGAGAAGGGTTTCCAAATGAGCCTTTGGCAATATCTCTGAACAAAGTGGGACCACTATAGGAATAAACTGGCTTTGCCTCTCAAATCTCCACGGGGCTTATGAGGCAAAATGACTTTAGGAGGGAAAGTAGGTTAAAGCAAGGACAGGCAGCCTCCTCAGTCACTGAGCTGAAAAGAAGCATAAATACCCGCCTGATCCAGTATATTTATGACTCAATAGTCCTAAAAAAGACCAGAGGTCAAGAAGTACCAAGTGACACAAACTTACAAAAGATGTACCCTAACTATTACTTGGATGATTTAGCTTTAAACTGGCTTTAACCTATAGAAGCAAATTAAGAAATCACATTTGATATAATGTTAATCTTTGAAAGTAATCTGGTTTTTTGGATATGAATGCTTGCTTTGTGTGTGTATGTGTTCCTGCCAGTATATTTTAATAAGGATTAGAGGATTTGTGATTTTGTTGTGTTTTTTTTCAAGCATTGGACCATAGGTAAGTTGCTTCTATGAGAATTATTATGAAAGATATTATTTTGTTAATTATTTTTAGAATTTCTTTCTTTAGACACAGATTCTCTAGGAATTAAAATGATTTCTTATTTTTTTCCTACCTAATCCAATAGCTTTTTTTGTTTTCCATTGTGTGAGATCTTATCAACAATATGGACTTTTTCCCCACCTCCTACCTATAGATTTAATGAGCTGTTATTTCTGGAAATCCTTTTGTAAGTTCCCTAAAATATTGTAACAGTGCTTCTCAGCTGCAGTTATGAATTACCTTGATTTATTTTGATACCATGACTAATTTTGACTCTGAGGAGTTTTCATAGTACCCAAATTTACCAACAGTAGTTCTGTCACTTATGTGCTATTCTCAATAGTATCACTGAGTATCATTGTGGGAAATTCAATTCTGAGAACAGAAGCATCTTAGTCTTCTCAGTTTTTTTCCCTTTTTTTTGTAACGAAACAGTGCCCCCAGGAGCTTTTGTCTTTCAAGAAGGGACAATTTAAGAAAATTAAGTCAACCATTCATCAGTATATTAATCTCTGAACATAAAAATTCTGCCTAGCATTGCAACCAGAGGTGTTGGTTTGAAGAACAGTCGAAAGAGTGTTTGTTTTGGTTTTCTTCCTTTATGCCCAATAATAGAAAGTTAACCAAATGACTGAATTCCTCTAATGGTTCTAGTTTGGAGAGCTGTGCTATCTTTGCTGGCACTTTGAAGAAAGGGAGGAGGCTGCAGAGATCTCTTCTCAGCAAAGGTCTTTATGGCAGGGCTGCTTTTGTCCTTTGCCAGTTGACATCAGGACAGCTGGCAGTGATCTGGGAGGCAGCAGGAAGCACTGTTTGTTTGTTTGTTTGTGGATAAACAGAGAAGAAAGATAGCATGAAGTGAACAAGAACAAAGAGAAAAAAACAAGGAACAGCTTTAGTTACAGCAGTCATAAATACACAAACACCAAGCCTATTAGGTATTTTGCTAAAATATATGCAATATATGCAAAAATAATCATGAATAGCCTCTAAAACTCAGAGAGGCAGGTTTTTATGATAACCTGAAGTGATAATTTTTTTAAAACATTTTTTAAGTGTCAAGAGTCATCACTATTTTTTCTGACCCTGAAAAACACCTACTACAAACAGAATTTTGGGTAGTTTGTTGTCTTTTTCTCCATCTCATTGCATGGGTTTGCCAGAAGTTGAAACCCATAAATGAAACAAAAACCCCACATATGAGCAAATATTTGCTTTAAATCACTTTCAGTAACCTGTCACAGGAACACCTCAGGACTTCAAATCTATAACAGAAGTTTAAAGAGTAGGCATGGTCTCCCCAAAAAAGCCTGCTAATATCTCTCTTTAGCAGAGTGATCTCATTTTCTCTGGTGCATCTCTACAGACCCTTTTCAGCCAGGTCCTAGGCCCCTGAGGGATTTAGAGGTGGAAGTCAGCACTTTGAACTCTACAATATGCAGAGCTTTCCAGACTGGGAAATGTGTGAGAGCCTTGTGTTGTGATGAGATCTGTGCCAGAGCAGGAATGCAGTAACAGGATAATGCTCAGATCAAGCGGGCAGCTGCTCAGGTCAGATGTGGTTATTTCTGAGTCGCACAGATTTGCCTGAATGAAGATGACTATGAGAAAGAGGGAAGTACTATAACACACACAGAGAAGAAATAAATCATAACATTCCTAGGTACTCCCAAGTTCCAATAATAAAAGGGTGCTCTTGGTTGTGGGAGAGCAGCAGAATGAAGCTTAACTCTGTGACATGAAGCTTTGTTCTCCCCATAGGAGATGTCCAGATCCTGCAGCTTCCACAGCTTCATTACATATTCACTAAATATTTTTACATGGAGATTATAAACTCCTTTTGTGTCACAGAGTGTGTCCCATTCTTTACCTTGCTGACTTTAGAAACATAATTCTTCCTTTTATTAGAATTGGAACTAAATATTAATAATAAAAGAAATGTGCAGTAATTTATCTGTCAAATGCATCCATGTACTAATATTTTAAAGGCTACACTGGCCTCTCAAATAAATGTAGATAAAGATCTACTCTCTTAATAGCCATTTTATGGATCTTTGTAGCTTTGACACGTGTCTAGTTTTTCCAGTCTGTAAGCATCACAACATGTACTTTAGGGGTGGGAGGATAAACCATCCTCTGGGAAAATTAAATAAATTGTTTTTAGGTGTCTTGTGATAGTTGCAGACACTTTGGGGTGAGTCCTCTGTGTTTTGTGCTTAATATCAACACAGGGAAGTTGTGGTACAACTAATCAGCATGGCCTTTCACTAGGCATTCAGGGCATTATTTTCAATGCAGTGGATTAATTTTGTTCTGGTTAATAATCTGACAAATTTCTGAGCTTTAGGAAATATTTGACTATCTAACATTCATAAATATAAAAATAATGAGGCATTTATTTTCTAGCATTCAAAATTCAGCGTTTGCCTTAAATCTGAAAGTTTGCTCTTTTTAGCTTTGAGCCAGACAAATATGAACTTTGAATAGGTGTATGAGTGAGTATGACATTTCTCTGTACAGAAAATAATTCTGCTCTTGAAATTTGCTTTCACTAGTTTTAGTCAACCTTTCCCAGCCTGAGTTGGCAATACCAAAAGGTGATCCCACACAGCAAGGCACAGCTGGTTCAGAAATGATCTGCAAGCATGTATGTAATGTTACTTCTGCTTGAAACTCCAGGATTCCAGCTTTGCATTAGTTAATTACTTGAGTTTGGGGCAGAGGGCAGAGGGGAAGAGGTCTCATTTTTATAGGTATATTTGTAACTAATTTCCCTATCTATATAAGTAATTCCTACTTAAAAATTAGAAGTAATTTCAATTGCAAAAACAGGCACTAATTTTACCCTTTCTTAATTTGATTTCTATGTGGTAACAAACTCACCAAAGACAAAATGCTGTGGAAGAGAAAGTGATAATGGATGGTTTTATAAGGGGGGTAGAGTGAATTTTACAAAAGTGGGAGAAAGGTGACCTCTGCTCAGAAGCTTCCCTGCTCATTAGCAGGTGGATGTGATTTAAAGATTCACTGTGGTGCAAAGAAAGAATCAAATTAGGTGTTGTGTGAAGCTGTCATTACTGTGTGTTTCTCTGTACAGTTCCAGCTTAAAGCATGTCGTTCCTTTCATAGCAGCCCCTCAGATTACTGTATCTCATCCTTTCCACATCAAAGTGCTGTCAGCACTTTCATAGTATAAAAAGAAGGCAGAGATAATTTTACAATACATTCTCTTCAAAGAGATTTGACTTGTGCAGTTGCAACATTTCTTTTTATTCTGGGATTTGCAAAGGAAGATGCACTAAAATGAGTAGCATCTAAAAGCTGAACAAAAACAAGGAACTAAATACCTGTTTAAAATTGGACCAAAGCACCTCTGCAGGGATGGTGAGGATTTTAGGAAGTCAATTCTTCTCAAGTGCCATCTGAATTATACTTCAGTCAGCTTGTAAGAACCTCTGGGAGTGTAGAAAACATCCATTCTTGAAAAGCACGAATCATCTCTATTTACTAGCTAAAAAAACTCGGTACCTTAAAAAGTCTTCAGTAAAATATACAGTAGTGTCAGATCCCACTCTCCACCTCAAAGGCTCAGTCTCAGCCAGTAGCCAGCAGCTGGGCTCACTATCTTGACCTTACTGCTTTATGAGAAAGTAAAATAATAATAATAAAAAAATGAATACAGGAAAAAAGTGAGTGAAGGCAGGAGAAAGACAGGACTTCATAGAACTGGCTTTAACTTTTTGGGTCTTTCTTTAGTTCCACTCTGCCAAGAAATTTGTTTTCTTCTTAGTGATTATGCAGCTATGCATATATCAAGTGTAAATGTTTCCCATTGTATTTCCTTGCCATTTTTGTCATTTGCCAGCATCTGTGGAAGAGGTTGTCATAGAAGTGAGTAATGGTAGGATGGAAACAGAAATGGGAAAAGCACTGTGTCCTTGGCTCTTCATGAATGCAAAGGAACAAATACTTTGTAATAATGTTCCATCTTACAGAGAGGTCACAAACTGATCTTGGTTACTTCGGTGTAAACCTGGAGAAATTCGGCTGAGC
>QUSF01000024.1:1808887-1837749 GCA_003676055.1 Chloebia gouldiae
CTTTAGACAAAATGATGCTTCCTGACACCCTCCCTGTGAGAGCCACCCTGTAGGAACAGGCTGCAAACACACACACACCCCCACACCCCCACACACACCACAAAGTCCCTTCCCATCTCCTTCCTCCGTCTTACCTCCTACACCCAAGCAATTAAGAACATATGCTATATTGTATCAGTATAAAAATTACACTTCCTACCTGATGTGTGCCATTATATTTTTTTTTTCGCACAGAATGTAACCCGAAGTGGCACATGTCTCTTATCTATGGCTGAGTCTCAGTTCTCACAGAGGAACCCCAGTAATACAGTGGGATGTTTTGGCGGTAGGGGTCTGCACTCCTGAAACCCCTTCCCCAGGCAGCCTGTTCTCCAGCTTTGATAAAAGGCAGAAGGGATTAAGAGTTTTGTTTCTTTTGCCATGTCAGTATTTCCCCATATAGTGACTAGAGGTCTATAAAATAATAATAATAATAAAAAAACCCACTTCAAGAGACTTTTTAAATCCTATGGCATATTTACCCACTAGTGGTTTTTTCTCTTTGGTAGCACATGTAAATAAATGTGAAGAAAATAAATACAGAATAGGCAGCTAATTCTGAAAGCAAAGGATAACATCAATTTTAACAAGGACATTAATTCTCCATTTCTTTTTGTTCAGTTTTATTATAATTATTTAGTGCTGTTTGCCTTTATTCATTTGTTATGCTCAATTTGACAAGTCTGGGGAAAATAGTAAATAAATACATAAAAACCTTGATAAACCCCTTGATCTATGACAAGCAGAGAATAAAGCCTTATTTGAAAGGCATAAATAGTAAGGAATTGTTTGGTTTTTCTGAAGTTTGCTTTTAAAAAAATATTCAGGAATACAAAATATTAACTCAATTTTGCAGTAAGTTTAAACTAGCTGAGCTTAGTCTTTGAAAATGAGAGAATTCCATCGTAGACAGTTGATTTGGCACTTTATTTTGAAAGATAGCTTTAAAAGGGAAACTTTTGCTCCCCACTTTACTCTCTACTGCAAAGTCCATATGACTTTAAAAGCTGTTGTTTTACCTATATATAAATACTCCGCTACTAAACCTGAGGGTGGTAATTTTTTTCATCCACAGTGCTTTTAGGAAACCTGGAACATGTATCTCTGCTTTGAGCACTACCTGTGTAAAAATATCTACTGTAAATGCAGAAGAGAAAGCTTCCAACTTTTTTATTATCTCTTCATTAAGCTCTTGTAGAAAAAGATATAATATGGATAAAAGATACCAAATTAAAGCTAGTATTTCAGGCAAATCCTATTGTGATGAGACTTAGGTATCTTTACTGAACACAGACCTCAGAGCTGACAAGAATCAGGATAGTAATGGTTGCCTCTGATCCATCCCAAAGTCTATGAAACATCCAAGGGGTCCCTGGGCAAAGGCTGAGGAGGGCAGGAATTTGCCACTCTTCTTGGCTAAAGCCCCAGACATAAGAAAACGTTAGAGCCTCTCAGAGCTGCAAGGTGACTGAGGCTTCTAGGTCAAAACTAAGGAACCTTCTTCACATTAGTATTACAGAAAGAAATTACATAAATTAGATAAAGAAGCATTCTGAGGGCACTGAAGAGAGACAGAAAGTGTTACATTTCTGATTACAGGGTGCACATGGCTGGGTCACGGCCATGCCTGCAGTAGATGCTGTCATGCTGGGGGCCATATGCTTTTAAGTTTCTCAGGAATTAATAAAGTCATAAAGACTCTGCTTCCCCCAGCCTCCCCCACAGGTCAGCCAAATTATGGGGTGTGCTGCTCTGGTATTGCCTGCTCTCACAGGCAATACTTTGAACATCTAAATTCATCTCCTTCACACAGGGAACACATAATAATTCTACTGACAAGTATCAAGGCAGACTCTGCACAGCAGCTTTGACGTGCAGATATTCTGGCTGAGCCTGGTGAGCTGGCAGGGCTGTGTAGGAGTCAGACAAGTGGAATTCCAGTTTTATATATGGGCACACACAAAGGAGTCTTGAGGTAATGTGTTCTAGCTAACTCCTGTCTGCAGAGCTTTAATCCATCATTCACCTTCCAGATCTATAGCATTTGTTTTCTTTTGCTAGCCATAAATCTGAGATGCCCTGATACATGTCACCCAGAACAATATTTCCATTTACTGGTACCATTCAATACATGGAGTGCATTGACCATACACAGAATTAAGTGAAAGGCTGATTTTTATTTGTCTGAGGGGGATTGTAGTGGTCAGAAGTAAGGAGAGAATTTAGGACATTATTCCTCCTGGGCTGCTGAGTCTCCTCAGATTCTGTAGACTTCAGTGAGGAACTGGGGACAGAAGTTCCTTATGGAATGGTGTCTTTGGGAATTGCCGACTTGTGATGGCCAGCAAAGCTAAGCTGGCAGTGGGCACAGCTTCTGTGCTCGCTGTACATCTGGTATTACTGAAATTACTTTACTCAGGGTATTACACTGTGGTGGTATGTTGCAATAGAAGGTTGTTGCTGTCAAATTCTGTACCTCCGCTTACTGAAATGAAAACCGTAATATAATAGAATATATATGTAAAAATTCCTTTCCTCTGTTACTATGGTGATTTCTCTTAAAAAGATACTATAATAAAAAATTAAGTAATAAATACTTCATTTAAAAACAAACAAACCCCATGACCTGGTTCCCTTGAAAGGTTAAGCAATTCTGACTAGAACAGGAACTGTCTGCTAAGAACAGTGGATTGTTATGGTGATGCTGGAGGGTGTCTGTTTTACAGAAATGAAACAAATGAATTAAGAAAAACCCATCACTGATATGATCAGTTCGCTTTACTTAAATTAGTTGCCAAAAGAAATCACTGAAAAAATAGGCTTTTATAATTTTTGTTAAATTGGGCTATTCTCATGGTGTTAAAAGTATGAATGTATGAAAGAACTGAATTGTAGAATCTTTAATGTTGACCTTCTTTTGATAACTTAGCTTTGGCGTAGCCTCTGCTTTTAAATGAGAGCACTCAGTTTGTAGTGTTGGCTTAAACCTGCTGTATGGCTACTGAGCTTCACCAGGTTTAGCACTTCTCTACTCTAGACATGGCATTTGTATGTTTTTTTTTCCTCCCCAAAGAAGTAAATTATTTATACAGCATCAACCTTTTTTAACCTAGCTTCTGACAGGCTGGGATTTTTCCAATCTCAGTTGAAACTGTCTAAATAATTTATCAAGTATTCTTTCAGTGTACAATGAATTCTGAAACCTAAGAAATGTTAAATGAGATTCTCTGCCCTTACAGTATGAGTGGGTTGCTGAGGTTAAGATAGTATTTTCTTTGAACTTTTCTCAGTCCCTGTTTTCTCCCATTGTAGAGTCTCCTTTTCCTCTCCTACCATCTATTAATTTTCATGACATTTTCTATTTATCAGACTTTTCCTTTGTGTTTCTTTTCCTCTTGCTACCTCTTCCTTTGCTGATGTTTTTCTATACTTCTTCTTAATTACAGTAAGACAGCTTCCCTTAAAATGCTCCTCCAGAGAGGAACCATCAGTTTCTAGTCCCAAGCTGTACAGGCAGTCCAGCCTCAAATTTAACTGCACCTTCTCCACCTAGCCCCATTAAGAAAATGGTGACAAATCACAGAATCACAGTCATAGAATGGTTTGGCTTGGAAGAGACTTTACAGGTCCTGTAGTCCAACCTGTGTGGGCAAGGACATCTTCAAGTAGATCAGGTTGCTTTGAGCCCTGTTCAACCTGGCCTTGAATGTTTCCAGGGATGGGGTATCTGCCACCTCTCTGGACAGCCTGTTCCAGTGTTCTGTCACCCTCATCATAAAAAATTGCTTCCTTATGTCCTGTCTAAATCTAATTTCTTTCAGTCTAAAATCATTACCCCTTGTCTATTGCTACAGGCCCTGCTACTAAAAAGTCAGTCCCCAGTCTTAAAAAGTCTTGAGGTCTTTGGTAAAAAAGAAAGATGTTTGCATGGAACTTGGATCTGCAAACAACTTGTTTCAAGGTAAACTTGAAAAAAAAAAACATATTTTCAGGTCAGGTCTCTCACACACACAAACTCCAATCCATTTCTATCTGGTCAAAACTTCCTCTAAGATTGCCATCATTTTATAGCACTGTAATAATAGTGTCTCAAAAAACCACTTAAGTTTGTAAAAACACAAAAAAAACCCCCTTCCATCAAGAATTGGATCCATTCCAAATTTTCCAGCAGGCATTTTAATCCTTTTAAAGTTTAGTCAGTGGTCCAGGTGGCTTCCAATTTTCTTTTCAGCATGAAAAAAATAACAAAGTAGCTAGCACTCAATAGCGATTTTTATTTAGACTCAGCAATTCAGTATTGTATCCCTTATGAATTAATGATATCATGAACTCTGCTTCAAGATGTCTGAAGTAGCCTCACAGGTGAAAACAGCAGAAATCTGGACTGGCTGCTGAAATTTCCGTAATTTTGCTGTATTGTAACTGTTTAAACTGAATGTTATTCCTCTAAGGAAGCTATTTATTTTTAAGGTTTAAAGCAAAGCTGACTTTGGAGAAGCTGACCTGCCTGAGACCCTGTGTCAGAGAAGAAATTGTGTCCAGGCATCATTTTGGAGATGCTCACCAAATTATTTTTCTGAAGGTTTCCTCATGCAAAACTATGTTCTTCCCATATATATTAAAAATAGATTTGTTACATGCTAACTTTTGAGTTATTATTTCAAGAATAAAGTTTTGATTTCAATTTGAGGAGAAGCAGTTCTTCCACTTTATGGCTATAATAATAATAATAAAATACTTTAAAACTGTATGTGTAAAGGTTTATTATGAGGTATGCAAGCTCACCTGTATCTGATATATTGATATCTGATAATAATTTTGCAGAAGTCTACAATAATTTAATTTTACTCCGATATTCTAGTTTGCCTTTTATTTTTATACAATTTAATTAAAATTTAATTATGAAGAAAGCTTTGTCACTGCATAGCTTCATCTGCTGTATATTTTCCTTTTTACAAACCAGTCTACTTGGAGTTGAAGAAGCAGGGAAGAGATGTTCCATAATCCCAATTTCCCACTAGATGACGCTCTAAGTACAAAAACACAAACTTTAGCATATTCATAAATTTATGTGTAAACTGCTTAAACACATTATGTGTCCATTAATTTACAGCTCTTACGTGCTTATAAAGATTGATGATGGGGAGGCACAGTGGCCTGTGAAAAAATTGGAAAAACAGTGGTTCTTCTGTTCAAAAGTATGGCTATAGATATTTCCCCTGGTATGTCTATGGCCATAGCACATCTTTTAACTTCAGTGTTAATAATTTTGGTCCCTTGTGCTACAACACACTTGCTAACAGCATTTTTTTCTTACTTGCTTGAAGCTTACTCTAATGTGGTTAAATGCCAGAATTTACTATACTTTACTCTTGTAAGATGTAGTAATTTGGATCGATACCTAGGTGTTAAAATACACCACGTGTTACATAGATACATTATGTAGAAGCATGCACACTCACACGTATTTACCAACTAGAATAAACAGATAAAAGCTATTAAATAATTCTGTATTCACCTGACACCTTCCTCACAGACATCTTTACATAAAGTACCATAAAGGAATCACTGTCATGTCAATGCCTTACTAGTAAAGTGTCTTCCATATGCACAGTTTCTTTATAAAAGATGTAAGACAAAGTTATGAAATGATGTTGGAGAACTTGAACTGCTACAGTGACAATTATGCATAATTACACTTCAATGCTGTAATTGTTTATGTTTTGTATAATCTATTTAAAAAATATATTTAAAATTTAAATTATTTAGAAAGATTGAAATGCTTATTGTCAAAACACAATATGCAAAATAAAAAAAGAAAAACAACCTAGCAAAATTTCAACCAGAAAGGTTGCTATTCTCAGAAAACAATGCTGGCATTAAAAATGTTTCATTTATTTTAACATATAGTGACCTCTGAGTGCCTTGTCAGCAACAGAGTGTGTTGTTCAAGCTGTGTGGAAAAGCTTTGGGATTCAAGAGAAGTGGGCACACAGCACAATTACAGTGACAATTTGTTTGAAGGTGCCTTGTATTTGCATCAGTGGCAAGCCTGATTGATAAAAAATCCTCCAAATCCTGGAATAATAAGTTTGGAATGTGCACAATATTAGAAGATGGTGTTTGCAGCAGAATATTGATGTGCAAGATTATTAATTGTTACTTTTATATTCATATGTAATGTTAAAGACTTTCATGTGTACATTTCCCTCAGTCTGTGAACTGTTGGTATTTTAGGTACCATGGCAATGACAGGTTTAATGGAAGCAGACTTGGCCACCCTGCTGCGAGAGACTAGTGAATCACATGATTTTAATCTTTCATGTATTGACTTTCTAACTCTTTAAAATACATTCAGCTACAGACATAAAAGATACTGAAGCTCTGGTTAATAAACAATTTCACAAGATTCTGAACTTCATTAATAAATTAAAGAATATATTTACTCATACAGGAGCCTGACCTGAATGTCTAGATTTCTTCTTTGAGTCTGTATTTACATGTTAAAAATCCCTTAATCTTCTGGCTTGAGATATCTTTTATTAGGATTGTCACTAATGACACAATATGAGGACTTACATGGAGTGTTTTATTCTGTGTTTTCCAACCAATGACATGCTAACTATTTTCTATACAAATTTTTATGGAAATTCAAGCTTTAATGAAAATTTTTTTTTTTTGCTTGATGAATCAATACTTAGGGTACTTAAAAAATGAGGTACCAATACTCACCTATTTCCTGAAAAGTACCAGGAAGATTAAAAAAAAGAAGTTTGAACCTTTAAGCAAATGTTATGTGCTGTTTACACCCTGACTCTGCCCAAGTAATGGAGACTTGTGTCAACATATGACTCCACTGGCTACAGGCCACAAGGAAAGAGCTCTCATGAATCAAAGATCAAGGTTTCTCGTTGCAAGAAAAAAAAAATATCATAACCTGTGCTTCCCCATTACTGCAAATAATGAGATTTTTAAATTATAATATTGGGATTTAGATTTTTTTAGAGTTCTAGGGTGTTTTGGTCTCATATTTTCAAGATTTCTGGAACAATCATGATAGATACTTATTTTTTAATGAAAAAAAAATTAGTCTGCAATTCTAGTCCTCTCAGCTACACTGGCAGACTTCTTCTGTGCGCTCAGCTATGTCAGCAGAAAAATGCTGCCTTCACTTGTGTCAGTCAGGAATGTGGTGCAGTTCCACCAGCCAAAAAATTCCCTCTGTCAGCGTGTCTTGAGTGTGTTCTGGGGCCTCTGGCAGCCAGGCTGCCCTGGCAGTGCTGCAGAGGAAGAAAGGCCAGCCCTGGGAGCCACTCGCACGTGGGGACCTGCCCTGCCAGAGCCCCAGGTAACCTTTGAACCACGCTGACAAACAGTGGTCAGCAGCTCCGTGTGGCTTTAAACCAGCACTCCTACACCACGGATAAAATCTGCATTTTGTCCTGAGGTTTGTTACAGCCTCCCTGCAATGTCACCCTGCACAAGGGACGCTGTGGCACTGCAGAGCCTGCTTGGTGCACCTACACCAAAGCCCAGCTGTTTTCACGGTGTGAATGAGTGGATTTACACCTGCATGTCTTACAGCTTCCAGGGCTTCTCAGACTTCCCAGCCCTAGAAAAGCTTTATCTCTTTACTTCTATTTCTGTCTTGCCCAGCATGGGAACAATCCCTTTTGTTTCTGACCTGTATCTATCAGGTACCGTGTGTGAAGGTCTCAGAGGCTGTCTCTGTTTGAGTGATGAGAAAGTGCAGCCAAATTACAGCAATGAGGATGAAAATTAGAGCGAAAGAAAGAAAGAAATTAGGAGGAGTATGACCCAGGGGATGTCAAAATCAACACCTCCTATATTCTTTTAGAAAATATGCTGACAATTTTGAGAAAAGTCCATTTCAAACTCTGACTGAGGCAAAAACCTGAGGTGAAGCACATTCCTCACTGTGTCTCCATTGTTTGAAAGGAAAGCATTCTCAGACTGGTAGAGGACTGCTTTCCCCCATACACCAAAAAAGGACAGTGACAAGTGTCATCTGTGACACTGAGTGCAGTCCACTCAGAGCAGGCTCCCAGGCTCTCTGCATGGGAGACAGGGAAAAGAAGGTTCAGCAAAGACCACGATGACTTTTGGTTTGTCAGGAGCTCTGGGATCTGAGTCCTGCAGAGAACAGGGAGGAGAGAAAGGACAGCAAATAGAGCATTATCCCAGCTGTAAAAAGATTTACTGAGAGCACCTTCTGAACCATGGTGAGCAATAATTTTCTACATGCCTCCACAGGGCTATGTGTGAAAATGTAGAAAATAGTGTATTTTTAATGATTGAAATAAAATATTTGACACTGAATTGAGCAGACAGACATTATTTTAAACTGACATACAACTAGTATAAAGAATATATTCTTTGCAAAAAATGAATGAAAATATGCAAAACTGAGATTCTAACTAAATTTTTTTAGTCCATTTGAATGAGTCCCCCATCCTTCTACAGGAGAAGGCAGAGAAAGGGAGAAGTGTTTGAAAGTCAAACTAGTACTTTGCACATCACTAATGTTTTCCATTTTAGGATCTCTAGTGCTTTACAAGCTTAATGTGATTAACTTTATGCTCAGTAAGCAGTTCTGCCCATAAAAATAGGTAGGTCTTTACAGGATTAGGGCCTCAATTTGTCCTTAAAGTGATGAGCAGTGAATATCACTGCTTTAACAGACAGAGCTGCATAAATAACAGATACTGTCATTTGCCTAAAGATCTGTCAAAATGAAAATTGTATGGGATTAACCTGAAACAAAACTAAAGACAGCTCAAATTTGCATCAAGCTGCAAGGAAAAGGAAAGAAGAAATAAAAAAAACCCAAACATAATGAAACATTTCCTTTGATTAAAATATGAAACATTTCTGTCTTAAAGCTCTTAAAATGCCATTCTTAGAATAAAATGAGAATTATTTCAAATTGCCAGTTAGAAATGAAATAGTAATTCTCAGTATGTCAAAGTTAAACATACTTTTCTTTGTACACAGCGTGACAATTGTCACATTGTAAGAAATGTCCTTTGGTGGGGAACATCTCTTGGGACACACTTTGTTCATGCAGGTTGCACAGAAAATGACTCTTTTTTTTTTTCCTGATTGTTTCTTCTCCTTGTGGTATTTAGGGAAAGATCTAATACTCTGAAAAACTTGCTAATCATTTTCTAATAAAAGCCACTTAGAGGATAAGTAATAGCAGAACCCCCTGCACAGGAAAAGATATGAGGAGTCACACAGCAAGACTGCAGCTCCCAGGAACTTCAAGGGGGTTTTAATAACCATGAACAGAAACCAGGGTTTAGGGCTGAGAAAATCTGAAAAGTTTCCTGAAATCCACTGCTGGCTCAAGGGAAGATCAAATGACAAAAATATTTCTTCACTTAAGTTATACAAAAAAAAATGCAAAATAATTTTAAAACTATTTAAAATTTAATGTTAAATTATGTGTCCAGCAAGCAAATGTTAAGTCTTAGTCTTCATATCATTTACTGGTAAACAAAATCCTGTTTAATTAATAAGGCCCCAACTCAAAAATGAGTTGAAGAATGTTGCTTTTCAAATTACATGCCATATCAGCAAAACATTATTTTACTTTTACTTTATCTCAACCACTTTGTTAACAACATACATAATGTGCTGCTAATATCTTCTATATTTATCTTTGTAACAGCACAGATGATAGGTTCTGTTTACTTTTGTAGGCGTAAGTATTTTCAGGAGTGCAGAAAAGCTTTTGGCCAAATGACTTTGTGCTGCAGTTCTGCAGGAGCAGAGATAACATGAGCTTCTTTTCCAAATAAGTTACACACAGTAATAAGATCAATTTTGAGTTGAAAAGAACAGCCTATTTTGTTATCACAAAATCCATGAATAAACACAGCAAGTGAGGATGAACTCAGCAAATTTCAGAAGACGGAAGGTCCCCAGCACAGGTTTTTGAGATGCCTCTGGGAATTTCCAAGACTACCTAAAGGTCACCTTGTATCCATTGATTCCTTTGGAAGCAGGAACTTGATTGTCAGTTCAGTTTTGAAAATCTCATTAGACCTCCCCTGCAGATTTGGAGTCCTAATATGTCATTTAGAGTGACAAGAAAAAAGCTTCTCATTCACTAAGTTAGTCAATACAAATGTAATGCTAATATGTATTTTAGTAAATGGTGCTATTGATACTTAAGGAAAGAAAGGGGTTACTAACAGAATATTTTCCAAATCTCAGTTTTTGCATTTTGTGTGCTGTAATTGTACATTCAGCTTGATACGAATTAAAAAACGGCTTGTCTGCTAAAAATGAAGACATAGTGAACTAATGTAATTTAAGGTTTCTGCAACAGAATTTGAATAAATATGTTTAATTTTTCTGCTTAAATAAACATGTATGAAGAGTATGTAGTAAGAAATCTCCACCTAGAGTAAAGGCTATGTGCAGTTGTAATTTTGAAAGATTATGCACTCCATTAAGGGCAAACATTTTTAGAATAATAAGGGAAAGTGCGAATGCAAACCAAAATTAAAAGCAGTAATTCAAATCAAGATTTTACGATTCAGATCTGTAATTTATATCACTTTGATTTACATGTCAATCCATTGTGCTTACAGTATTTTCCTCTAATGTAATTAAGCTCTCAAATTGGAGACCATATAGTTGTTCTGAGCTGCAAAGACATCTTTCTAATCTCTGTGATTCCATTTTACCCATCTGTTAAGGGAGAATAAAAACTTTTGTCTTTTATGGGTGAAGGTACCATGCAAATGCAAATGATATTATACAGAATGGTAATTGAAATGGTAAAGGAGCAAAGGGTTTTAATAAAATGACAATTCAAGACACATGTAAGTGTCCCTGTGTGAATGTTGATTGAAATGAGGAAAGTTAAGAGTGAATTTTAAGTGCCCATAGAAAAATGCATTGAATGTTAAGAGTAAATTAAGAAGTGCACAGGCCAAGGGACAGAGCTGTCTCAGAAATGGATAAAGAAAGGACTGAAATATTCCTTTGAGGATCTGGGACAAAGGATCACTCAGTCCTTGATAACAGTGCAAAGCAGGTTGGGGAATAGGCTGTGGGGAACACAGGCATAGTGACACTTCAAAAAACAAAGGAACTTGAAAAAGTTGAAAATGCAGTTAGCGACAGATTTGGATCTGAAGAGAGAAAAAAGCAATAGTGAGCACAGCTGGATATGATCTTTGATGTTGAATTACACAAGGTTTAAGAAGAATTAGGGCCTTTAGAAGATACTGTCATTGGAAATTCTAAGAGGTAACTCCAGGGCAGAGCAAAGGCCAAATTTTCCTCTCTCCACAGGCCACAGCTGATGCTGGCAGGTTGCTCTGGCAGGGGCCTGGCCAGGTGAGCCTGGCATGCATCAGCTGGCAGGAGGCAGCAGCTCCGAGGGGCAGAATGAAGGGAACCATAAAGGTGAAGGAGCCAGCAGTGGCCTCTCAGCTACCCAGAAAGCAGCTCTGGGATGCTCCTGCTGAGCCCTGGGCACAGTCTGGGCCAGGCAGAGCCTTTTGGAGACAAGTGTAGGGGTGAGTGGTGAGGGAAAGCTGTGCAGGTACTGGCACACAGAGGGACAGGGGAGCTGCCAGCCCTCTGCACAGGCTATGGAAACAATCCTCTCCTGTTCATAGGGGCACTAGAGTTGTGCAGTACGCATTCAAATGTAATTAAAAATTGCCAAAAAGCAGCACAGTGATACCATGTTAGCAGCAGAAGAACTGTGACAAAACAGCTGCAGAAAAGAGGGATGACAACTGGCCCTTCTCATATTAACTGGGGCATCCACACTAGAAGTGTAAAACTTACCCATACATAAAAGGTATTGCTGGAAATGTTAAATGTGATTTTTACCTTTTAAGAAAACCTATTTATTTTCAAAATACACATGGAAGCAAGTACAACTGGGGCAACAGAACACAGTGGGGAGAACTTACTAATGGACATTTTCTCAAAAAAGTCAGAAGAAAAATAATTGCCAGCATTATATGGCTAATGTGAGAGCTGAGAAGGAAGGCAAGACAATCTCACCTTCTTCTGGGAGGAGTTCTTAGGGCAAAGCTATTTACTCCTGCAGGCTATGGAAAACTTGCTAATAGTGAGGAGAATGGTGTTTCTGTGAAATGACAGATCTTTGTAGTGAAAAGGAATTTAATGCCAAGCAGCCATATATTGCTGCTGGCATATAAAACCTCCCAGTTTGTTTGCTTCAAAATCTGCATCCCAAAGTGGAACAACAATAACCAGGAGAAAAGAAGGGACCTTCCCTGTAAGTCCCATCCCTCTAAGTATCTCTTCAAGGACTGCCTCAGAAAGTCAAATCAACAATAATGAACTTTCATGTCAAAGGACAATTTCTCTGATAGCCCAATCAATCATTTCCTCCTCTCCTCCATGCCTTCCTCTTCCTGCCTTTGAATTTGCACAATTGCCACCACTAACGGAGTCTCACTGGTGAGGACAGCAGCTGAGAAAACACCAGTACTAAAGTTTTTACAATGCCTAGTTTAAAAAAGGTCATCTCCTTTGAACTGAAAAACAAATAAATAAATACAAAGCAGATATTTTAATGGATTCCAGCTGAGGAGACTATAGGACACTGAGATGTACTCTAAGATAAGGCTGTGTTCTCACTTTTCATCATTTTACTCTCTGCTCAACTGGTTGGCAGTTTTGATGCCACAGTTTAATCCTAATTTCTAAATCATTGTCAACAACAATTTCTTTCTCTGGAAAAGATACAGAAAGACCATAAACGACATAGAGTGTGATGCCAAACAAACCCTTTCCTTTTGGCACACCAGAAGAAGAAAAAACAAATGCAAGAAAAGATATCCACAGCCATTTCTTCTTCTTGGAAAGAGGAAACAAAACTTGAAGCAAGAAATATTTTCCCAGCGAGCATGAGCAGTTAAGACCATCAGAAGATGTGACCAAATTACATTTGATACCTTTCCTTAAGTTACATATGCTTCTGATTCTAAAATTTAAACTGGTGAACTGAAAAAAATCCTACTGGAGCAATGATTCTATGCCTTTTCTAAAAAAAAAAAAATCACTATAGGACAGACAAGGGGCACTGACTTTAATCTAGGGAACAATGGATGAAATGTAGATTTCCTTGCTATATGTCCTTTGGGCATGAGGTTTTGGTTGTGTTGGGCTGTACTGTGACCTTGACAAGAGCTCAGCTGAGTGAATGAGGTAGCTCACTTTATGCTGCTGCTTAAAATGGAGCTTGAGAAGTGAAACTTCACCTTGTCACACCCCACTTCTTGCAGGCACCGTACTTTGTACGAACCTACCCCAGTGGAATGAGTCCCTTGGTTTTTTTTATTCTATACTGCTAAATGATAGAGTAGAAAACATTCTTAATTTCAGTATCAGTCTTGAGGAGCTTATTAAAAGAAAATACTTATCAATGAAGGCTTGATTCAAAATGTTTCTGAAAAGAAATATTGTCCAGTATTTACCTAGGAAGACTAAACATGAAACCTGGGTGATCAACCTCTTCCCAATTAGCCTGTGCTACCCTGTCCTGAAGCCTGGTACCAGGAAGTGCTCCATATCCACAGCTGCTGCTGGAACAGGGCAGTCCTGTTGCCTTCAATGTTTAAAATGTCCTCAGCATCTCAGAGGATGTGGTCTTCAAGCTCCAGTTCATGAGAACACGTGCTTAACTTAAGCACGTGAATATTCCTATTAATGCTGAAGTGCTTAAAGTTAACCATGTATGTAATTGCTTGCAGGGCTGTTTCCTTAATTAGCTACACTCATCCTTTCATCCTCCCTGTCTTTTAACCTCTGCACTGTTACATGCCTTAATTTCTGTAATCAGATAATGAACATAAGGGAAGTTGTTATTTACTGTTCCTGCTTCAGGATGTGAACTAAGAAAAAGATGGACCCTTGGATCCTTTGTAGAGACTTATTACTAAACAAAACTAAAATACTATGTCATAAAAAAGATGTCTGCAACTTTTGAAAAACATCCTAATTTTCCTTTTGCTAAGTGATTTTTTTACACTTCCTGAACTCATGCATTGATTTCTTGATAAGACTTTTCCTAAGTTTAAAATTTGCACATTCAATGTCTGATAAACTTCCAAGTTTAACTCAAGTTATATTATGCTTTCAAAGAAGCAAATCAAAACTGAAATGCAGCAATGCAAAGTGACAACATGACCATATTAAAATAAAACTTTTTGCCAAAAAACCTTGACCAAACCAACAGTAACTGCCCTGCCAACAAATAAGTTCTAGAAACACAAAATAGAACAGGAAAAGAAACCTGACAAAACACCTCTGGCAAAAGACGTTTTGATGAGAACATTTTCCAATTACTGTTTTTCATTAAAAGTGTCTGCCAGTTGCACTTCAATATGCTGGATGCACTGCCTGCCTTCTGCCAATCTCTCCTTATCAATTTTGAGGATGCCAGGAGGGCAGGAAAGCACATTTGCAGTCGTCAGGTTTCACTGCCTTTTCTACTACCTTGACCTACTTTTTTTTCACTGATCTCTAAATTTTCTCTTTTTCTTAGTTAAGCACATTAGCATTCCTCCAAATTTTTAATTATTCTCCCTGGTAATTCCCTGGAGCCCACTGCTTGAACTGCTTTACCTCTAAGTAAAGACCACCTATACTGTACTTTCCCAGAGTCTAACCCCCTGTAGTTTCCTTTACTTCATCTGTATGCTGCAAGCTGTCCCCTTTGGAGAGTTGCCTTGGAGTTTGGCAACACTGGGAGTCTATTCTTTCTCAGATGATTTCCCTGTCAGGTTCACTGCTACTGAAAACATACACTTAGAATCCAGCCATGAAAATTGCTTTGTGATAATCTTCACCCAACACTGCATTATATGGTACTACATTTGCTACTGGGCTGGGAATTCTCTGTTTGTAAATCAGCTTTTTTGACCATATTATTTGAACACTTCATTTCATGCCTAGAACTGAAAAGCAAATAAAGTATCACAGCAAAGCATTAGATACTTACCCAAAAAGGAGAATGCAAGGCTATCCAATTTTCCTACACTATTGCTCACTTAACATAGCGAATAAGCCCGAGGTCCAATATGATTCCTTCATAATGTACACTCAACTGTATCACTTTCTTCCTCAAGCCAGTTTGCCACTGAGCCAGATGTATTCTACCCATCTTCTCATTACTATGATCAATCTTCTCTCTGCTGATCAGAATTTAATCCTATTAAATCACTAGGCTTGCAGTAAGTGCCTATCATACCCACGCACGCTTGCCACGGCAGATTACTATAACTGCCTTTATTTTTGGAACATGCACTCCAGGCTGCCCCGGGCTAATCCGTACAGCAATCCTGCTGCACGGCTGCAGCAGGCTGGGAGCAGCACAGCCCTCCCTTGCAGGGATTGCCTGCAGCTCACAGACCCCCCTGGGGTGTGAGCCAGGACTCATTTTGGGGATGGGTGGCTGGGGGCACGGATGTTATGGACCTGTTTTGCACCTTGTACAGCTGCTCACAGCTGGGCTGGCACCTGTGAGAAATGAACATCTAAGGTCCACGGAGGCTTCTACACATCCTGGTGCAGTCCAGTTTTTCCAATTTTATTGATTTTTTTTTTTTATTATTTGCCCTAAACCAATAATAGATCAATAAAGGTCTCGACTAGGGGAGAAACGTTCCAAGTAATTTAGCAATTTGTACCTGACAATGTTTCAACAAGTTTGGGTCACTAGAGGGTGCAGATCAGCCTCTGCAGATTCGGTCTGGACATTTGTGTTTTGACATGTAGACCCAGACAACCTCCTGATTTACTGTATTTACTGTAAGTGCTTTGGAGAGGAGGTGTGAATTACTCATTTTGAGTCTGTTTGCATAATGTCCAGTTTTCCTTTTCCAAGCACACACTAGCAGGGTGCTACATTATGTAGAGTGAAGCATTTCAAGCCTGTTCCTGCCAGATACTTGTCAATATAAATATTAACCAGAATAGCAACATGAAAGTTTAGGTATGGCTTATTTAGCCTTTTGATAGTCTGAAAGCAGCACATTCAAATTACATCACTTATTAAAAAAAGAAAAAAAAAAAAGAAAAGAAAAGAAAACAGCCCAAGGAGATTTTTAGCCTGTAATTGATCTCTTCTCAGACAAGGTACAGAGTTTCCAATAGATTGATATTACTTTCTGGGTGAGGCTTACCAAATGATTGCTCCCATTTTACTGCATCTAAAATCAGAGTTTTATAATTCAATGGTCTCTAAACATAGGATTAAAGAAGTGACAAAGAGATAACAGATTACATTTGAATTAAAGTGTTACTAACTTTTGCATTTAGGTACATAAATACCTGTGACCTAAAAGGTATTTTCTAGGCTCTAAGTACAAGATAGTGCTTTTTCAGTTTATGAAAACTATGACCATTATGTCAGAATCTGTAGTCTGTTTTATACAGCAATAGGTTTAGGTCACATTTTCATCTAGCTATTGTAATGAACATCTTGGATTTATAAATATTCTTGTCAGGGAATTAGTGGTTTGGAAAATAATGAGAATGAGAAAACCTTCCTTGTTCTCTGTGCAGGCTAAACCCTTAATGAGAGATAATGGTGATGAACTATAAAGCAGAATGGTCCAGCAATGCCCTCCTGAAAGATAATCATCTAATCATCCCAGAAGCTGCACACGCCAGCATCCTGAAACCCTTTGCTGAATAAAAGCATTTATCCAGAGCTTAATTAACAAAAAGTTATGCATTTAGGACTACTTAAGAAAGTCAAGATCATTCAATCAAGAGTGCACCTCTGAGGTCACATGGCTGTTAGTGGTCCTCCTGAAGATCTGAGCTTTTGCAACAAAGAAGCAGAGACAGCATTTGTAAACTTTGGCAGAAAGAAGCAGATATGATTTTTGTATGTATATATAGTTGGATTTGTGTCCTGGATCACAGGCAGATCAAGAAATACTAATTAAATGAAAATATTTGCCCACAGTCATCATTTTGTTATTTTACTTTCTAAAGAGAAATTTCCTTTCATTAAATAGTCAGGCAAAGAGACGATTTCCATAAGGAAGATATTTCATTTTATTCTTGCACTTTCTTGCCCTTTTCTGAACATATGTCTCTAGATCAGTGAAGAGATCCTTGACCTTCCACCAATCATTAACATTTTGAGACAGGTTCAAGTGAGTGACCTATGGATTAAAAACACTATAGCCTGCTACCAGCCTGCCAGGAGAGTTTGCCCTAGAGTTAAGTGTCATTTAGCAAAGAGTTCCTCTACTTCGCAATCGTCTACAGTTAGTGTTTAGAAAATAATTAATCCTGAAATAATTAATGCTCATTCACTCTAGGTATAAATATAACAAAAATAATTCTTTTTTAAGCCTTCATGGTTCAATCCCTGATAGTTCATACAACAATGGAAAACTATCTTCCAAGCAGCACCTGTCTTTTTAATAATTCAAGATATTAAATAAATAAAATGAAGAATGTACCCACTGCCTTACTTCCCTAAACTCCCTCATCCCCCTCATACACATTTCATGATAAAAGCCATAGGTTAATAGACATGGATTAGTTTTCACCACAGAAAGGGAAGCTTCAACTTTGCTTTTCTAACTTACTGTTTCCCTACAAGACAACTTCCAGCTGCCCTCACGATGTGTGTATGTAGCTTAAGTTATCCATGTTGTATGCATAAAGTCCCTATATTTGTACTGTCTGTGCTTTTAAATAATTATAACAAAAATTAAATCCCTTCAAATGGAATGAAGTTCAGCACAGTATTTTTTGAATTGCAATTTCTTCTTTTTATTAAATAAAAATCTGTACTTCCTGTATTTCTGTAATTTTTTTCTTTACATTTTTGATATCAATTTTTCAATTTCTATATGGATTTCAGACCTCGGTGTTGAGCACAGCAAAGTTAGAAATTTGATTGTTACATCCTTGATATATCTATGGTGTCCATCACAAAAGTGTTGTGTTTGCTTCCAGTGTACCTACAAAGCATAGTTTGAAACAGAAAACAAATTTCTACTAATTTAGAGGCAAGAAACTGACCCTGGGGATCAAACCCACATCCTCAAGAGCTGCTTAAAGATCTTCATACCATCAAGCTGATTGCCTTGTTGTGTGGCTACTCTGAGCATCTAACCTGACAGAGCTGTTCAGTGCCATAGAGAGCCTTTAATACAGAAATGATCATGAATATGAACTTTGCATGCTCTAGGCTCTAAGCATGAAAACATCTTGCCATTTCAATTTTTAACATCTATTTTGAATGTTGTTTTTCAATCAGCATATATTTGAATAATCAAACATATTTATTTTTACCAAGAAAGAGTCTGAAATGTGAGAATTCACTGTTCTGTAGTTTTCCCCCAAGCAATCTGTGGAAAGGCAATAGCTGTATTTCACAGATAACACGTCCATTAGCAGCTCACTCTGCTGCTTCTGACCAGTGGGATTATGTCACACATGGTTTTGATATCAGAATCAAAAGCAGCAGGTATCCCCTTTAATTCATTTTTCACTTATTATTTCAGGCATGTTAGATTTGGTTAGGTAATACATTTTGCAACAACAATTTTGTTAATGGAAGGATGGTTATTAAAAAGCCCCTAGACAAACAAACAGCAGTGTAGACAGAAGTCAGACCTGAGGAGAACGGGGTAGGGGAGGGCTGCAGGAATTCAGATGACAAACTCCCTTGCATAGAGGCTCTTCCAGCCCCAGGGCTGTGAGAGTGCACCCAATTAGAGGGGAAGCATTACTCAACTACTACACTGTGATGGGGATCATTGCAGCTGCATAAATGGGTTCAGTTGGTCAAAATTCTAACATGACCTTGTCATCCCATCATATCCCAGGGTTGGAGGTGCTGAGTAAAGAAATACAAGTGATGATTTCTGTGGCAAACCACCCCTGTAAGTGATTGTTTTAGGCTGTTACGTAAGATCATGCTAGGTTTTTTTCAGCTGGTGTTGATGATTAACAACTCTTTTGGAGGGATGACAAAAAATAAACACCCACAAAGAAGAGCAACCAGCATTGGGAGAAAAAGAAGCTCATGTCTCTGGGACTGTTGCTGCCTTGGAGACCATAGGTCAGAGAAGAAAGGACTCCTCATTGCCTTGTCTGTCCCTCCAGATAACGTGAATAACTTCTAGCTGCTCTTTTTGATAACAGGTTCACAGCATCATGGGTAAGAGTCACAGATGACAGCAAACTGCTGTTCTTTTGGCACTGATACCAATTTATATAGTTCCTAGAGAAATTAATGGGATTAGCTTTTCTGTTGACTAATTTCTGACATGCCATTGTAAGTTTTCAGACTTTGCTGTCTTTTAAAGGTTTTGTTCTGTCCAGCTGTTTATATAATGCACACAATGGGATTCTTAGCTCCTGCTTGAAGACTTAGAGAAAACTTCCTTTGGGTGTTTTCAGAAATCTTGTACTTCCTGTTCCTGGAGCTACTCAACATCAAAATTAATGAAAACAAAAAATGAAGAAAAGAAAATAGCAGGCCAGGGAAGGGGAAAAAAAGGTATTTCAGAAAGGGACTATGTAGTGAAACAAGGTAATACAGCATTACAGCTAATATCTCTGGAGTGTTCCTTTGAGCAGCATTCTGGATGAACTTTTCAAGGACTACTTAATCTAAGACATGCTTGTAGTCTTTGAAGTAGGGATCAAACCTCTGTGTGCCTTTTGAGCCCCCCACCAGAGCCCATCACCCAGTGGGGAGTTATGCAACCTCTTGTGTGACTTATATTTATATGTATCCTCACCCTCTCACTCAACAATTTTGCCTTCTAGGCTGCTTTAAAACTCACACAAAATTCCTTGGTGATGCAAAGATGAAGGCTGTAAAACCTCTGCTCCAGTCTTGCCAGCAGCATGCCCATATCTCTGTGGATTTGCACCACGTAGCATCATTAGCACTTAGACTGCGAGGTGCAGGGGCTAAAGACTCTGTCACTGATGAGTTTTGTCAATTGGTGTGTGCAGCTACAGCCTTTGAATGAATCATGATGCAGTATCAGACTGCCATGTGGCTTCACTGGCCTGCTGTGGCAGGCAAAACATTGGATATCACAAAATGAATTAAATCTGAGTGAAAAAAGGCCTTGGCATATTTAAAGAGGAGAATGGTTTTACTCCTGCTGGAGAAGGAGACCAAAAAAAAAAGAAAGAAAAAAAAGATTTGATTGCTCAAGTACGCACATATAATAAAGCTGTCATTTACAGGAATGAAGCAAAAATAAACTCACTTGCTACTACTGACATAGTCTAATAACCTGCATTGCTTGATGTAGAACCTGCCCAGGTCTCGCTGACTCTGTATGGCTCAGTTCCCAGTGTCCTACTGAGCATATGAGGAAAATAGCCAGGTTTTGTACAAACTCAAATGTTTGCTTGAGTTGAGCCCAATATCAGTACAGTCTAACCATTATCTTGGGAAAGGAAGTTTTGTTGCCAAGTAAAAATTTAATCTGGAAGCTGAGAGCCAGTAAGAAATAGAGCTGTTTCCTCAGACAGCCCTTCTCTGCTATGAAAATCCATGGTAAGAGGAGCAGATTGAAAAAAATTGTTTTATGATGATATCTAAATACCTCCTACAAAATGATTTATGATTTTAGTCTAGTCCTGAAGGGAATTTGCAGAACTGCAGGACCACTGGCACTGATGTGGGGATTGCAGACAGCACAAATTAGCCTCTAAATAATGGATCAAAAAGAGGAGCCTCAAAAGCTACTTTTTATTGCTCTTTGGGGAATAGCACAAGCTATTATAAAATGCTCCAGGTTGTAAAGCTCCAATAGAATTGTGTAGTTTAAAGGAAAGAAGCCTCAAGGAAGGTGGGGAAAGCTCAGTGGCAGTGAGCTGGTAGAGCAACACCTCTGTTCAGCAGAAGACAGGGGCAGAGATGTTGGGGGGCTCTGCAAAGAGCCACATCCCAGCCCTACACAGTGCTCAGCCCCTTGTCCCTTAACTGTGTACAGCCTAATGTAAAACTAAATCCCCCCAGTGCCTGGGGGAGTCAGCTGCTTCCAGTCCATCCTACCATCTTAAAATAAAGCAAAGGTGTCTGCACAGCCTGATATGGAAGAGGAATCATAGGATGATGATATTCAGGTTTGTCCAGCAGGCTGCTGATACCTTGTTTTATCTGAGAATGTTCATACCAGGAACCATTTCTGTTTCTTGTGTCAAAAGGGGCAGGCACCACCAGCATAAAGCAGCCTTTATTAATCCAGATCTTACAAAATGCAAGACAGACATCTCCTCAATTAAAGCTCTATAGCATGGTTATTTATGGCTCCTTGGGGTTTTTGCCAAGTGGTTGGGAAAGAAAAGCAATAAAAATACAAAATTAATTATGATCAGATAAAAATTAAATAAAAGTCATATATAAATAAATACCAGATAAAATAAAAATTGAAATGCAGTGGAGAACAGTAGTTTATTTAATCTGAAACTTAAAGAGGCCAATAGCTTAGCTATCCCCATGCAAACCAAGAGCTTGCTTGCCAGACTTAATCTCTGGTGACCAGCTCTTTGCAGCTACATGCAAGATTCAGTATGAAAACAGATGGTACACTGGAGCTTTGCTTTAGGAAGAATAATAGATGAGTAGATAGAACCTCTCAATCTCAGAGTGGCACACTCTGATCAGAATCCTAATCACAACCATGCTGTGATAAAAGGCTCTGGATGAAGAATGAATTAAGGTGGTTTGTCTGTTTTATCAATAAAAGTAATAGTGAGATATATTTCTTACAATTCTTTAGGCAGAAGACAACTTACAGGAGTGATACATACTGCTTATAAAGCAGTGTGAAGTGGGATAAATCACCCTGTCCATTTACTGCTTGTGCATTTGCTGCCTCTGTATTATCAAAAAGATTACTCCCTGCCTTCTGTATAAATGGATAAGAATGTATAAAAAATTTGCAGACCAAAATTCTCCTTCTGGCATCTCTTGTCCCCTTACTCTGAAGGCTGGCACAGGTTAGAAAACAAATCAAGTGCTTTAGGTTGCACTGTTTTGTTATTATGATACATTATAGACTAATTCAGGATTCTGTCATGTAGAAGTATTTGAGCAAGATTTCCATATTTGAAAAACTATTTCATGTCAAGAAGGTAATAATAAGTGAAATAACGTCAATATAACTTGAATATTAGGACAGCCAAAAAGTAATGATATTGCAGCCTAAGGCATTAGAAGGAAAGAGCTTAAATTATTCAGCAAGTAAACTGATGCCATGTGGTCAATGCACTGCATATTTCACATGTCCCAATTAGAATTAATGTAATAATAAAGATTGATTATTAAGTAATAAACAGTGGCCAAACAAATTACTGTAAACATAAGTCAAATCTGCTAGGACAGCACATCTTTCTCTCATTCCAGTTTGCAGATCAGCCCTTCACAGAAATCAGAACTGAACAAGCAATTTTTCATAAATGTTTTCCGATATCTTTGTCCATATTGGTGACTTCTTCTGAAGAAGTCACTGAAAATTTTGTGAGCATTGTTTTCTCAGCATAATTTACTATCCAAGATGTAATAATAATAGGAAAAAATATTTCTTTCACTTTACATATATGAGGCTGTATCAAAGTTGCCTATGCTGGTTATAATGAAATATGATAAACCAGGGAGGTCATGCATTTCTGTTTGTTTTACAGCACCAAATTCATGTGGTAAAACCAAACTTGTTTATGAACTTCTAGGTTTTTTTTCTACTGAAAGTAAATAATAACTTATGCAGAGATTTTAGTACTGAATTGAGGCCCCTCACAACTTTAACCAGATTTAAACATGATTTAATCAAACTGCAAGGCCTCACAGCTTTCATGCCATGCCCTTCCTGCCTTGTCTTTCAGATGATGTCAACTGGTTCAAAGCAGTTCCAGCCCCAGCTCTGTCCTAACATCTTCCTTCAAAGTCATTGTAAATAGAGCCTTTGCCTCCTCAGCACAAATTTGTCTTTCTCACAGCCACAAAACTGAAGGTGAATATTGGATTCCACAGGTTAACACTGAAAGGATTTATTAGCTAAAACAAAACCCTTCATCACATATCTTTCAATCTGTGGGATGGGATTCAGTCTGGTTTGATATGCAAACACTGACAGAAAACCTTTAAACCACCTGTGTAAGCCACTTCAAGAACTTCATGTTTGTTTTGACCCCTTCTGAGTGTGTAATTCCCATTAAAACGAACTCCTGGCATGGTGCTGTTCTTGACCTGTCCTCACATGTTGTTCTTTCATTGCTTCATTTGGTGCAAACCTTCAGAATGCATAAAGTAAGAAATCCATTGTTTTAAAGGGATTTATCACTAAAAAACAGCCAAGGAAATGGAAACATGAGAATTTCCACCTTATCACTGCTGTGATGAGGCAGGTCCATCTTGCTTGTTTGGATCAAAAGACATTGAAATACAGCTTATCTGTATTTAAAAAAAAATCCTTATTGTTTGGCATTGGATCACACAAATAATTTAGTTTTAAGTATCCAAGGCCTTTTACAAAATCAACAATGGAATATGTAATTGACTACAGGGTAAATAGAGCTGTGCGGGACTTAAAGATTACATTCTGCACTTTGGGATGTTAAAGGTGAAAAGCTGAAGGTCTTTTTTACAGCTTTATCTTACTAAAGATGTCTGTCCACATTGTAAGTTGCTCTTAAGAAACATTTAATGAGATGGGAATCCCTTTAGCCTTTTCAGCAAAAAACTTTGCTGTGAGTTTACAGCCAACCAGTCCTCTTAGAAGTCATGGGTAAGGATGGTGAGCTTGAAAGGCACTTTCTGATGCTCCTAAATGCACAAAGAGCAAATAAAAATGAGAGCCCTGCCTGATGCCCAGGATACTTTCCATTTCCTGACCACTTTGTAGAGGATTTAATTGTGATGCTGTGCTTTGGAGACACTTGTTCAACACACGCTGCTCTCACCAAACCTCTCCTGCCTGTGTCTTGGCATACTGTGCAGTTCTGCTCTCTATCAGATTTATATCCAATATACTCCTAGATCTTGAGATAAACTAACATGCATCTGAAAGAGACCCCAAATGAAATATTCATGAACTGTCATAACATTCATTACCATTTTATGATTCTCTTTACTTGGTTGAACAACAACGCTTTCTAGCACCCTATTAAATCAGCTAGCAAACTTTATAAATCACCAGCTAAACTACATGAATCTGTCATTTCATAATGTACTGTCTGGGCTCCAAAAATACTTGAGTACATGGCAAAGTCATACTACTTATAGGACTCTCTTTGCTGTCATCCTTCAATATTGATTTTTCTGGGCAAACTTTTACTTTGTTAAGAATTCACCATCTTTTTTATGATTGAGTTTGAGTTTACAACATAGATATGCCAAACAGCTACAATCTAACAGATATTTAATTTTGAAATTAAGAAAATATATTTAGTTTGTCTAGGGAAAAAACCCCAAACACATTGGTACAAACTCACCAATTTCAAACTTTTTCCTGAGTTACAGTGAAGAGAATGAGGTTGTGCAGATCCAGCTAAAGCTCTGCAAGGCTCCTAATGCTGGACTGAAAGCTAAGTCAGGCTGCTGGAAAATGATGTTAAATCCTAGTGAAGGAAAGTGGAAGTGACTGGAATTGCTGAGGACACAGATGACCTCAAGAAGAATCAGATCTGTCCATTTCCATTAACATTGTCACCTCTCATTTGAGACCCTTCTGGGCAGAGATCTTGGCTACCTGTACTTTCTTGGCACATTTCCCACCTCTCTACTGGATAACAATAGCTCTCACACCAACTTTTATCAATGACTTGCTGCCCAGCATCAACATGGTCCTGTTAACTGTTGTATTTACTGGAGTCCACACCTCACCCCACATTGTCTGCCTGGTTTCTTCCCAGTTATGTTGGCTAAGCCTGTTTCTTTCTGTGCTGCTTGCTAAAATTCAGAATCTATAGAGTACTTTGTCATGACAAATTTTAAACAATTGTCTGATGGCTGAGTTTGGTCACATCAGCCTAGTCAATAATGCAGCTGAGAAAAAGCCCTGCAAGTTATTGAATTAAAATCCCCCCCCCCCCCCTGCATCAAAACCAAAACAAAGCCATCAACGATTTCCTGAATTTATTGGCTATAATCACACCTGACACCTGCAATATTTCCAGCAGTACCTGTTCTGTTGGTAGCATTTTACAAAGTCAAAATTGCAATAAGTTTTGTGGTCTGAAACTGAAATTTTCTTTATCTGAGCATTTCACCCCTTTTCTATTATGCACTGGGTCTTATTGATTCACGTGACTTTTGCCCCTGAAGCTATGGAAGCCGAAGCACAATTTGAAGTTAATTTTTTTTTCCTGTAAAGAGCTGATAGATAACCTAGATATTATTTACACACAAGGTTAGCCTTCTGATGCCAGTCATCTCTGTGCTTGAAGTTAAGCACTGGTTTAAGTGCTTTGTCAGGTTAGAGGAACAGAGCAGGTTCAGGACCCCTGACATCAGCCAGAGCCACTTACAGACACAAAATAACCTTTGGACTAGGCCAAGGGTATTTATAACCATTACAACAACATTTGACCTGTCTATATAGGCATCTATTAAAAAAAAAATATGGAAAAGGCTGCAATTTCAGAGTAGACCATAAAATTTTGGTAGATTCATTTGAATTTATAGGTGCTTTTATTGTTAGTGGAGAAATGCTGTAGTAAGTGATATAAGGTATGATTTTGAATTTCAGTGTCAAGAAAATTATTATTTTGTATATGTTGACATACTAACTTTTTGTTTAAAATCATAAAATAAAATATTTTCATTAGTGCTTCCTTTTTTTTTACTTCCTTCTTGCCAGTAACATGTAGCGCATCAGAGATTGTGTTAGAGTTGGTTCTGAACAATCTGAAAGAAAATTCAGATTTCCTTTAATAAAAAGCAGCCAGTCTGGCATCCTAGTTCTGGATTCATGGAGTAAAATGGCAACACTCCCATTATCTTAAATAGGGGCATATTTTATTTTTGGTGATTATGTGCTACCACAAAGAATTCTAACATATTTCTTAGTTTTTATAAGGACTTTTCTGTAGAGCACATTCCCAAAAGATGAGTGTACAAGGGTGAAAGACTTCCCCTGGCTTCTTTTGAAGAAGCCTGTAGTTTATATTGGAGGTGTAGCATGTAACAAGAAACCTCTATCTACTGCAGCTGCAGTCTAGATGCTTGACTCTAATTTGGGGGGACCTATATTCCTCAATCCTGCAAAGCTCTATCAAGAGAAATTTGTCTGTCTGCTTAACCCTTTGGAAAAAAGGAGTGTTTCTCCCATCTGAATGTAGTTACCTAATTTTACCAAGTAATCCAGTTTCAGGGGAAACCCTTTTTCTGTCAGTGCAGCCAGGTGATCTGAATTCCCTTCTGAAAGAGCCCAACTCTAAATTTACTCAGTTTCTCTCTGGAATGAGATCTCAAGGTCAGATAATCTAATGTTATTTTTGACAATCAACCAACAAAAACTTTATGGTTTTAGTGACTACAAATTCTGCTTTGGTTCCCTAGCTACTTGATAACCCACTGCACCTTTCATCTCTGAGAAAAGGTATTTCATATAAGTGAACATTCTTTCACATGAGATGGGGGAGGGTGCCTTACATCAGACTTCTGCAGTAGTAGAACAAAACAATTGTTTGGACTCTGCTTTCAGGTATATCAGTTTGGATTTTGAGTTGCCATTGGATATAATGAAATTACACAACATATGTATTATGATAATTGGTCATAATTGCAGTGCTTAGAGGTAATCAGATGAAAAATTACTTGAAATATAGTAGTATAATCAATAGACAATAAGTAGAAAACAATTAGATGACCTTTTAGAAGAAGCTTACTTTAAAAAAAACAAATCAAACAAACCAAAACAAGTCCCTCCTACCCTGACACCCTCCATGAAATTTATTTAAGGAGTTTTGGATTTCTGGCTTAAGAATGGGATCAGCATTTTTTTTATATAGACACTCTAGAACTCAGGAATATGACAGATATGCATCACAGCTATGCCTAGATAGAAAAGTGAGAAAAAGATAATTGCAAGAAATTAATTAATGAATGCTTCCTTGATCATTGTCTGACAAAAAAAAATATATATATCACTTAATGAAATGAACTGTAAATAAAGAGCACAAGATAATCTCCAACACTGGGCTTTGATAAGAACATTGATTTACATGGGTAAATGGAACAGCATAGGGCCAGTTGAACCCCATGAGACCTTTCTACTGCTCTCTTTGGGCATGGTCACTGACCAGCCTGAAGTTTATACTCACAGCACTGTTCCTAATGCTCGTTTTGCCTGCTAGAATTTGGAAGTGTGTAAAGGGGAGTTCTCCTGACTCACCTTCCCTGACTTTCAGCATAATGCAATAAAAGGAAACATGGGAGAAGAGAGAAGGGAAGAAGGCAAGGCTGTAGCATGGTGATTTTGATAATTTCAAAAACTTGGGCAGTAATAAAGTTCTTGTACATTAACTAGCTAGTTCTAGTCTCTAGATACATGCAGCAAAGGAGTTATTTGTCAGGAGATGAACCCCATGAGATGCTGAACATTCTGGATTCAACTCCACAGAATATTTCAGCACATATTATTTCACTTGAAGCATAGGAGAAAATCCTTTATTTAAGCTATAATTCTTGGTGCCTAAAAAAACTAAATTGTGTATTCCTAAATTCACAAGCAATACAGCCAGTGAACAAAACAACTCAAATATTAGGGGATGCAAATCAAGCTATAAAGAGCAAACAGCAGCAATAAAGACTATTTTCTCTGGAAAGCCTGTTTCCATTTATCCTACAACCTCTCTACTTTGCAGCTGTCATCTTATATCTATACTTTATCACACAGAGAGTTAATTCCTAAAATCCAGTACACAGCATTATTAATTTCCTGAACAGTTCTCCTCCTTGAATGAGGCAGATGTTTTTCAGTTCCATACTGGCTGTCACCTTCAGTTATGGTGAAGCCAGGTGAGTTCTCCCTGCAATCATGGCTGTCGTGCTAGTTGCCTTGGAGAGAGCAGGCCTGGTGTGTTAGATGACACACATACCTGCATTTCTCCACACTTCCTTAAGGATCCAAAATAAATTCTCTTGTAAAAACTCTTGTAAAAGCTCTTTAAACCAAAATTTGTAGAATTATTGCAGAGCATTTGGTTTTGTTGAGCCAAGTTTTGATTTTTGGGATAAATACTGACCTAAGCACTTTGAAAATTTTGATATGTATTCAAGTCCTAATGAAAAGAATAGACTTAAACCTTACCCCTCATCATAACAGCCAGAGGACACAGGATTCATTAGCCTAGGAACAGCAATATTTTAATGCCATTAGCTGAACTGAAGCAGGTTTTAATTCTAATGTCTGAGATTAAACTGGTGCATCACCACCTGTACCATTCCTGAGCAGGATATTACTAGTAAACCTGAAAGAGGTAGCTTAGATATTTTTGGTGCTGTGTTCTGTTTTTCAGATTGGTAAGATAATTCATATTTTGCATACTGTTAATGCCCCTCCTGTTCTTGTTTGCAAAAATTTTTAATGAGCAATTAAAAAGAAAAAAGAAAAGAGAGAAAAAATCCACACCACAATGAAATATTGGTTTGTCAAGCACAAAAATATCTGGCACCTGACTGATACACTAGAATATGTAAAGCTTAATTTCCCTGTGAATACAATGTCTATTTGATGTCCAGCAGAGGAAGGAAGGGTACAACATCCACAGACATCATTAGTCATTCATAAAGTAGT
>QUSF01000024.1:1837759-1881585 GCA_003676055.1 Chloebia gouldiae
GAGGAAGAAATTTACTTAATAGTACAAAATAATGTTCAAAAGAGATCTTAAAACACAGCAAGGATATAGCAGATTTTGGCTGATAATAAGATCATTAGAAGAAAATACTCAGCTGACAACACTGGTTAAAACATTGATGCCTCATCAATTGTCCCAGTTGACAAAATAGCTGCAGAGTGTGATCTTGTCCCATCAGTACCTCGTGGCAGGGAGGCCTTAGCCCTTTGCAATGGGCTGTCTTCTTTAGCATCACTGTGCACAGGGGACATTTCCCAGTTAGCTCCTCACTAGGTACTGCTGGTCTTTCAGCAGATTTGCAGAATGCTACAGGGTTTGAAAACATTTGAAGTTATTGCTCTAGAGCAGAACAGGACATGCAGACAAACTAATGGAAGAGATCAAATATTTCAATAACACATATAAAAGACCACAGGCATCTTACATGGCATCCCAGAAAAGAGTCAATTATGGGGAACAGGATAATCTAATAATAACCAAAGTAGGCCATATGCAAACACTGTCATCCTGGCAAAAATTTGAAAGAAGCTATACAAATAGCAGAGAAAGAAGACAAATATGCACACTCAGAGCCTGCATACCCCAGAGTACCCTTTCTGAATCACCTTATGAGAATACGATCTACCAAGATGGGGGAATCCAAATTCAGATGAAGCTACATTTCACCTGAAAAGCCTACTATAGCCAAGGCTTCTTTGCACTCCCAATCTCCCAGAAATACATTCAGAAAAAAAACAAACCCAAACCAACAAAACAAAACAACTAAAAAAAAACCAAAACCACATCAAGTACTTTTGTACTTGCCCAATCCTTTATACTGGCTAAGAAAGGAGTAATGCACAATGTTACATCATTTTCACTAGGCTTAAAATACAGAGGCAGCATGTAAAACCAGCAGGAATTATAATCAGAAAAGAATAATGCCACAGGAAGCCCAAAGCAAGGACGTGAGTTTCACCAAGTATTTGAAAATACACAATTTGCACTCTTGCAGCTTCACATACTGAGGGTTTTTCATGGATATTAGGGTGCTGACAAAACAGCAATGTATTCCAAGACAAAGCACAAGCATAAGAACCCTCAGAGAGATGTATTAGGAGTTTTTCAGTGAATGTTGAGCAATAGGGTTGCCAAAAGTATTATTTTTCACTGTAAGCTTTTTAAATATAAAATCCATTTTAAAAAACAGCATTCTCAGAAAGAATTAACTTCTACCACAACAGGTGTAAAGGTGTTCATTTAAAGTACTATTCCCTAGCCTGCAGTCTTTTAAGCACTGTATAAATGAACAAATTGGTGTAAGAGGACATACATTTGCTTTCACATTAAATGTCAATATATTAAACTTCAGAAATGCATTGGCAGCATTTGAGGCTTTTATGATGAAAAATCAGTGGCTCCAACATTTTTTTTTTCATAGCCTCAGTTGTATTCAGTGTAAGACTTCCCCAAACTCTAGCTTTTGGAATAGGTGTGGGTTTACATCTTAACTAGCTTTCACTGTCATGCTCTCACTTTCAGCCTGCAGTGCCTGGGCTGGATTTTGGAGGGTTCTGGCACATGTCCAGGCAGTGAGGCTCTCTCTGCCTCTCCAGGGGACATTCCAGGGCTTAAACACACCATTTCCCAGAACTCTAAGGTTTATGTCCTGAGGGTTTGTAATTTAACATTTAACATATACACATTGCCCTTCACAAGATTTCTATGATTTTTCTCAGAAACTTAAATATTCTGGTGGAATCAGTGTGGTAAATTTGGTCAATTCAGTGATATAATTTATGGTAGGAGGCTACTCACAGAATTTTTGAAGCATGGCTAAGGAGGAAACAAACAAATGAAAATGAGATGACATTTTGGGAGGAGGAAAGTAATGTCAGAATTTAAAGTGGGGAAAAAAGTTTATGGAGTCATAGCTGCTCTCCTCTCAACTCTGACAAAAACCCAGAAAATATTCCCCCATCTTTTCCTTTGTATTTATCTTCAGAGTCCACAGAGCAATACAGATTGTTTTTCTTTCTTATCAGGGAGTCTGTTTACCTGCCTCAGATTTATTTCCTCTGATCTTCACATCAGCAATACTGTGGCTGAAGCTCATGGTCCTGCTGCAAAGAACCCCTTCTCTTCTCCTCTCCACATTTTCATATAGTTAAGAGAATTAACTTGATCAATTGGAAATCATTACAATTTGAAAATAAAAATAAATCTTTTCACATATAAGTTTATTAGCTATGCTCACCTGCAAAACAGCAGAAACATTTTGTTCCCCCTGCTTCTGCCCCTCAGTACTATTCCACAACAACTAAAATTAGAGTTTGTTTATTTTAGACTGGAAAATATAGCCTTACTGAGGTATTAAATGCTACAGCAATCTGATTAAATTGTATTGTAAAAACCTCAAACTATATTCTAATAGTGGAAGTAGGTTTCCTTTTTTTTTTCTTTTTTAAATGAACCCTGAAAACACTTAATTTCTTACTTCTTTACTGAAAAGAAAGGTCATCATAGTCAAAGTAAGTCCCAATCTGATTGCAGTAAACACCTCAAAGTACAGCACACCACAGACCCTCCCTCCTGTCCCACCACCTCCTCACACTGTTATCTGACTAAGGCTTTCCAGCATGTGCAAACATTCTGTTTCAAACGTGCTTCTCATCTTCCAGTGAAAACCATGCCTAGCCCAGATGATTTGGTTGTCTTTTACATTTATTTAATTGGTTGTCAATTAACATGAAGCTGACAAAAGCAAATCTACCTGCTTTGCAATCATTGCTTTTGAGACACAAATGCCTGTGCCTCATCCTGGCTGGTCATAGAACAAACTGTTTGTTTCCTGGAATAAATTTTTGGGAGAGTGCAAATATGCATTCACAACCATTAATTAGGTCAGGATAATAAGCAATTAACTCAATTTAAAATTGAAATAAATGTTTAGTCCAAATAAATCCTGGTATGTGTATGTGTATCCTTAGGAAACTGGAGTTAACTTTGATGGGTGCATTTCATCAGGTAGAAGGAAACTGAAGACTTACCACTGAGAGAATTAAACTCAAATAGAACAGAATAGCATAGCAGAAGTGCCAGGTGCTTTATTTCTGTCTTTGAAGGTGTCTGGGGCTGTCTTCACACTGTTTGCACTTTGTATCTAAGGACCACTGGCACTCAAGGTCCTACAGAAGCAGTGAGTGCTTTTAAGGAGCAAAGTTAATCAAAGCTGGAACAAATGAGTATTTCTGTTAGCAGTAATGTCAACTTATGCATCCCCCGTGCCCTTCTTAACTCCATGCTCTTCTCTCTGCTGTGCCTGCATGGTAAATGAAATCAGGGCAGGGATCCTGTTGAGGAAAACTCCTTAAAGACAATAACTGCTATAGGCACCATTGTAAAGGAAGGACTTAGATGGAGAGAATAGAATACAATATAAATGTTTGGTTTGTATTTTTTTTCCCCTAAAGGTGGATCCGGGAAAGCCTTACCGTGCGGGAGGCTTCATTCCGTGCATGGCTGTGCCCGGAGCGGGTCGGGGCTGCGCTGGCCGGCGGCGGTCAGGGAGCCCCGGGCGTGGCAAGGGCACAGCTGCGCTCCCTCCTCCCCTCTCCTGCCTTTCCCAGCTGAGCCGCAGCGACACAGCACCGAGCTGTCTGTCAACACAAGGAGGGATTTTTTTTTTCTGTCAGTTGCATAAGGAAGCAGTCAGACCTTGCTGTCCTTGTGATTTGTCTCCAGCTCAGCTGACTAAGATGTACAAGTCAGGAAACAAACATCTTTCTTATCAATTTTCCAGTCACTTTTTATAGATGCTGTAAACTACACTGAAGCTGTCCCTTCTCAGTTCACTGTGGTGAGCTGTGAGTCTGTAACAGAGCTCAGTCCATTTTATGCAGCCAATTTCAAATATGTGTTACAGAAAAGTCTTAGCTTATAATATTTATTTAACACCTTGATGTAGCAGCAGTAGATGATAAAATCCTGCTACAGAATTATTAACAGTCCAGAGGATCCTTTAGTTGTTAGTGACACAGAACAGCTGAATACTGCAGCACTGTTACTTGAATGACTCTTTCTTTAGAAGCTGTATTTTATCAGAGACTTGTTTCAATTTACATTACCATTGATGGTCTCTCTTCAGTCTTTACACAGAATTCCAATTAATGTCAGAGAGGAGTAATCACATATGAAATGAATGGAGAAGATATCTCTTAAAATTTAATGTGTACACGATATATTAGCTATCATTTTACTTTTATACTAGAACATTAACTATAATTTGCAGAATAAGGATTTTCTGAGTTCCCTCCCCCCAAAGAAAATGCATAGCATACTCTTGCTGAGCTCAGAGATGGCACTGGAGCCTGTTGAGAAAATGATGCTGTGAATTCCCCAAACAAGTTTAAAACAACTCTCAAAGCATCTCACACTAAACCCACCCATGGGATTGAACCTCTAAACTGAGATTAGCTGCCATGACAGGTGGCACAATATAGACTTAACAAACAAAATACTACACCAAGTTAATGAACTAGTTTATTGGGAGCTGAGGTGGAGGGTTTGCTGTCTGTAAAGAAGGAGAAAGGCCAAGCAGAATAGAAACAAGGATATTAATAGGCCAGAAAAACTTCATAAAATGTACAGTACATTTTTTAAAGTTTTAATGGGTTAAGCAGGAAAAAACAGACAATAGCATAATTTATATAAAGGAATAATGGCATACAGGAGTAAAAGATGTGTAATTTTACTGACACAGCTTATGTGACATCTTTTCACTTGATGACAAAAAAATGTCAAAATAACCCTAAAAGCACCACTTTCCTGGAACAAACTGAACTAAGGCCAAGCTTAAGGTGAAAGTCCTTTAACATTTCACGTTTGTATAAGTGCTTGTTGCATCTTAGCTGCTTTGCTTTCCCTCCATTGAAGGCTTTGGCACTTTTCTTACAGACACAGTGAATGATTGCTCAAAAATCTCAGCACTAAAAAGGCAGCACACAAGGCCATGCTCTCTACATCTACTCTCAGCAGTGTGAGCTGAATCAAAGCCTCAGTAAGATGGCACAGCTACAGAAGTGGCTGGGGATGAGATGAGGAAAAAAAGCAGCATTGAAAAGCAAATACCTGTTAAAGAAATATTGATTTCTATCAGGGAGAAACCAAACCAAACAAGAATACCTGCTGCAGCCCTTATCTGGCTTGTTCTCTTATCTGCATTTGGTCTTTAAACAAAATTTGTGCCCTCCTCAAGAGAACTTCTAGTACAAAATCAGTGATAGAGGGATGAAGCACTGAATCCAAGAATTATTTTTAAGTGCTTACTTGAACTCATCTAAATCTAGAATGTCTAGCATTTCATTTTTTTCTGTGATTTCCAAGTTAATATGTAAAAGCATAGGCAGTAGCCTTCAAAGCCTGCATAAATAGGGAGAAAATAAATTTTGGAGAGGCCTGTGATGGTTTCTAGAGTCCTTCAAAAAAGGTAAAAACCCTTACCAGTACTGCTTTTAGGAACTTCAGTCAGACTGTAGTGTTTAATGAAATCCTGTCCTTCTCAGGAGGACTCACTGGCCACTTCAGTTTTCTTAGATTCAGCACTAGGACAGTGACTCAGTCAAGGAGTATTGCAGCTAGGGGAAAAAAGAGAGAAAAGGCAGGCAGGCAGGAAGGATATCTGCTAAAGTTGAAAGGGTGTACTTGGCTTGGTATATGAACAGTCAGTATGCCATGATTACAGGTGTAACTTAAAAGCAAATAAACCCACGGAAAATACTTGGAAAATAAGATGGGAAAAGAAGCATCAGGGAAACAATGGAGAAACAAGAAGCAATTCCTGTGTGGCAGACATGACTCAACACCAGTAAGGTGCCCTCTCCAGAGCACGAGCTCCACCTCCATCACATGGTCGGTCTGATAGGAACAGCCAGTGGAGCTGTGTGTATCATAAAGAGAGCTTCTTTACCTACACCCATGGGAAACGTCTGAAGAGGGATAGGGCAAGAAAGAGATTGGCATCTACAGCAACACCAAGCATAGCGAAAGGAAAAAAGAAAGCATCAGCATACACCCATCCATAAGTTCCAGCTGTTCAAGGGAGCTTTCAGGAATGTCAGGAATGCTCTTGAAATTTACACAAATCACACTTCTCAAAATGAAGTGAAAGTAGTTCTGTCATGGATTCCCACATGCATTGTAGCTGATCACATGAAATAGAAGAACACTGTGATTAATGACAGAGGAGAAATGGATAATAATGTCTAATAATTTTTCAGAAATATAAGGTTTGCCAGAGAAAAGTGCTAATCATACCATCTCAACTAGTCACAAGTGGCATTAGCCACATGAGAATGGATGTCTTTTGGTAATTGTAAGCATATGACCACTGACTGAATTAAAAGGACTGGAATGAAAATTTTTGTGAAAATGGAAGGATGCAAACCAAGTTTCCACAGAAGAACTGTGTGTTGCACCAAGCAGGAGCCGCAAAAAGCACTGCAAGCCCCAGCTTAGCAGACAGTAGGAGGGAGAATGGTCAGGGAGATAGAGACCATGGAAGAAGAAACATCCATACTATTACAAATGAAAACAAGTCCAAATAAAGAATGTAGATATAATGAAAATGTGGGTACAGGGGTTGATGCAGTCAAGAGTCAGCAGTCATAATCTACATACTCGTCACACATGAAGGCAAAGAATGCAAAATACAGGCATCCTCCTAAAATATCCCAGAACACAAATGCACACACAGAGAGGAGTCTTACACATGAGTGTTACAAACTCATGTTATTGACTGAGATTGAATGAACTCACTCTTAATGCCTTTCATGTTTTCAAGACCCGAAGAAGGGAAGTTAGGCAACAAGTGCTGGAAGTCCCTGCTGCCTGTGCACTCGGCATGTGGGCAGGGAGAATATCCTTCGATTGCCTGAGTATTGGTAAAGTTATCTTTACCAATAAGAAGTTTATCCACCCTGTAGCTTTTGTTCTTTAAAGGTTCATTCTGATAATCTTGCTCCTCCAGAGTGTATTCAAATGCCACATCTATTTGAAGCAGTTGCTAGCTGTTGGCATGCCATTCACACTTTATATATCCCCATAAAACCTGGCAAAAAAAAAATGCAAAGAGAGGAATCTAAAGCTTTCGGTTGGCTGGAAAGAACAGAGCAAAGGTACTAAATGTTTTGAAAATACAGTATCTGCATAGCCCTCATTGCCTCACATGGGTTTTAGTAGCAGAAATTCATCACTTGAGAGGAGTGTAAGAAGGCTGATTTTGTATTTGAAGAATAGGTGCAGAAACTTATATACCTAAGAGAGAAAAGCACCTTCTGGAGCAGCCAGTCCTGGCACTCTGCACCCATGAAATACAACTCCTGGAACAGGACCTTACTTCACCATGCAGTGGGTTTAAAGAATGTGGGCCCAGTTGTCTCCTGGCTGGGTGTGAGCACCATCCTCTGAGATCAATGCCATTACATACATCTTGCAGAGCAAGAGGTGGTCTGTTTCTATGTGATTTGAGAACCCTTGCAAAGAACACTAACAGCATGTGAGAGCTCTCAGTTATCCTCTGAAGACTAGGCTGCCTGCCAAGAGAAAAGCACATTAGGCAGATACATCAATAATTTCCGTCATCTATCCATCAAAAAGATTCCATTCACCTTAAGATGCATCGTATGTGGATTTTACCATGCTAAAAAGGACAAAACTTGTAGTATTCTGAACTATCTTACTATAACAGGATTGGTTCCCCTTAGTGCTGCTCAGATGTAGCTGCTGCCTCAAGGAATTTATATTAATTCAGTGAATCCCATCCCTTCCATGACAGGAGTGGGTTATCTTGCCATAAATTGGCTAAACTCCATAGCTATAACAGATCAAATGAGGTGTGCCCATACATAATGTTTAACCATAAAATTTAACTAAAGAAATAAAATTTGAACACTGGCCAATAAAGTGAATGGAGAAGTGACAGAGATGGTCTCAGCAGCAAACCTATTCCCAGCACTGAGTGTGGGACAAGCGTTTCAGAATGTAAAATTAGGTGAGCCACATTCCAAGCTGGTGATTTCAATACATCTTTTAGAAGGTTAAATTTTAACTGAATGCTGTTGAACACGCTATTTCAATGTCATTTGCTCTTTTGCTGTGAGTATTTCAGAGGTCTTGCCTGGCTGTTCAGCTGAGAAACTGCCCAGCTATGTTCTGTGCTACATTTTGTTGCCTGTTGGGACATTTTGGCTAATGCTGTGTTTTTAGCTGACTATGCTGCACTCTCTAAAGAAAGGAAAACAATTCTTGCCTACATCTGAAAAACATTTTAATACAAAAAAAAAAGAAGCATTTTAGTTTGGTGTGTTGTTGTTTGCGTAGGATTGGAGTTAAAATTGAAAAAGAAAAAAAATTCCTCTCCAACCCTCCTTATGACATTTTAAAGTATTTTTGTGTCTAAATACTGACTTAGGTAATCGGATAATTGGGTTTGCATTCCCCAGCCTGGTCCTGCCTTGTGAAAACTGGAGTCTGGAAAGATCACACCTCTGTGAATGGGGAGCAGAGAGCTGATGTTCCTACCCCAAACAGCTATTCCTCCTCCTTCAGCCAGCACCTGTTTTTCCACATTACATTCTGTATCACATCTCTGTTACCTGTCTTTAAAAAACACACAACCTTGGCAGGTAAGTCCAAGGCAGTAGAGAAAAAAGGCATTGTAACTCTGCCCACAGCTCCTCTTCCTACCATAGGCTCTCTCCTTCCCTGGCTTTTGAGGGATTTCCTTAAATACTCCACTGACAGGCCACTGGCTTTACCTCCCTAAGTCTGGGATTCCAGTGAGGCTGGGCAATTAGAATTTGTCCCTAAGGCTCTCTACTCAGACCTCCTGGCCAAATCTCAAAATAATCCCAAATCCCTGAAAAATGCTTGAATAACAAAGGCGGCAGCCACTCGAGGAACAAAAACAAAAGGAAAGAGACAAAGCAAGTCACAAAGTCACAACTACAGAAAGGAAAATTTATAAAAGCTTGTCCCCATCTCACCCACTCTAAGTTCCTGGGGTTTAACATCCTGTGGGAAGCAGTGCAGCTACTGGAGCCAACAGCATATCAAGTGTTTTCTCTCTGGGATGTTTTGGGTCATTAAATGTTGCTAAAGACATATTTGTCCTTGGAAGGCTTAAAAGCAAACCTTTTTAAAAACTGGCATGTGGGATTCAGTGAGGCAATGAGTGATGTGAAAGAGCCAAATATTGGATTCCAAGCACTGTAGTATGACTGAATTTTCACATCACCTAGAGGATAAAGTAAAATTCAGTAGGTTATTTTGAAACAGCAAAAAAGATTTCCTGATTTTGTCAGTGCTGTTTGAGGTCTATTTGAAGCTGGCATGCAGCAGAGGATAATTTCCTAATATCACATCCTCTTTGAATGGCTCATTTGCTTACCATAAGCAAAATGAAATAGGATTTCAAACAGGCTGCTTCTCCATTGACTGTACCCTGCCAAGGTCTAACACACAGACACAGGTGGGAGATTTTCTATCCAAAGAATGCCCAAAACTTCAGTTGCTGGCTTCCCCAGGAGGCTGTGCTGTCCTCTACAGCTTGTGAGACTGAGTGGCACTAGAGCAGGTAACAGTTGTCTGGCTAGATAACAAAGGCTTGAGTGATCAAGATGAGAGAAAGGCTGAGGAGGCAGAGAAGTATTTTCTCCTTTCTTGCTTTTGGCAAAGGATGAAAAAAGACCTTGTTCTTGTAGGCAAAATGAAATGCAGAGGTAACAGAAAATGTTGGCTACAAAAATCACCAAACAAGACATAATATTTCTCTTAGTTTCAGAGGAAATAAGACAAGTCACCTATAAACGTCTTTCTTGCAGAAACAACATAACTGGGACCAGGCTTGTGGCATTTGCCTCTACTGCCCCATGGGAAACCGCTGCTTGGATACCCTGGAGATTTTTACAGCATCCACAGCGTAGATCTCTGGGTGAAGGACAATGATTCCTTCTGGAGAAGGACACATCATGTTCTTGCATTAGACTAAACATTCCATTTATTGCAGATGGATTGTAACAGAGTCCTGATGCCATCTCTAACCTGGGCACGCTGCCATGCTGCAAGTTCATTCCAGCGATGTACTGAGATGGCTTTGGTGCTCTTAGTCTCAAATCTCTTTGGAGACAGGCCAGGCAGGCTTTCCCTACTTTTTGACAGCTCTTGGCTTGCTTCTTCCAGGCTCAGCAGTTCATTTCCAAATTTCCCACACTCCTGACATTGCTCCACTTTGATTCAGCCATGCCGAAACCACACAAAAAAACAAAAAACAAACAAACAAAAAAAACCAAGGAAGGAATCCAAGCCCTTCTGCAAGCCTGGAGTCTAGTCTCCAGATCGTGAGCATCCACACCTTGCTTCATTTTTTCCAGCCCCTAAGATGCCCTCTCAGGAGGAAGACTGAAGTGTTATTACATTCCCTCCTTTGCCTCCTGCTGCAGTGGTGCAGGGAGGGCCTTGGCTAAGTATCACACTCAGCTCCTCAAAAGCAGATTTAGAGCAGATTCCACCCCATAACAGAAGTAATCAGAGAAAAGCCCTGAGACTATCTCCTAAACACATAACTTTTCCTCCTAAGGAGCAGGCCTTCATGCCCTTCCTGGCTGAAATCAGTGATGTTTACTGTGTTACACAGATGGACCAGAAGTTTTGTAAATTCAGATGGCTATTTCTGATGCTTTAGATGCTGGTTAACAGTTCTAAATATTTGTCTACTTGGTAATCATCCATGTTTGTGAATTACTCAGAAAACATTTAATTAGCAAGAAATTATGTTTTTAATTACCCATTCTTCTGTGATGATATATAGCATAAGCGTAGATCAAATGAACAATAATGCAGAAGATTATGCACGCAGAGTTGGAAGGAAACCTTCCCTGAAAAGTCCTTTCGTAAATCCTGACTGAAGCTAGTAAAATAAAATGGACAATAATAATAGGGACTAGGGAGAAAATGTCACCTTTAAGGTCACATATGGGTCTGGATTCAAATTCAGGTTTGCTACAAGATGTGCACCATCCACAGTTGTTCAGCCATTCCATCAGCACCAGGTACAGCATGTTCCACCCAAACCATCCCTTTGTCCAGCACTTCTGTGAGCATTTCTGAAGCCTTGAACCAGCTGACAGAAAATGCTTGGCATAAGGAAGAAGGAAGGATGCAGGCTGTTAGAACACAACACTGGGTGTATTCAGAAATCTCTGGTGTTGGACTTGCATTACCTTGCAGAGGTTCAGGGCAAGAGATGCAGAACAGGTGCTAATGCACTTGGCTGAGAGAGTGCAGCTGAGGTGCCAATCCTGCCACAGGCCCTTCCTAACACAGATGTGCCAGCTTGACTGCTTGGCCCCTTTTGCTGATGCACTCTTGCTGGGTGTTTGCAGTAGCTTTGAGACTCTCCCACCTCCTTAGTGGGCCAGGAACTCCATCTCTTGGCCCTTGAGGAAGAGGATACCTCCTGTGGTGTCTTATGGACACTCAAAGTAGAAGTGATTGGAAATACAGATATATTTTCCTGGATAGTGTTCAGTGATGGAGCAGTGTAGAACAGACCTACCATGGGAAGCACCAGATGGGGTTTGAACCAGCACTAGATTTGCCACTGAGCACAGCTATGCAGTTGCCAGACTGGTAATGAAGGTAGCTGCCTGCTCCATTTCAGAAATCAATGACACATTGTCGTCCTCTGCAGGATAAACTGAGAGCTCTGAACTAAGGTCTTGACAGCTAAAGTGCCTTTGATTTTGCCTTTAATTCAGCAAGCACACAACATTACTGGATTCTCTGTATTAATAATAAATACTTCCTGAAGCTCATGTCAGTGGCAGAGTTTCAGTTCTAACCTGAGAACAGTATAGCTCTGCAAAAAGCAAGACACTATTCACAGTGTAGCCAAACACAGGAAATCTGACAGCTGTTTAATAACACATGGAAATAAAATGATAACAATAATATTCATAACTAGATTTATAAACTCTTTTCTTATTTTCAGCATTATTTGTTCAGTCAAAGAAGGTTTATTTCCTTCAGTTTTCTTCCCAATAAAAGATCTGAAACAAAGCCAGTCCTAAAGAACTGGTTTGGACCCCAGAGCTCTCTAGGAAGTTTTGGATAGATTTAGGTGCAGTATATATGCTGTGATTGCTCCAAATGAACAGCAGACCATGTTCTGCTTGCCCACACTGCCTCCTAGAGAGGCCAAGTACACGCTCTTCCCTGCAGCCCAGGCTCAGGACTGTGACCCTGGGCTCAGGGTTTGGGGTGTGTGAGGGAGCAAGCCCTGACAAACAGCAGTGGTGTGTGGGGCTGCACAGTGATGAGCACAGCACAGCATGACACTCAGCTGCAAGCAGGAGGAACTACCATAAAAAACAGAGCAATGGGCAAAATGTGATGTGGAAATCTTCTCACTCCTTAAATGCCAGTCTGAGGGTTAACGGTATCGTCTTCCAAGATAAGGCTTGTTTGATGAAAGGCAGTTCAATTTCTGTATTTTAAAAAGAACCAAAGTTGTCTTTCATTAGCAGCCTAAGCTGAAGATTGAAAATACTGTGGTGTTTTTCAGGCCAGATCAATTTGTTTAAGTAGCTCTTTAGAAAGTAAAAAATTGACATATAAGTTTTAACTCGTATACACAGGTACACAACATCAGCTGCAGCCACGAAGTAAATAAGTCACAGTCATGATTAAGATGTTTTACATTATGCAATTATTGTGACTTGGCTTTCAGAGTAAACTAAATTGGACCAAATAGATTTGAACCTACACATGATAGCCCAAGTTGAATCTTTTTGTTTTTTTTAATGTAAGTTTGTACTGCAAGACCTTTGAATTGGTGTGCTCAGAGGAAAGCTTAAGAACTGTGTTTGAATGCTGTTAAAAACACACTGGACTTTTACATAAAAATAATGCATTTGAATCTCTATTTAACAAATTACTGGGTAATAGTTACATTGAATTCAGTCTTTTGGCCCCAGTAATATAAATTTAAGCTCCATCTCTCATCTCAGTTGCACAGCAATTCTTTATTTACTGTACTGTGTTTAGATTGTGGGATCATTAACTCTGTTGATGGCGAGAACCTGTTGATTTTTTTCTAATTTACAGTTTCTCCATTGAACATTATTTTCTCAGTGCTGGGAATGTTTATGAATCTGAGTGGTGCCAAACGAGCACAGCCTTCATTGACTTCAGCAAGAGTTGCAGCTGGTGTGCAAATCAGGGCCTTTTAGTGCATGTTTGTGGCAGGGTAGTATAAAATGTGAGGTGAGAGCTGGTTGTGTGGCGTTATGCTGAATTTAAATTCATGAAAATATTTAATTGGAAATCTCAGAAAATAGTATAATCTCTCTTCCACATCTTTGAACCCACCTATCTTCTGAATAAGGACTGTAAATTACTCTAGAAATAGGCAAATGTACAAGTATGTTGCATGTTGCCACAGAGGAGACTCTAAATACTGTAATACTAAATAGATCAATAAAAGCAGTGTCAACAGACCAAGTTGTGATAGTCTGACATAATTAAGTAAAATTCCCGAGATTAGTTTGTTTATGTCTTGATTTTGTTTTAGTATTTTTATTGCTATTTAGTTGTGCAAGTATTCAGTGGCACCTCACCCTTTTCTCAGCACCTCCAGACATATAAATTGAGGTATTGATTTCTTCAAATAACCCAGTGGTCTTGGTGAATTACTGGCAGACTATGCTGCACTTGTCTTCTTCTGGTTATCAGCACCCATTTAATCAAACATTTTAAATGCTTAACAGAACACAAGGATGGTTACCAATCTTGTTTGAAAGACCTAAAAGTCAGCACCATTACCAGCATCAATGCATGGGTATTTCATGTTAAAAACAGACTGGATGGTGGAGGCTTGGTAAAGACAGCTCAGTATGAATCTATTTTAAAAAAGATTATTTAAAATCTAATATAAAGCAATAGCCTAAAAGAAAAGTGACATAAAATCAGAAACCCCTAGAGCTTAAATTACAATTGGAGGTGACAGTGTCTAACATAGATCAGGTCAATAATACCTTGCAAAGAGTGCACATTTGTGACAGGGACACAACCATCAGGGGTGCAGTCTCTCTCCATTAGGACATGAAGAATACCACTAAGACCTCACCAAGAAATTTTGCATTGATCACACGTACCACAGCTAGACCTGTAGAAAAGAATGTCATTGATGTTCTCTTTCATACCCCAAAGATAAAGATACAAGGAATTCAATTACCACGACAAAATGCTAACCCAATAATCACTACAGAATTATATCCTCCTCCCAACACAAACCTGAAAGATTTGTTACAAGTAACCTGACCCCAGGAGCCTCTGAGTGCATCTTCATCACAATTAGCTTGGGAGCAGCCCTAAGAGCACACAGGCACTCATGAGTCCCAGCACTAAATCCATGGAGCACTGATATAGTTACAGTTATCTAATTGTCACTGGAACAGATCTACAGCATCAGTGCTTATATTCAGGTGAAACCTACTCCTGTGTATATGTTAATGTGCAAAAACCAGTTCAGCTATTGTTTTGGTATCTTAAATACACTGCACTTAAAAAGAGGGTTGCTTCACAATGAGCCCATCTTTTTTCCCCAAAGTTCAGCTATCTTATTTTTCTGAATAGATATCATGAAAATATTTTCCATTAGTAGATTGTGAAGTACTGTTCTCCCACTAAATCACACCAAGTACATAAAAAACACCTGTCATGTTTAACCCCAGCCAGCAACTCAGCACCAGGTAGACGCTTGCTCCCTCTCTCCTGGGATGAGGAGGAGAAATGAAAAAAAGTTTCTACTTAGCAACAGCCAAAACATCATGGTGTTGTCAATATTAGTTTCACACTAAATCCAAAGCACGGCACTGGCTGTACTGGCTACTAGGAAGAAAATTAACTCCATCCTAGCTGAAAACAGGACAACATCAAACACTTCACAGTATGACTTTCAGTTCAGTAACTGGGATTTATTCATGACAATGATTTTTCTAACTGCACCCAGTCAAACCATGATTTAGATAGTTATTGTCTCTAAACACAACTTCTGAAAAAACTGTTTGAATACCTTTCAAAAGTTGCAGAGTACTTAAATCTTATAGAAGGAGTGGCTTAAATTGTGGTGGGAAATCTCAATCAGTCTCCTGATTAAAAGTTACATGAAAATAACCACTGCAAGAATGCAAGTTGACAGCTCCTGCATCCAGAAGTGAACATCAATAGAATTTACTTAAAAGTTATATTCAAGGCCAGTATGTGCAAAATACAGAGGGTGTCCAATTTGATGGAACAAACAGCTAATATTTTTTTCCACTTTTCACTAACAGAGAAGACAGATGACATTTTAATGGTGTAATCGAGACCCTGATTGCCACAGGTGACAGAATATGCCATGAGAGCTGAATGGATATGATGGATAGGGGCACTTACATTGCATTGGATGTTTCTGCTTCAAGCATCATATCGAGTTTTTTCTTTTTTTTTTTTTTCTCTGCTGACAACAGTCCTTTCAATTCTTCAACTTTTAAATAAAGAAGCAAAGGCTGTGATGGAAGTCTGTGAAGAGAGGAACATTGTGCTCAAATGTCAGTGTAATCACCATTTTCATGTTGGTCTTAAAAGTTAGCTTTGCCAGCAGAGAATATGCAAGGGTTTAACTGTTTACGTGATGAATTTAGAGCTAATTTCTTCGTGCTAAGCATCACAACTAAACACGGAATCACTCTGACATATTTCTTATGGTATTAATATTTGCTTTCTTTTGCTGTCAGCAGAGATGTTTCCAGGATTGTGTTCCCAGATTTGTAATTTCAGGGATCCTTGTGCAGCATTGGCATATGCTTATATTTCTTCTTACACATTTACCCTATGTTTTGGAATTTTTTTTGGTTGTAGTAAAACATAAAGCACCATTTCTTCTCCTTATTGTAACATTTATCCTTGGCATATTTGGAAGGAAGATATTCTGTTTATGCAGCTTTGTCCTGTATCATTGATGTGCTTGTGTCTCAGAAAAAGGATAAGGAAAAATTTGGATGCATAATGAACATATGGTGGGGCTCTCAGTCCTAACTATTTACCCAAGCAATTATAAAATTACGAAAGTTCAAAAGGCACACAAGGAAGTGTCACAATCAGAAATGTAAATGAATTGCAATACTTGTAAGAAGCTAATTAACAGCCTAATAAATCCCTGTAGCAATGGATTAATTCCATTAGAAGTCTGGAAAAGGAGAAGCAATTTTTTCATTTACATGGAAAATATGCTTTCAAGGATACCTTGTGGGTCAGACCAGTGCTCAAGTTTAGAACATTATCTGACACCCTCCACCAGAGGTATGAATTGCAACCTAAACATAATGTTGAGTGTTACTGGAGGATAAGCTGGTGGAAGAAGACTCCTGCAGGAAAAAAGAAAAAATACTACCTCTCAGTTTCAAGAATCTACATCTTTTTCATATATATGTAGTCAGCTCTAACTCTATGCTTTTTAGCAAGCCACACAAGGATGTCCTAGAGACTCAGGGCTGTCTTTTCAAACCTAATTTTAAAAGGAGCTGTGTTTGGTATCAAGTCAAACACTGTCTGTAAAGACCTGCTGGAAGAGCCAAGTGACCTTTCCCTGTGGGTGGCAGCAATACCTGATGGCCATGCTGGCACTGGCAGTAAGTCTGGCCTCTGTCAACTGAACTAGAATACAATGTGCAATTTTATCATAGCTTAGCTGCCAGTATCACATTATGCAAAACTGCTGCAATTTGAAAGTAATCAATACCTGCAATTCTATTATTTATAGAAATTAACTACAGTGTGCTTAAGGGAAGAGTGACAGACTTGTTCTATATTAGAAAAAGAAAGGATGGCATAATCCAACATCCATTTTTTAAGTTTTAGATGCTTTAAATGTGGTGAAAATATTTGTTTTGGTCTGCATTCCTCCAGATCCACTCATCATCCTGCTCATTCTAGACAGTCTTTAAGGGATGGTAGAAGTTTTTGGATGGGCAGTCTCTCTCTTAGCTGTATTTGCTCACAAGTGGCTGTTAATGATGCCTCACCACCTCAACAATTTATTCCAACACAGCTTATTGGTGATATTGGCTGTTTCCTCAGCTGGTTGTTTTCACACCAACCATTTTGTAATCATATAAAATTGCCCTTCTGTGAGCTAAATAATTCTTTCTTCAACTTCTAAATAAAGCTTTGAAGTTCAATTTTTCATTTTTACTTATAATCTTCTTTGAACAATAATTATGAGGTTGAGTCTTTTTGTAAAAAATTTATATCAATATTTTGCATATAAAACATTGCTGCAGTTAAATACCACAAAAAGTCTAAATTATTTCCTTTCATAATATAAGAAGAAAAACCCCTTAAAAATGTGAGCAGATCTTTATCCAAGCTTAACAGTTATGTAAAGGAACTTATGTCAACAGGGCAGGGAAGAGGGAGTGATTTTCACACTTACATATAATTGCTTTTTAAACTCAAGGTGTCAGCTGGTATTTCTATAAAACTAAATACAATTCCTCAATCAGGAAATCAATTAGACAAAGATTTATGGTACTTTAGTCTATTTGCACTAGAATAAATCAGTTTTTCTGAAGCCAAGGATCAGAAAAAAATAGGTAGAAATGGAGGACAAACACATCAGCATAAAAACATTAATTAGGGCTTAAATCCTTCATTAGCAATGTACATATTTTAAGCTCTTCTCTCGAAATGCCTTAAAATTAAGAGTTCCAGTGGGCATTTTACCAAGACTGCCGTGGTCAGGAGCTACGATGTCAGTGATGATCCCACTTGCAGGTCACAGTTTTAAACATTGCCCAGATCAGCTGATCAGCTGCTGGAAGCTTTGTTCCTGGGGTTGAGTGATGAAGGACAGCCCCAGCACAGGGTTTGGGCAGGGCCACCAGTGCTGGTGGGAGGCAGAGGGGAGCAGGGACATCCTTCACAGGCAGCATCCTTGGAACCTGCAGTTACCTGGCCTGCTGTGATTGCACTTTTCCCATTCCAGACTGGGTTCAGAGCTGTAATTACCACAATGCCTGTAATTACCACAGGCCTCTTCTCCACAGCTGACCCTGCACTACTGGGGCTGGGTTTTGATTAACAAAAAGGTTAGCCCAACTGACACCTGCTGAATCCTTAAGGTTTCAGCAGGTATCAGTTTATTTAGATCTCTAGATGGGCTGCCATCCTCTCCAGGGCACTTCTCTTCCTCTGTCAAAGACTTTGTTTCCTACTACAGCAGATTTTAAAGCAGGATTTCAATTCAGCAGGTGCAGAGGCCACTATACAGGTGCAATGAGAAAACAAAGACTTGGAAAGCTTTTGTCAGCCTAAAATACTGCCTGGTTTGGTAAAGTACTTACAATGATAATAATAATAGCTGTAGCAACAGCTGAGGTTTGGCATAGAAAACCTATAATTTTAAACAACTGTGACTCCTAAATTATGACAGCTATGAGCCTGTATACCTCTACATTTACCCCCTTGAGTTTGTGTGTCTGTCTGTAAAAATAGTGGATCATATTTGCTCTTTTGGTAATTCCCCTGATTTAAAAGGGGACATCCTTATGTTCTCCAACCACAGCACATAGAAGCAGGGTTGGCTGCTTAATCTGTGACCATGGTGTCAGTGTGCTCAGTTTTTATTAAATTTAATAGGTGCAAAGCCATTAAGGTATCTGAATCTGACCAGTTACAATTAGAACAAAATTGTCACAGTAACAAAGGAACATGAAAATGTACTGTGCCTTTAGAATAAGCAACTGCAAAGGAGCCATCTAGAAGACACAGCACTTTACATGTCTAGTAAATCTGATTATGGGTCATTCTGTGTATGCAGAATGGGTTGAATTTAGAGATAAACAAGGTCTGAAATTTCCTTTCTGTGACAAGTCCCACTTTCAGAAAATATTTCCAAGCAGAAATGCAGGAAGAATGGGACATTTTGAGCTCCTCAAAACATAGTAACACTATTTCAATTTTTTTAATAATACACTTCAGCACTCCTGAAACCTTGATTATATACTGTCATGACCTGAAATGGGCTACTCCAAGTCAGCTTTAAATTTAAGGCATGTTTTTTTATAGCAAAGCACTACTTTCAGGGAATAGTAATTTGTTAGAATGTCTTTTTCTGGTTCTGTTCTCTTTGACGAATTAAAGACTTGTGTCCAAATATGCATCCCACTGGAAGTACTGTTAATAATTGATTATAGCTCACTGGCCAAACAAAATGAGTCAGAAATACTATTTTGAAAAAATATTTGAAAGCCCTGTTATTCTAAAATATTTTTAAGAAAAAAAAGAGTGTATTTTTAAAAACTATCTGGACTGATAATCAATACAGCTTATATATTTACAAGGGATCCCGCCACTCTCAAACAACATGTTTTTGAAAAGTGTTTGTGCATTTAAATATAACAAAACAGCTTTTTGTCCCTCAATAAACTTGATTACATATGGATGAGCAGTGGCACAGAGCATTTTCAGATGGAAACAGAAGCCTGTGATGGGCAATCAGAGATGTATCTCTCTGTGGCCTTCACTTTACTGGGGTGAGGGGGAGTACTGGTTACAGCTATGGAGATATAAAAACAGAGCTTAATATTTCAAACTCGTTTTAACATTTATTGGGATTTTCTTTCCTAATGACATTTTTGACATCTTTGCATATTCAGAGATTTGAAAAATGGAAAACCAAATCTATAAGCATTATGCCATATGGAGCAATCCTATTCCACTCTTACCTATTCTTTCCTATTTGTCCCTACAGCAACAGATTGATTGTTTGACCAAAGAAAAAATATATGAAGGAAATATTAAAATTACAACTTCATTTTCAACAGTACATCAAGACCTTGCCCTGACTGGTAATGCTGTGTCAGGGGCCAGTTTTTGGCAGTGACTACTCCAGCCCTGCCTCCTAGCTCAGCACAGCACATGGGCTCCCAGCAGGGCAGCTGCTCCCTGTGCCAGCCAAGGTGTTCACCTGCCTGTGCCAAGAGCACTTCCAAAACTTCCCAGTGCCTGGGAGTAAGAGTGTTAAAATGAAAGTCAGTAAAACTCAGATTTTAATTCCAGGCCTGGCATTCACCTGCCATGTCTAATTATGCATTGCATTAAGCTTGCATGAAGAAAAAAAAAAATCCATAAGTGATTGCCTGTAATAAAAGGGACTCTCCCCAGTCCAAGCTGCACACCAGAAACACAAGTTTGCATAGGGTTGTGACCCTGCTTATCATGATGTATGCTGGTGTCCCAGTTACCTTCTTGGCTGAGGGCTGGTAAGAAATTTGTTTTTACCCTTAGGTACAGAGGTACACTCTGTCAGTGTAGTGGGTTTTACAAACCCATTGTGCTGTACATAGGTTTCCCAGGCAACACGTGCAATAGAGGCTTCATGTCCAAGTTACTTGTGTTAACAAACCACATACCACCTGCCATTACTACAGCTGCTGCCTCTCACCCCTTTGAGATTTTTAAACTTTTCTAAGAGTTACAATCACCTATGATTTAACAGGGGGAAAAACTAAGGCAGCTGGTGATAGATCTGCACTGGTATATGGCTATTGCACATGCTACCACACCACGCTGTCTCCTTCTGGGGTTTTTTGTGTATCAATGGAAAATGTAAAAGTGATCCAGAAAAGGTCGATCAACTGCATTTCATACTTAAGACTTGAAAAATAATCAACACAAACATGAAAAGTAAAAGCATTTATATAAAAGCATTAAACAAGAATATCATGCAACCATAGTTGTTGATGGATTCTTACAATTTCTAAAGAAGAAGAAAATAAGTAAATCACTTTATTTTAAACCAGACTTGTTTATGGTATATCTACTATTAAAATAAAGAAGGAAATAGAGCCTGAAATCTAACATGCAAATCAGACTTCAGCAAGGAGAGAGATCTTCTAATTCTGTAACAAGCACAGTAAAACCTGCAAGCAGTACACAGCACGTGCTCATCATTCACGTGGGCTTCTCTTCCTTGCTAAATCAGCACTAGACACAAGGAGGACAAGGCACAACATGACCAGGAGCCATGGCCCTGGCTCAGGCACCGAGTTTCCTTGTAGGTGTCTGGCTCTGCCTTGGCCCTTCTGCAGGGATGTTCCTCCCCAGCAGAGTGGTACCTCCTGTCTGGCTGTCTCAGCAAAGGGCACTGGGGTCTGTACACCTCAGGCGACACAGAAATCACTCTTTCCCCCCTCTCTCTTTTGGACTTGTCCTAGTTTTACAGCAAGATTGATTTTATCCATTTAGATAAGTGCAAACAATGAAAAAACAGTAGCTTTTATAAAGGATGAAAACAAAGATAATTTAAACTTCTCTTAACAGCAACCCTAAAGGACCCAGGACAGGAAAATGAATGGAAGAAGATGCAGTTTAGGTTACCAAAAGCACTGGCAGACAGCTGCTTAATCCCAGAATTGTCATGTCAATTTAAACCCTTCCCCTGGCAGGGATTCAATTCTTTTCATCTCTCCTGGGAGCTTGAAAAGGTCAGAGAGAGAACATTACCCTGGTGCACACACAGGCTTGATTGCCTTACTAGAAAGGCATCTCTGCTTGAAGCTTTGGCTGGCAATTCAGGGATGGAAAGAGCCAGGTACCCTGACAGGGATAGGGGCTGCTCAGCTGCTGCTGACAGCACACACCACATCAGGCAGCCAAAACCCTCACCAGGCCTCAGCATCCGCCAGGCACCCACGGGACCCTGTGGAGCCACCTTGGCTGACAGGGCCATGCATAATTGGGAGTGTTTCTGACTGTATTCAGTGCACATCCCTGTGTAATGCAGCCTGCAGTGCGTTTCACCCTGCTGGTACCACGGAGATGTTTCCTCTGATGGGGCAAGAAGAGTTTTGCTCTTGGATCTTGTGGTATTTTGGTCTCCCTGTTTCTGTACCTAGCAAAAGAGACCTATTGCCACCTGAATGATTAGAGAACAGAAGAGATACCTGATTCCCAGCTGCATTCCTACACCTGCATCTCCTACAGTGTGCACAAATACCCCACACCTTTCCCAGCTCGGATATACTGCAGAGCAGGACGATCACCATGCAGCAGAACCACACACAGAGCAGAAAAAAAACCCCTGTCTTCTACATGTAATGCTGATCTGTGCCTTTACAAACTCAAGGCCTTATTATTACAGTTTCTCCTATATAATAAAGGAGCCATGGGAATGGCAAAACTCCAAGTGGGATGAAACACAAGAGCCATCTGCTCAGCAGAAGGGACTTTGGCAGGCTTCTCACGGAGGGCTCCTTTCTTGCCCCACTGATCTCTGGATGCCCAGCTCAGTTTTTTGCCCATCTCTCCACAGGGACAGGGACCATGTGGGCCAATAGAACACACTTCACACTAAGGAAATTGCAGATCAATACAAGAAGGTTTAGCTCATTCCCAGACATTTTTTAATGCGCAGGAAAACATGCACACCTGAGTCTGTATTCTCCAAAAGAACTTGTAGCATAACCCAGAACAAAAAAATCTGCAAGGCTACTGAACTGCTTATCTCTGAGGGGTCAGAGAATGGAGGACAAAGCAACATGCAGTGAAGTTTGGGCTGAAGCCCACTCAGAGGTGCTGAGGAGAGGCTGAGCTGGTCCCTGGGGATGGTACACACAGGTGTTCTGCATCCCCCCTCTCCTGACCTCAGAGGGACACCAGGAAATCTTATTTTCAAAACTAACACATCACAGAGCAGTCAATAAAAAAAGCAGGAATGCCCCATATGCTTCCTCAGTTCATTTTACCTAAGGCACTGACTGCATGCCCCTCCCTCTGACTTTCCAGGGAGCAGTTTTGCTCCTTGTCATTTGCAAAGTCTTCTAGGACCTGCCAAGACTGCCAAAAATCTTCTCTAAGCACTTAGTAAAGGTTTCTGCCTTGCACCCATGAGCATGCCAAAACCAGCCTTGGCTCATCACCATGCTATCAGAGCGCAGAGCCTCCTCTCCTGAGCTGCCACAATGATTGAAAGAACATTTGGTCCCCAAACAACTTTCCTGTCATGGCTTCCAATCAGTTTAATAAATTTTCATAGTCAATTTGAAAGATTCAGCAAGAGGATACTGCCTTTTTTTTCCCACCAGCTGTGTCATACGCTTTTGAATTTCAAGAAAGTTTAAAGCAAGAATTAGGAATGAATCTACCTTTATTTTAATATGGAAGGCTTAGAAAGTTTAATTAAGTATGAATAATTTTCTGTGACAAAAATTCATTATTTCATACTTTTAAAAGCATTTTGTTTCCTAATACTTTCTAATAATTCAAAGTACCCCTAGATGTCTGGTCATCAGCTATATTATTCATTACACTGAACCTACATATATGGGTTCACCAAAACCAGGGCTAAACAAATGAGGTTTCTGCTAGAAAACCACACACAACCACAAATAGAGCTAAAAGTGAACAGATTTATACCAGGGCATTTTTATTTTACAGGTGATACACCTTGATCTGCTACAGTATTTCCAGAAATTGTGAACATTTTTCTTCATTCTTTTTCTCCCAGCTATTCCTACTCTATGAAATGCACAATACAATAATAAAGGGTAGATACTTTAACAAAGTATAAATCCTTCTCTTTTCTCTCCTAAACTGCCATTTCTAGTTGCTGAATAAAATTATGATTAGTTGTGTCATAGTCTGTATATCAGCACTGGCTGATCAAAAGCAAATTTTGTAAGACAAGTGTCAGTGCAAGCATGTACATTTTAAGAAAGTTTAGACTTTGAACCGAAAGGATAAAAATTAAATCTGCAAACTCATCTTGATATTTGGCCATACTTTGAATGAAGACAATGAGGGAAAAAAATCTACACTTTAAATAGTTGCTTTGTTGTGCTTGATATTGAAATTCTGTGGACTTTCATAAAAGAAATATCAAAGCCAGAGAAGCAGCAAGCAGAAAAAGCAAGCACCAAACTGCAAAATGACTCGTAGAGAATATGTTGTGGGAACTGTCTGTAAATTTTCACTGATTGAGGAGAAAAAAAACCACAGTGGAAAACATAACTAAACAATCTCATTTATTAAGACAGATTTCTTTTCAACTTGACTCCTTGGGACCATCCTAAAATTACTTCTCAAAGCCTACAAGCTCTAGAGTTGCTGCAGGAAGGATTGGAAAGAACATTTGGCTGACAAAGAAAGAAAAGGATCTCTTTGAGTATCTCTGTAATACGTGACTCACAACTGCAAGCTGGCTAGGCTGCATGCCAAGTCTGTGTCTTGAAATAGCTCATTTTTTGGCAAAGTTTTGTCCTGAATTTATCTAGATCTCTTTTAACAAAGATTACCAAAATAGCACCTTTGGTTGCAACTGTGCTCCATGTGTGGAGCCTAGTTAAGTGACTGCTGTTTTTATTTTGAAATAATGTCTATGGTCATTCCTGGACCCAAAACCACATAATCTTTGTGGACTATCCTAAGAAAGCTAGCTGAAGATTTTCAATTTCATTTATTTCACAAGACTGTAAGAAAATTATTTTAATGCATTTAAGCATGCAAGAGTGAATGAGCTTGTGAGTCTTTGATTTCTGTACATTCAAAGATCTAAACATAAGATAGAAGTCCCTATTCAAATGTGCATTTATAGCTCTCTGAAAAACACAATAAAAACTCCCAGCAGACAGCATTTTTATTTATGTGTGGGTGTACTCCAGCTCTGCATTTCATTCTCGAAGCAGCACTTAGCAATATTTATCCAGTCATTTGAGTCTTTTATAACACACATATTTTTACTTCTAGATACAATACCAACTTTGGAATATCAATACTAAAATATCCTTCCAAAAAAACCAAAGATTGCACTATTAGATTGAAGTATATCAAAACAAATTCCTACCACATTGTTTCAGATTTTTATGGAATACTGAGACATGTATGATACTTGCTGACAGGTTTTCAGCTCTATCCTAGGAAATGACTGTAAATTCACTGTGCCTGTAGATGCAGTCTCTGCAGCCCATCTCAGCCAGCCCCTGTGCAGTGCAGTGATGATTGGCCATGGCTCTGCCCAGGGAACAATCCTGCACCAGGGTAAAGCACCTGTATTTCAGCCATCTGGCAGTAGAATTTGATTTACCTTGAGCCCAGTCCTGATAGTATCGAATAATAAAATGTTGTACTTCCCCCACATATGACCCAAGCAATGCAGGTAACCAAGGCTGCAGCTCTAACACCAAAATGAGAAAGTGTGGTGCACAATAAGACATCCTGAGAGCAGCAAGTGTTTAAGAGCACTTTTCCTTGTCCTGCTTTCTCTCTGAAAAGCACAGCTGGGCTCTTGCTTGAAGCTCAGATGGGAAAAGAAGATTTGAATTGAACCTGGCTGTAGACCCTGCTGCCTCATGCTTGCTTCACATAGCATCATCCAAGTACACAAACTGAATAAAAAAACTGGAAGATATTCTCTAACAGTGCATCCACAATACTCCAAACAGCACCAGAGATTTGCCACACTAGACAAGTTCAGACAAGTCAAAATAAAATAAAGAAAAATGCATAATAAGGATGTCAGGTCTTCATCAGCAACTGTTCTGCTCTGCAGACCTGCTCTTCCTGATCTGCACTGCTGACTGATCTGCAGCCTGACCAGCAGAGCTTCAAACCACAGGGGCATTTTGCTACTGAATGTTTGCCAGGCAGAATTTGTATTTCTTATCACATAAACCACCAAGACTAATCCCACTGTGTGATGGACATTTGTTGCATCTTCTGTTCAGCATCATATGGGTTTCTTGGACAAAGTCCATCATTTAGATGCTGGCTAGTGCACATGCTTATTTTCAAAGGAGCTTTTAATCCATTTATGTTTAAAAGATTTATTGGTTTAATTATTGGTTTATTTTCTGGTTTATTCCTACCCTTTGATGTTACTGGTTATTACAAAACTCCTATAACGGGCTGTTAATTACTCATGCCATTCAGAGATCTATCAAACTGTGATTTAAGGCAGCACATACATTGCTTGATGAAGGGGAAATAAAATTCTTTTTCACTCATTAAAGAAAACAGAACATTTTGCAAAATGTTTTCGTAATGGTGACATGAAAAATGTGTCTGCATTGGGACTATCTGAAGGAACATAAAGCTGAGGAAAGAAAAGTGGAGAATTTTCATAGTGCCACTATTTCATGGCTATGGAGATATTTTTTTTATCTGGATAAAAACACCACAGGATGCTTTAGCAGGGGAGCCCCACAGAGACTGAGGTCTCATGTGCTGAAAGAGCAACACTCAAGGAGCTTTCAAAGGAACTTCATATTCTCACTGTAAGAAGGCAGAGAATGGTGTTTAACCTCCACCCTCAGCAGGAGAATTAGTGTTGCACAGAGTGTGGAGTTACATCTCTTTCTTAGGAAAGGTGGCAGGTAACAAGGTTTATTCCTCAGGCCTTGCACACCAGAAAAATGCATTGTCTGTGCCAAGTAGAAGAATTAGGAACTTGTTGTGCATCCATTTGCATTACTTTGCAATGCTGAATGGTGCTTGCTAACATACTGCTTTTCTGTTGAAAGAAAATCAATAGTCTACAATGATTTTCAAACCTCTATAGGATCTATCACCATATGGAAAAATTTGGAAATGTTGATTTTTACTTTCTTTTAGGCAGATGAAAAGTAGACAGTAGCTATAGGCATGTCTAGATTTAAAGTAGTAGTTCAAAACTTGCCTATGAGTTTAGCAAAAAAGCACTAGATCCTAGGGGAGACCTGATGAAAAGATTTTTTTTAAGATATGGTAATGAAATACAGACTGACACTGAAAAGTTGAGAGCCAAGTGACAGGCTCCCAAATGAAAGAGGTCAAATTTTAGGAAGCTGAGTAAACGTGAAAGACTGAAAACAGTAGGCATTGCTCTCTAAAGCAGACTCTTAATATTTAGAAACCAAAATGCAAACTTATATTTAGTCCAGATATTAATGATAAAAAGCATTAAAATGATTAGGCCATCAAATTAAAATTCCAAATCTAGTCCAAAGTTTGTTTATGTGCCTTCACAAATCCAATGCAAATACAGCCTGTAGCTTTTGGCAGTTAAAAACCCCATGGAGGCCAACTCTAAAAAAAAACCTTCATAACCCTTAAAACAGTCCAAAAGAAAGATTGTACACCTGAATACAAGCAGATTATCTGTGTGAGTGCTGGGAAAGTTGCTAAGAACTTTAAAGAAAATTATTCAGGGTACATCCTATTCCTGCAATTCCCTCTCACAATTTGAAGATGCTCTCACATCTCTCTGGCACAAGGATTGCACTGGATCACAATCCACCAAGGACTGCACTGAAAGTAGTTCTCCTAGGTCCAGGTTACTTTAGATTTCATAAGGTAAAGCCAGTGCTTCACAACTGCTTGCCTTAAGAACTGGCCTGAGCAGTTAATGAAGCACCAGGTGTGGCTACGTAATGAGAAACTTGTATCAGCTTTGCTTCTGGAGGGCTGGAAATGTATGCTATAATAATTACAGAGTATATAACTATACAGGTTCAGTAAATACTGAACCAGGTGTGCATTAGAGACCAAATTTCATGCAAATCACGTGAATCCTACAGTCATTGTAGCACTCATTTAACCTTTCCTACTGCAGGTGTGTGCAACACTGTATTCTTAAAATTAGATGACAATGCAAGAGGAAGAAGTACTTCAATCATTTGCACTGTATTCCTCAAAAAGCTTCTTTCCCAGTAGGCACTGTTAGCTGTGACACTGTAACTGGCCCACAGCTCCACCCTTCCCATTTTTATTCGGTGTCAGTGTGCTGACAGTAGGCAGCAGTATTCAACACCCCTTAGTACAGGCTACTGGGATGAAACTCTCCTGTTTCAGCAGGCATGCAAAGAGCAGGATCCAGAGCTATCAACCTGCTGGACATCAATTCCTAAATGTCAGCCAATACACGCAAAAGTAATTCAGAAATGGCCAAGAAATTGCCTCTTAGGTCCAAACATTGTTTAAGGCCATTAGATAGGCCTGCTATTCACTTTGATGGAGACCAAATTGCACCCACTGTTGTGTAGAGTCTGCAGGTCATATTTCACTGTTGGAAAAGTATGCAATCTGTATTTCAAAAGTTTCACAGTATTATTTCCTTTTGGGCTATAAAACATGTAGATTTTCACATGATCCATTTTTTTGTGTGTGTGTGAATGCCAGAAATGTGCCATCTCTCCTGTGGTCTAAAGCAATGTCACTGTCTTTTCCTGCCAGTGCTGTGACTGTGGCATATGGTGGCTATATGAAACATCCCCAGAAAACACCTCTTCATGCTTGCTTTTAATGTAAATGGTTAAAAAAGGTAGTTCACTTTAGGTCATTCTGACCTTGGAAGTCAGGGGCTTTGTACAAATGTAGTCACTCTTCCTTCTTGATACACTACTGGTTTGACTTAAATATTACAGAATTTTTATCTTGATACATGTATTACATATATTCAACCCCATATATGTGTCTGTAAGTAAATAGCTGGGTCTGTGTATCTGTAAGAAATACATGAGAGTCAAAATAGGTGAAGATTTTCAATATAGAAATAAGGCCAAAAGTACCTTATAAGATTAAAACACTTTCAGAACTAATTCCTAATTGAATACCAATTAGGAGGAATTTGCCTGTGATAATGCCTGAGGTGAATCAAAAACATCACTATCTACAAACAATTTCCAAATCTGTTCCATTTTCCCAGACCCAGTACATTCTTTCAACAGAACTGAGTGATTTTCCCTGATCACAATGGATTAACATAAGCATAGGTTTAGACTACATCGTTTAACAAACAGTTTATTAAAGATGTATCTCTTGTTCTGCCATGGCAGTGAAAGCCATTACCAACTGCCTGTGTTAATTTTGCAATGGATCACAGCAGAGATCTGTACAACCCATTAATCTAATGGGGGTTTTCCAGTACTCTTCTTTCCATTCTTCAAACTTGTAAAAACATATCACTTCTTATTAAACAACCCATGAAAGAATTTTGATAGCTGCAAGCTATAACTACTCTCATTTGTTTATTTAGAATGATGCAGGAACCAGTGCTAAAGATTAGTCACAGTAATGTTGATGATAACACGTGAAGAAAAGGCATATATTTGGTCTACAGCCACAGATGGCTACATGTATTTGTAAAAGCTGCCAAGCACAATGAAACAAAGATGTGGCGGCTGTAACAAGCAAAGAGCAAAAATGTCAGGAGTTCTTATCAGAAAAACCAGCAAGCATGAAGTCAAATTCACATGACAAGGTGAGGGACAGGAACAGCTACAAAGCACAAGCAGTTGTGCTTTCCAACCCCACAGAAACATGGGCATATGAAGCAGACAAACCTCATCAGCTGTGCTTGTGTTCTGCCTAAATTACCCACCCACTGAACACTGCTGCAAAGATCCTATTTATGGGTTCAGCGCCTGCTTTCAGACTCTACCTTGCACAGATCATGTTCTGTTGTTTAAATAAGACCAAAAAACAACCGTACAAAAAACAACTTTCTATACCAGGGTTACCTGAGCTGCTGACCCCCTATGCATTGGAAAGAAGCAGGTGTTACTTTACAAAGTCTCAGATTTACCCTTATGTGCATTAGTGAATTTTCCCTTCACAGGTGGTTAGCAGCATTTCTGAAGAGAATGGCTCCTTTCTCCTCTTCTAATATTATACCCACAGCAAAGCGCTTAAAAAATAATTGGTGGACATTTAGTGGTGTAATGTGATAATACAGTGGCTGAAAAATTGCCTGAACTCTGCAAAACAACACAGTGGCATAGCTGTTGGGGTTCCAGAGGAGAAGAGTGGAGAGGGGCAGGGTGATAGCCAGTAGAGCTAGCTGCATACAAGAATGAAAAGATCAGGTTTGATACTTATGGTTCCTCCAGAAGTAATCAGAAGAATTAATTATTCAGGGTGGCCTTGAGAAAACCACTGTCAGGGTAAAGGGAGTCATGCACTGGGATGACATCTGATGACCAGGTCTACTACCAGGTGTATTAAGACCAAATATGATATAATTTCTTGATTAGACTTGGCCGAAAGGATGATTGCACCAGTAACTTTAGCTTATGATGAATGGAATACTTAACAACAATTACTGCTTTAAACCACCAGGAAGTCCAAGCCATACCAAGGAACAGAAGCAGTCAACCTCCTGAAATTATTATATGAAGTTCAGTATGAGACACTGACCCTTGGTCAATACAGCAGTTTGGTACAGGCATACAGGGAAAACCATAAACTAGATGGGTTTGATACACAGAAAATGCAGGAAAAGTTACATATTGCACTGCTGAAAATCTCTTACTGGGAACAGAGGACTGGCAGCATTGAATAGCTTTTGAAACATTTCTAATAGGACCAGAGTAAAGGCTTCATTTTTTTTCATCAATGCTCCCAAAACAGCTGCAGTAGTTTATGACACTTGTGCTTATCTTAAAGAGCAACATCAACATATCAGACTGAATTTTTACACCACGTTCCCAAGTCTGTCACTAACAATTGTGAAAAACGCCAGTAAAATCTATGTGGTGAGTTCATTAGCTTCAAGGCACTCTGGAAATACAAAATCCAGTACAAATACTGAATGTGAGTAAGTCAAAACCCTGGAAAGAGACCATGAGGAGGCAAGAATAAAATTTTTAATGAAAAGAAAGCCCTACAGATGCTAAGAAAGAAGAAATGTGACTAATGTCACAGGAGATAGCTAAGAGCTCTTCCGCCTTGTGAGATGAGAAGCTGGGGAAGGTACACCCTGAGCAAGTTTTCTTTTGGCCACTAAAGGCCCCTAATGCCTTTTGAGAACAGCCAGAGTCATACCTACCTTAGGAAGCCTTGCACACAAAGGGCTGACCACTCATGGGCAAAAAAAGGGGCAGAACAAAGCAATATTTTTCTTTTACTTTCACAAACAAAATTAACTTTTGACAGGCCAAAAAAATCTGGATCAGGGGCTAATGTAAGTAACCCAAGAAGTTCAACACAAGTCAAAAGGAGATGCTGGCTGCTGGGAGCTGGAGACTTTCTGGGGAAAGATCAAGGATGTGTTCTCTCTCTGGCTTAATGACTTCAAACTGATTCAGCTGATGTGCACGTGCCTCTCAACAAAGCACCAGGGACACGTCTTAAAAGTGTCTGACAATCAGCAGAACTAGTGAAGCCCATGGAGACTGCAGCAGAAGACAATCCTGCCAGCATGACAGAGCAGCCATCCTGAGGGCTGCAGAGACTCATGATTTTACAGTGGAAGTCATCAAACAGGAAGCCTGAAAAACTTTGCCAGGCACGAAATTTTGCCAGGGGACTCCAGCATGCACAGAGGCTTCTGTTCTGCATATTGAAGACAGAAGCAAAATAAAAACCTGCAAGAAGCATGAGACAAGACTTCTTTCACCTTCAAAGATGAATGGGTTTCTTTTAACTCCTGGTGGTAGGCATTGAAACAACAGGTAAAACTGCCACCACAGGAGCTTCTGAGGAATGATGCCTGCAGGCGACTCCCTCAGAACTGTCATCCTCCCCTATCCCCAGAGTCCTCAGAAAAGAGGAATCTTTCAGCATGAGATAAGAGCCAGTAAATTAAAGCTCTCGTGCACCAAAGGAAAATAAAGCAAACTATACCATGGGACTCACGTTAAGCCTTTTTTATCTCTTGTTATCAGAGGAACTATCTTGAAAATCTATAGTGATCATAATTGTTATTCTACCATGTAGAAAGGAAAGCTTTTGTAGTGAAATCTTAGCCCAAGCTACTTAGTGATTAGCAGCTTAGAAGTGGCACTTTCAACTCCATCCATTCAGTAGCATCACTGTAGTGTGCTCTGTTAACTCTCCCAGCCCATCTTGCAGAAACACTAATTTCAGACTGTTCCCTCAAAAAAGCACACTAAAGTCTAGGAAAAAGCCTATTATAGGGCTACTGGGATAGAAATCCTCACCTTTGCAATTATTGCCTGTCTGTTGTGGTACATGGACTCCCACGTCCCCAGTACTGGCCTGTGGTCACTCTCTCCATGCAGGTCGGGGAACTTTCCCTTTTCCTGAGGCCAGACCTAAGGAGGATGAAGGCATATCCAGGAATCATCAGATTCTCACCTAACAAAATAAACCAAGGAAATAATTCAAAGACCTATTAAAAAAAAAACTTATGAATTATCTTACTATGAAGTGGCTTTTAGTGTTGTGAAACACAATGGTTTAAATATGAAATCAAATAAGCAGCATTGATTTACATATCAGTTCACTTTTTATAATTTAATTTTAATTTCTTAAATTAGTTGTTTCCTCTCCGTTGTGACAGGTCCAATAAAAATTTAATTGTTATCAGACATTTATTATTGTTAATAATGAACCTTGAGTCCTGGGGCACAAGGACTCTTGGTTGCCTGTTTCAGCTGACACTGTGCCAGCTCTCTAGTGTAGCTCAAGGTACTATACTGCTATACTATACTCTTAATTTCCAATGGGTTTTAATTGCAATAATTTAACCTACCCACTCAAGCCAGAAACTGGTGTGAAATAACTTTTCTAATCAAAGTGAAAAAAAGAGAAATTTTATTTTGCTACAATTCTGCTTTTTCTTATGCTGCTAAAAGAATATGGATTATATTTATTTTCACATCTGGAATTCAATGTAATAGAAAATACTAGTGAGATGTTTTTGTTTCTGCCAAAGAAAGCATCATACAATTAGTACTGCAATTGTCACCAATTTTTGGACCATGCAGGTGCAAGAGAGGAGGTAAAGATAAGAAAGTGTGTTTTCAGATTCCATTGGGGAAAACAAGAGTAATCATCACACAAATGAGTGTATTTTTCTCAGTTGTCAGAGTTACAAGTCCCCATGTGTTAACAAATGGAAAATAACACATTCATTGCAGTCAATCTAAAATAATCCCAGTGTGAAGGATGCCAGCAGCAGCCCTGCCAAGACATGCAGCATCTCCCCGTGACCATGACAGACTCCACTGGTCACAAGTGGAGGGGAGCCTATGAGTGCATTTAAATGATGATAAGGCTGCCAGCATTGCTGTACCTGGCAATGACAGTTTGTACTGCACAAATATCACAGCAGAATATCACACCTGCACAGTGATGGCTGTTCACTTGAATATTTGAAATCTTAGCTAGCTAAATCATTAAACTGCTGGAAAAATTATGCATGTCCTAAGTCCTGACATATGGAGTAGTTTTCCCACTGTCTGTCTCTCTCAAACTCAGAGTAATTTGAAAATTATCCGTCTTCTCTTGATCTTTAATATACTCATTTGTCCCATGATCTCATCACACTTGTATTTGTTGATCAAGGAAGCTCAGTGGTATGAATTAAATAGTAATTGCTCACAGAACAGAAATTGCTAGAGAAAGTTTTCAGCTCGTTGAAATGCACAGATCTGTATCCCAGGAGTGTATTACTAGAAACATCTTCGTTATGTTCATGGCTTAACTGTGTCTTACACTTTCCCAATTAATAGGATTTCATAACCCCTGAGGTTTATGTGCAAGAAGAAATTGTCAGTGAGTTTTCAATCCTGGATACTTGAGAAAAGTAACTACTTTGGCTAATAAATCCCTCAAGTAACAATTAGTGTTATCAATGTAATATACATAGTTTATGATTCCAGTAAAATTGCCAAATGTCTTCTTTTATATATTCAGACAGCCACAGTCATAAGGTTTATTTCCTAGGAATAGTGAAATTTGCTCTGCCTATTGAACATGCAGCCAAGAGGGCTTTTTGCCAATAAAAGCTGTGTCCCTCAGAGGAGTGACCAGTGCTCCTTGCTACTGCACCAACCCTGCAACAAAGCTGCCTCTAAGTCAAACCTGCAAGGCTTCATCCAAAGCCACTGAAGTGAGGAACAAGCTTTTCCAGATACAGAACCCAGAGGTTTTACAATATACATGCATATATTAAATGAAAAAGGGATGAGAAAGAAAGGAAGAGTAGACCTTTCACATCCTTCATCCATACCCCCTCTGTGTCTGCCACCAACACTGTGACCAATGCACCCAGTTACAGAATGACTGAAAAACTGTTCCTCTTCTTGTCTGAGGGTTAGCACAGAACATGGCACAAACACTCTGCCCATGGTTCAGGGGAGAGTTGGGATATGGATTTTTTAAGTCCTACAGTCCATCAGCTAAGGAGAACACAGCTTAAAAAATAAAACTAAATAACTCAATTTCAGCCTATTTTGTGTTTATGTCCACACACAATACAGATTTATTAATTTAGTGGTTGTGTGAAATAAAATATTTCCCAGGGCTTTGAAAAGCTGAAATTTGGAGTTGTCACAGCCTCTATTCTGGCACTGATGAATATTTGACCTTGTGCAAGGTAAAGTGGTAGAGATCTTGTATGTCTACCTGTCTGCAATCTAGGTTTTCACATTTTTATAGACTAGCAACTCAAATACCTCCAGCAGAATCAATAAGGCAGTACTGGGAGTAGAATCACAGAATGTTCTGGCTTAGAAGAAACCTTTAAACATCTTCTCCAACCCCCTGACACACACTGGAGTATCTTTCACCAGGATCAGGTTGCTCAAAGCCTGCCTGACCTGAGGCTTGGAACAACCTGATCTGAGGAGGGAATTTGTAACAGAAATATGCACTTTTTACAGTGGACTCTGCAGTCCTTAGCTTATACTAGAATTTATTTGAATTTGTTATAGCTTCAGTGAAGCACTTTAGAAAATATTCAATAAATAACTGAGATAGTTTTAGTTTATATTAAAGGTATATTATCAAAGAAATATAGAAGGAGTCTTTTTCTCCTGTATTTGCAGCATTTCTCCTCTTGCCTCACTCATTTTGGACAGGGAACCTGGACTATTTAGTTTTCTATTACTTTCCTATTTCAACTTTGTTTTCAAGGGTTTTATTGTGTGGGTCTTTTTTTTTTTTTTGTCTTATGTTTTTGTTGTTGTTTGGTTGGTTTGTTTCTTTGGTAGGTTCTGTGTGTGTGTGTGTGTCCTTTTACACTCTGGGTGACTCAACCTGAGACCAAAAAAGTGCAGTAAACCCTTCAGCAGTGAAAGCATTTCTATTCAGGTTAGGTTTTCTAGTGTGTTTGCTTCTAAATTCTATTTTTTGTCTTGAAAAAAATCTTATCCATCCATGTCTTAAATTGATTCACAATCCTCTGAAAATTGCTATTTCTGACAATGCAGCTGATGAGCCATTTGCTACCCTTCAAGTTTCTGAGGTTTACACCAATATCATAGTTTTATCTGCCTCTTAATGATCTTCAGCTTTGTAAAAACCCCTGGTGAAACAATTTAAGACATACTAAATGCACCTGAAAGGGGAAAAAAAATAATAAAGTGAAGCTTGAATTCTGAATGCCAGTTTTACATACTCAGCAGTAGCTTTTTCTTTATCAGCTAAGGCAACGTTTGTCCTTAGCTGCATTTTAGAAATAATAAAAATGGTCAAAATAAAATGAAATCAAGTATTTCCTCCTGTTTATATTAAATATATATATATATATATATTTACCAGACAGATGCAATGCAAAACAAATTTTGGAGATATAAATGAAATCCATGAACATTCAGACCTTTCAGTCTATTCTGCTTTGTCTTTTGAGGCACCTCATTTCCAGATAAGAAAATAGACCTGGATCTCTTGGGCAGGAAAAACATGAAGTAGAATTTGCTCTTTAACTAATAGTATACATTGCTCCAGGTTTATTGATATCAATCTTCTATGTCTCAAGAACCAATAAATATTCATAGAACAGTATTGTATTAATTAGTTTAACCTGCAATCAAAAAAAAGTTTTTTGAGATTTCTAGTGTTATCCTGGGAACTTCAACTGGCCTCCCAGTATACAAAGAAAAGTGCAACATACTTCATGTGGCAGCCAAATCTGTCACAGAAAGAAGCCCTGCTATGCCCTGACTGCCATTAAAAGCAGACTGTTTAAGAGCAAAGGATCATGACATCCGTTCTACCCCTGGTACTTTTTTCCAGTGTTAATTTTCCTATAACCTGTTTTAATTGCATACAAAGTATCTTATACTTTATTAAGTACCTATCTAAATAATCTGTGATATAAACATGCCCTTGAAAAGAAAGGATGACAAAACATGGCTTTTGGAAATTCAATGAGTTAATTTCTTTTTTCATTTTAACATCAATGTTTCAATATTTTGTGAGATTTAATAAAATTTCATATCCTTGAGAGAAAGAGAAAAAACACGACTAGTAGAGATTAAGGTCTAAATTTTCTTAATTTGGAACTATTTTGCTTAATTGATCAGGCTGATGGGGTTAATACACAGACTATAGAAATTAGTAAAACTGTTCTTTAATAATATAAGGAATTTTCAAACAACATTCTCAAGCATCAGTTTGAGACCAACTCCCATAGCAATTATTTATATCATACCCAGAATTGTGCTAATAACCACCATTCTTCAGTGCTAAGTAAGCCTCAAACATTTAATAGTAGTGTAAAAAGTACAGCAATTTCTAGTTTCCTAAAGATAACTTGCATCAAAACCTCCCCTTAGGAAGCAAGAATGAACCAGCAAAGCACTAACCTTCAGCACAGCAGCAAATAATACAATTCCTTCTCCAAAAGCTTGTAATTTCTCAAACATAGGCAGTTTTCTGATCCTAAACCAATTTCCAAAATCACATTGTGATGCAAGACGCCATGTGCTGGAAAAGGGAAGAGAAGAAGCGGGGCTGTGAGGCTGCTTGCAGGTGAGCTGTGACAGTGGTGTCCCTGAGAGGTGGCACAGCCTGGGCCCCCTCCAGCCTCGCCTGCCATGGCTCCTCTGCTCTGAGCTGCACAGGAGACTGCACTGCTCCTGGGAGAGCAGAGCCTGTCACCAAGTCATGTGTCAAGGTCACAGCACCTGAGCTACATGACTGGTGAGTGCCTCTGGAGGGGTTCTGGGGCTGCAGCCTGGACACTGCAGCCTGTGGTACCTGCTGAGCCTGACTCTGTCAAACCAGAAGGGCCCTGGTGAACCTTTGAGCAGTGTAAAAGAAGCAGGTGGTAGTTTTGTTTATTTGCACTGGGAAAAGAGCTGTTCCTAGAATATCTATGGAATGGTGAATGACCCCCAAACATGGTTGTGAAGTGCTTCTGGAGTGACCTCCACAGCAGAAAACACCAGCACACGCAGCACTGACAGCATTTGCACTCCTGGTTAGAACAGCAGGCTGGAGTGCAGAGACTACCAGCCCCAATGGCTGTCCCCTCTTCCCTTGGAACCTGCATTCAGGCCGGGAACCCTCCTGTGCATACATCATCTCTCAGTGGTAAAAGCAGTGGCGATGGAGCTCCATTCCCCACTGTTCTGCTGAGCCCCTAACGGTGAGGGCAGGGCTGTTGGCTGCCAGGGCTCCCAGCTGGGCCCAGCAGAGGCTGCACCAGCTCTGCCTCCAGCTGGGAAGCTGCAGCAAAGGCCAGAGCAGCCAACCCAGCTGGAAACCGTGGTGCAGGGGGCAGGGCAGCTCCGGGACGTGCCAGAGCTCCAGCTCACCAGAGAGCCCTGGGACACAGGCACAGAGGAAATCTGCATGGATCACCTGGGGTCACAGACCATTTTCACTTGTTGTGATCAAAAGACAGCAGAGTTGGCATTTAGCAATATCTTGTTGAGCCAGCTTGCGAGACACAAGAATATTTTCCACTACTCAGAACGTAACTGTAGTAGCAGCTCTGACTGAGAAATCAAGTTATAACTATGACATGCTGAGTGCTCAAATAACTGTTATTTTGACAGGCTGGCCCAGATTTTCATCTCATTTCTTGAGAGAAATGCTGTATTATTTCATAAAAGAACTCCTGCAATACCCATTTATGTCAAAATAAGAACCTAATGTAGACTTGCAGTCAAGGATAATCAAAATTTCTCTCCAAAAAAATGTTACGTGATGCTCGCATCTTGAGAAACCTGCTAGGGTTGGGGTCAAAATTTCAAAGTTTTCAGTTTGTGAAGGAATATTTCTTTCTTTCTTCTTGATGTATCAACAGAATTATAATTTTTTATATGTTTTCAAAGGTGGATATAAATTTATTTTATTTCTGCCTTTGCGGTGTAAAGGAATAGGTGCAATGCTATCAAACTTTAAGCATATACAGGGAAGGCAGTAATAACCTCTTGCTTTTCCTGGTGACTTTCAAGTGATTGAAGAGCTAGGTCAGAAGAAATGTGTCTCTTTCCTCTCTATCCAAGAGAAAAAAAGATGTGATAACTAAAATTTCTCCAAATTCCTGCAGCCATTTAAATATTTAACTCTTTTGAATTTTGATAATTATACACACATGGTAGTGATAAGTAGAAATCTGTATTAGATTTTCATGTAATTCCATCTTAAGATCTAGAATCTCATACTACAGACACAAACATTGTAAAAAAACATTTTGTGTTGCTCCTGTAGTCTGAGCTTTTCAAGTGATAAACTGCACTACAAGCCTTCCGCGATCAGACTGCTAGAGAGTGATGTTTTTGTTATTTCCTGCTGGGACAGAAATATTATAAAGAGTAAGCTGAATGAGCAGAAATGCTACAAAACCACAAGAACTGCTTGGTCTTTGCACTCAGCTGTATAGCAGAAGCAAAAGTTACACCTTGGGTCTGGGGGGGATAAAGACCAGCCAGAATGGAAAATGGTAGTTGGATTTCAGAGTGCATTTTGCAGGAAACTGAGGCTTTTTTGTGTATCCAGAGCAGCATTATCCACCTATTATTTACCAAAAGATTGAGCAGCTTCTGAATGCCATGTTCTGTGTAGGAACACCTTAGTGGCTCTCTATGAACTCTCTAAGATGACACACAGTGCATTATATGGCTCAGTTCTCATGAAACATTTCTAAGCTGCTGATAGATAGTACACCTTGAGGAAATATCCAGTACCCAGGTTCTTTAAAAGAAAACAATTTCATTTCTACTCTGTGACTTCCATAGTTAGAATGTGCTAAGTTTAGCAGTTACCAGTCCATTGCTAATGTTTACTGTACTAAAATCCAGATGTGCTAATTATTAGTGATCAGCAGCAGGATTCCCAAGGTCTGTAAGATCTGTATTTTAAGCCATATGTTTCTTAATGGAGAAAGATCAAAAGATGACTGCAAATATTATGTCAGAAAGTAGCAGAGCTAAAAGCAAACAATTTTTTTAAAAGAATATTTCTCTAAAACAAGTAGAGTTCATGCACCAAGAATATTTTACAATCATAACAAGTGCCATATGGTTAGCTAATATCTGATGTGCACTGGTGTTTTAGCGCTATCATTTATGCTTTGCACTATACTCTAGCTGATAAGCTGGTTCACTTTAGTTTCAATGTCCTACTCCTGACTGTGTTGATTTTTTATCAATTAATAAATCTTGCACACATTTCTACAGTCTTGACAATGAGTCTTAGCATATCTGATCTTATTCTGACAGAAGACTACATCAAATTAGTAAACAAATATGAATGTGTGTCCAGTTAGTGATCCTTTCTTACAAAAGCTGTACCTCTGGCTCATACTCTGCCTGTCTGTCACTTGGCCTGGTATTGGCTGGGTCACTTGTCCTAATTCCCCACTTCAGAGCTGGGATCAGCAAACAGGGGAATGCCCTGAGCACCCCTGGAGTTGTGACCTCCAAGAAGTTCCTCTCCCTCCAGCTGCAGGATTTCTGCCCCGGGCCCCAAAATATTTGTAAGACCTCCCTGTCCATTGTGCTGCCCTGTCTTGTGTTACAGATTGAAGGGCAGTCAAGCTTCTCTGAAAAACCCCACATTTTTTAGAAAACTGGTATTGGACCAATGAGTACCATCACAGTCTCCCAAAGGGAGCAGCAGAAACTCACTATGGACTAGAGTTAAGATGACCCCATCTGAGAATCCTGTCGCAAATATTTGATATACAGAGTACAGGGCCAGGGCATGTTAAGCCTGGGGAACATTAATCCCCATCTGTCAGGACGGAGCAGTGCCTGTTCCCAAGTTGTCTGGCCCCTTGCCACAGAGCACAGGTGCACAGCAAGCAGCATTGCTTCTGCAGGAGGTTCTGCTCACGTGCCAGCACCAAGAAAACAGCCAGAGAGAAGCTGAGTAATGGTACTGGAGGTGGTATGAATTCTTCACTTGGTGTCCTATTTTCAGCAAAACTGGACAATTACTGTGGGCTCCTAAACACAAAAAAGGCTATCACATACTGGCTTTTGCTAAGAAACACCAGCCTTGACTTAAGCACATGCACCAGTAACCTGTGAATGGGTTTGAGACAGAAGTGCCATCTGGCTACAAGCAGTCCTTGAGTGCCTGCACTGTCAGCAGCAGCTGTCCATGCATCCTTTCCTTTCTTCACAGAACACTCCAGAGCAGTCTCATTGGCCGGATCAGTGGGACACTGCATCCCTGCCCACTGCTAGTGGGGAGTTCCAGCACCGGAGTTGGTAACACTGTCACTGTATCACCTTCTGTTAACAGCTGGAAGATACTCCCACTGAGAGCAATTTTGTAGCAATGTTATCTTGCTAATTGCTAATGCATTTACTTTTCAGAAATTATGAAACACACAATTATTCCATACCTGTAGAAACATCTATATAGCAATAGTTATAGAGCAGACTACAGTGGAATGAATTTTGTCTAGTATAGAGTACTAAATGGCAGTATTCTTTTATAGTGAAATCCATTTTGCCACAAATAAAGTAGATCTCTTAGAAAAAAAAAATCTGCCAGTAATTGACTGTCTCTGCTAAATTTTGGAGCACCGAGTTTAGCATTCCTCTCTACACATGAACAATATTCCTTTTGGGCTGTGTTCTTACAGCCAATATACCATGGGACCACATCCACAGTCTACAATTTCAAGGGAGTCACCCTATGATTACCTACATGAACTTGCAGGACTTTAATCTTTCCCAGCAACCTTTTTTCCCCCCTCACTTCCCATTTTTGGAGATTGTGAATATCACATATAAGTAAGGTGTTCATTTTGCCTTGTTTTAACTTTTTCACAACTATATTTATTGCACATCCCCATGGCAGTTTGTTTTGTAAACAAATATTTCCGCTCAGCACCAGAATTTTCCAATGACTTAGTATCCTGTATAGCAAGGTAGCACAAGGATAGTCTTGTTCCTGAAATCTCAGAATTGACTGTTGCTGGCACACGTGCCATGTTTTAAGGTCAGGGTGCTAAATATACCTTTTAAGATGTTGACAAAATAGTAGTATTAACATGGACAAATCTTTCTTTAAAGTCCTGCCTGTTTTCACAGGTGCTTTGCATCAAAAGCAGCTTGAGGTTTCTTCCCTTCCATGAAATTTCCTGATCTTTGTTTTAACACCTCTCCAGAGCCTTGTGGGTCACAGGACCATGCTATTGAGCTTTCCCACAGTAATTCCAGGAATAGCTCCAAGATATGAATCATTATGTCCTGCCTTGATCATCAGATGCTTATGCAGCCTGTGTAATGCCCCATCTGGATAACTCTAATTCATACATTTGGGGCCTTCCTGCCATTTCCCTGAAGCTGCCTGTAGCTTGTGCACAACTCTGCTGCCAGTACAGTAACCAGAGCCAAAATCTCAGTGTGAACAGAAAGAGGCTCATTGCCTTGTAATGAAGCAGAGGATCAGTTCTGTCTCACGCAGTGCTGCCCCACCACACACATGACTGTTGCTTTGTTCACATTCCCTCTGGCTTTTCCATCACTCGAGGTGAGGACACACAACCTTCTTTCCCAGTCAGAGCTACAAAAGAGGTATTATTGCTCCTTGTTGTTATTTCCAAAATTTACCATCTAGCCTTGCTAATGCTGTCTGAATGCCCGTGCCTTGCTGTTCCACACCACTGCTCTGATTCCAGCCTTCTGCTTCATGGAGCACTGATTTATTCAGGCACAGAGGGCTACAAGAGAGCAGGAACACGTGCGTCTTCATACTACAGGACACCTGTTTGCCCTTGCCTGCCAAATAGCATTTTGTTCATGACAGTTGTGGTTGCCACCAAGCCAGATTGAATTACAACAGGTGCCTGGGAAACCTGGGAACTTTTGGGGGATAGAAGTCTTTGCAACTGTAAAGCACTTACTGTGTTTGGAGCCAGCTTGGAAAGACTGGCAGGGGCAAAGTGAGCCACAAGGAAAGGAGCCTAATAGAGCTAGTGAAAGAAGCATTCCCATAGGGCCTGAGCCACCAGCTGCATCTGACTGGATGGAAATAGGATATCAGATCCTTTGCTCAAGAGAAGACTGAAATTAAGTTTCTGTGCCTGAATATGGAGAATGAGACAATGTTGTGGCAACAGGGGCTCCATGAGTTGGTGAGAAGCTGGTGAGGTGGATCTGAGGCTGCTGCCATGCCATGCCCTGTGATGACCAACAGCACCAGCTGGAGGTGCTCTTAGCAGCGTTTTGATGAACCTAAAATGTACAGAAAATGCAATTTCCTTATTCTCATAAACACAACACTCAAAAACCTGCAGGTTCTCAGAAGATAACTGCTTCAGACCACAGACTGAAAATCCACTGTCACAAAACCAAATCCCCCAAACATTATGGAAGTTGGCTGTAGCTCCTAATCTAGATCGAAATAAAAATCTGTAACAAATGCCATCTACCATGAGAAATGGAAGCAGCATTTCCTGGCAGGACTTACATACCAGGCAAATGACATCCAGCAAGGTGCAGACTGCTTTCACGAAGGCTCCTTTTGGATGGAATCATTTATGCAATCCCCATCTAAAAGGGGGACTGTGCTGATGGTAAGGACCTGCTTGATAGACAAAATACACTCACAAAACTATTGAGAAGTATGCAGTGATCAAAGGGAACTACCCAAGAACATTAAAAGAATATAATGTAGTAATTGAAAGACCTAAGAATGATGAACCAACACAGTTACCATACATTGTGAACAATGATTTAAAAAGTGGTAAATGGCAGAAGGCATGAGCAATCTTATTCTTTTTTTAAAAAAAAATATTTTAGTATGTGACCAAATATTTTCATACTTATTAGGCACATTAAAAAGTCAAATAAAAACCCTTCAGATGAGGCTTATCATGTAAATGTAAAATTATAACTGTCTAAACCAGATACACGATTAATAATTCTATTTTTGCTAGGGGATATCAAAATTCTATTATTACACTCTGTGCAACACAGGTAGAGAACAGAGGTGCAACAGAGATAGAGAAAACTTTTTCCTTGAAAATGCAGTACTGCCAAAATAAATCTGTATTCTTATTGAAAGTTTTGTCTTAAATTTATTCCTGCATTTTTGGCAATTTTAAAATAGTAAATTATATTTTTAAAAACCTCAATCCCTATTTTATGAGGGACCATTCTGTGCTTACTCCTAATCTCCATCATTAGAGGCCAAGAAAACACTGTGTTAAAAATAAAATTTTAAAACAATTCCACAAAGATTCCATAACTGGTGGATTTTTTTCCCCCCTCTCCAACATATTACTCTCAGTAACTTTGAAATTCATCTAAGACCCACTTGGAAAATGTTCATGTTGAGACATTGACATACGAGCGATGTCATGAGAATGTGAAGGGAAGCACCGGCGTGAGCAGGGCTGGTGAGGAGCGCGCACATCGGCAGGAGCCGCTGGGGCCGGGGCTGCCCCTGCTCCGCCACCCGCGGACACCCAGAGCTGCTGCTGGAGCTCCGCGCACACCCAGAGCTGCTGCTGGAGCTCCGCGGACACCCAGAGCTGCTGCTGGAGCTGCTCCGCGGACACCCAGAGCTGCTGCTGGAGCTGCTCCGCGGACACC
>QUSF01000024.1:1881685-1970239 GCA_003676055.1 Chloebia gouldiae
GCTCCGCGGACACGCAGAGCTGCTGCTGGAGCTCCGCGCACACCCAGCGCTGCTGCTGGAGCTGCTCCGCGGACGCGCAGAGCTGCTGCTGGAGCTCCGCGCACACCCAGCGCTGCTGCTGGAGCTGCTCCGCGGACACGCAGAGCTGCTGCTGGAGCTCCGCGGACACGCAGAGCTGCTGCTGGAGCTCCGCGGACACGCAGAGCTTCTTTCTGCGGCGGGCGGAAGGGCTCGGCATGCGCCGCTTATTTTTAGCGGAGTATCAAAGTTCGTGGTCTGAAGCAGGAGCGCAGACTTGGTTCAGCTCTCATTGACTCCGGCTGCACAGCACGCAGCGGCACTCGAGAAGGATCAGCCTCTCGGTTTGGTTTCCCTTGATACTGGTGCTGTACAGCCCGGGGAAATTGGGCGGGTCCTGTTGAACCTCAGGCTGGGAATAGTCCATCTAGGACACGCGAGCTCGAATGAAGAGATGTAACACGTCAAGAAACCTTCATGGGACCCTTTACAACATGCAGTGGTTTTAAAATGCTGTCTAGAATTAAATAGGCTATTATACTAAAGAATAAGATGTCAAAATACATTTAAAACACTGATAAAGTCCTTAAATTATACAACCCTGAAGAATAACAGAACCTGATTTAAATGCATACAAGAAATTTGAAAAGGACTTCCATTTGCCAAGAAAAATAATAACAGAAAGCAGGTGCAAAGTACTTTAAGGAATACGTTGAACTGGATTTACAAAAGAGACTGAATTTAGGGAACAAGTGCTAGGTAATTTAATATGAATGTAGGTATATGGTGAATTGCTTCCATAGAGATGGCAATTAACTTTTAACTAATAATATATAGTATTCAATAGTAAGAGACTAGCAGTTATCCAAGATTAATCTGAAGCAATAGCCAATAATAAATAGTTTTATGATAATTTATGATTATCTATTACTTGTGACCTATTTGACCTTTGGATTTTTGTTGATGTCAATAGCTATTTCACTCACATATCTTGAATCTCTTCTTCTATCACCCAGAATATTATAGTCTGGATATAGAGATTTTCTTTTAAATATTGATAAAACTTCTGCCCTTACTCAAATTTTAATATCAATCATAATAATTTAATTAGAATTTAACGAAACAGCAATTTGGGGCTTAGTATTTTTTTTGCCAAATGAGACTTTTCATCCATTAACTTTAAAGAGGAGAAACAGGGCAGAATTTCTAGCTGGGCTTTAAGGACAAATTATTTTCAAAGAATGATAACTTTTCAGATTCAAGAAGAAAAATCCCTTAAGTCTTTAGGGAAATGGGATTAAACCAAGATACTTCAAATCATATCAGCCTTCAATTAATATAAGATTTCCTGATAGGCTGAGATTAGAAGGGACAAAAGAGCAGAGCCTGTTCTCAGGCTGGGAACAACACAGGGCAGGAGAGATATGTATTCATTTCCTAGATAAGTGGCAGCACTTTATATGATTTTTGGAAATCAGAGAAAGGCTTGAGAATCCCTAGTCACTGACTAAATGACTTAGAAAAATGTTTCTTTGATACGTAATTGAAAAAAGGAGAGGGATCTTGAGTGGATAAGAAGACAAAATGTATGATTTCTTAACCAAAATACCCAGTTATTTCAGTGATAAGCAAAAGAGAAATTCTCTAGCCATAAAAGAGAGAGGACATTTAATGTCTCTCCAGGTCAGAGCCTGAGCATGGCAGGACCCAGGACATTGAAGCCTTAAATGTGAGCATCAAAGACAAAGCAGCTGCTGCTCGAGCAGTTCCAGATACTTAACTGAAATGTCACAGGTTCCATTTCATTAACTACTTAAATGAATTCCAAGGAGTGCACCAGTAACACTGACAACTTTGGTTTTAACTGAGCAGCTGTTACAGGGAGCTGCTCAGCTTTACTCAAGAGCAGTGGAGACACAAGCAGTGCTCAAAGACACCCTTCCTAAAGTAACATGCAAACTTCCTTCAACCTCTGAATGTATTTGCTCCTACAAACATGAATACAGGAAGCTTTCAAGAACCAGTGCTCACTTGCAGACCCAATTCCAAGATTTAGAAGATATTACCATAATGCAATTTTCAAAAGCTTGAGGAGCTGAGACATTGAGGCAGGTTAGTTATACACTAACCATAGTCATGGGACAGTTTCTTGTACTTCCAAAACCCTTCCTATAAATCTTTGCAGGGAGTTTTTTGTTTGTGAGGTGGTTCTCTTTTCTATTTGGGTTTTTTGGATGGGGAAAGGGGAAGGGTTTCTGTTTGGTTGGTTTGGGATTTTTTTTTTTTTTTGAGGGAGGAGTGTTTGGTGTTCTGTTGTTTTGGGTTTTATGTTTGACTGTGGTTTACTTGTTCAGTTTTTTTAAAATGATTGGTTAACAGTTGGACTTGGCAGCCTTAGAGGTCTTTTCCAATTTACTGATTCTATGATGTCATTGAATGGTCACAAATAGAGAGGGTGTTAACCAGGCTCAAGAACTAGACTTAGTTACACGCTGTAGAGTTAATAATAATTTGCACTTACAAGCAACGGCTGAGTCCAAATCCACAGTGGTTGTGATAAACAGGGGCAGAATTTCCCTCCTCCTCCACCAGGCAGGCCCACTGCACCCTGTAAGGGCTTGTTTGCAGGAGAAAGCAGATGGTGTTTGTAGTGCTGCATTCCAGCTGGGATTCTGCCAGGGAAGGGCAGCCTTAGTTTTTGTCCCCTTTTCACCATGACAACTTTGCCAGCCTGGCTCTCATCACTTGTTTTTTGTGGCAGTGTTAGCTAGAGGAGGATTACAGGGCAGCAATGTTGACTTGTGATGCTACAGTTGTTCTTTGGGTGAGCAAAGACATTTGCTTGCAAAACTAGGAGTTAAGCATAAAAGATGCAAGAGATGTGACTTATTGTTCAAACACTGAACAAAACAAAAAAAAAAAAACCAACCAAAACTAAAGGACAAAGTAATTGCAATTAGGAGACCTTGACAACTTTCTCACTCAAATTAATTAATTAATGTTAGAGCCAAAGTCAGCTGCCTTGTGAGCTATCCTGGCTGACCCCAGAAAGCCTCCTCTTAGAAGAAACCATCTTTCTGGATTTCTGAGACAGTTTCCTAAGACACAGAAGAGAGGAAACATTGTTGCCCTCCATACAGCCATCAAAGCACTCTGACCAGCGTGCATGATAAAAATAAATTCACTGAATTAAAGGGACAGAAACTGAGAAGAAAAGATGAAGTGTTATGTATTTTCTTTGCTGAATGCCTCACATGTATTTGGCAGGTATGCTGGAGTGAGCACAGCCTGACTCCAAGAGATTGCATGGGAGTTGGACTCCAGCCTTTGCAGCACTTTGTGAATAGACCTAATGTCACAGGCTGGATAACTACAGAATTGTGTTGCTGTTCACTTTAAAGAATATCCCTTTGTTACCCATCACTTCAAGAACTACTTATTTCATGAAATGAGCTTTTCTAGTGTCAATCCTTCCAACTAAACAAAAAAGGAGATGAAAAAAAGACTATTTCAAAGTCTGTTCTTCGTATATGAGCAAATGATATGGAGTGAAATACACTATTCTTCAAGCTGGAGAGGTGAATTGGTATCCAGCTAGGACTGAAGCAGCCCTTAACAATAATACCTGATAGTTCTCATTACACTGCAAATGAAAGTGTTTCACAAGGATGACTTGAAAGGCTCAAGTAAGATATATTGTTAGCATTTTTCTATTTGGAAGATCAGTGGGATAAGGAACAGATTAAACTACCAGAACCTTTTAAAGGGACTAAATTTCACAAGCACAAATGAGCTGGATGAGCCAAGATAACCTCTATCTGTCCTGTTTTCTTATACTGAGAGACCAAAGCATTCTTTAATCCTCAATGACATTTGTTTAGGCAAGAAGAAAATACCCCAGAGCACAGTCCCTGCAGGAAGAGCCCGGGCATGTTTCTCTGCAGCCCCAGAACTTGAGGCACCCATCCTGGGAAGGGAGATCCTGGCATGGTGAGCCTTGGCAGGGCTGGTGCAGCAGCCCTTGGCCTCAGGAAGTGGGAGCAGAGAAGGGCAGCCCTTCGAGCACAGGAGGCATCAGACGTCCTCTCTGCACCCTCTGGCTGCCCACAGAAGGGGTCTGGTGTTGCACAGAGGTTTCTGCAATGATCCCCAAGAGGGGAAGAAGTATAAGTGCTGCAGATTTTACTACAACTTTCAATCTTTCTGTTTTCTTTGCATGATTTCTTGACCAGTTTGTTTCCTCTTTTAATATAGCTTAATGGGTTTCTTATTTGATGTGGTTTTACATTTTTCATCTAGGATACCAGAATGAACTGCATTGCTGTCCTTGTGGCTACCAATGAGCAGGAAGGCAAAGAAACCACAAGAGAACTCATTTTGCAGATCTAACAGGTCCTTGGAGCTGACTAAGCAGATCACTGGATGCCCTTCTTCATAGAACCTTCTCAGCAAACACTTCAAAAATACAGGCTGTAAAGGTTTCAAACTCTCACTGACTTTCATTTGCATGAAATCAGGTTCCTCTGTCCCTGCACAAGGAACTTACAACCTCTTTATTTTTCTCTCCCTTTCCCTAAAGCCCTCCCAACACCATAACATCAAAATGAAAATACATTTCCATGTGTTGCCCTTCTAAGGCCTCTCACCCTGGACCACACTCACAAGCAGAAAGAAAACGGGAATTCCCTTTGCCTTTGTTGCCAGCTGGAGCTCCAGTGTCAGGAAACATCCCAAAAGCACCCAGACCACCAGCTGGGACCATCCTATTCTCTTTAATAAAGTGACCACAGCTCTAGAACTACTTTTGAAAGACCCTTTTTGTTAAATAAATGTACTTGGAGATACCAAAAAAGGTTGGTGTGTAAGAGCAATGTATTAAGGAAACAGAAACCAGGTTTTAATGGAATACAAATCCCTACTGAAATGCCTTATTTTCACATTGCTTCAAATTGTATTAACATGAATCATCTAAGAAATGTATGTGAAAAATAGAAATTCCTCTTTTTCCTTTTAGATGAAACAGTGAAGAGCAAACTAGCTTAATGACATTTGATTGCCTGAATAGAAATTAAGAAGAATAATTAATCCTCTTTGCCAAACATAACATATAAAATCTTAATAGTTCTTAAAATGGCATTTATTGCTGAAATAAAAGTGTTTTGATGCTTCTAAATGGAAGGAGAGGCAAAGAAATGACATTTTTGCATTTTATACCATACTTAACATCAGCTCATGGCTTAGCTCTGTGTTTGCTGTGAATTAAAATCTCAGTAAAAGCTCAAGCTTCACTCTTTTGGGAGCCGCAGTGTAGTTTCAATTACATTATTTAGTGGACCAGAGGGTAAGGGAAATGGAATGGTCGCTGTCTCAGGGATGATAAAGCAGGGATCCTCACAGGGAAAGCAGGAGCTTTAGAAAACAAGAGGATGAGGTAATAGCAAATGTGCTAGATCTTTCTCCAGGAGGATCTGGAGGAGATTAGAAGGAGAGGGACTAAGATAATAGCATTTGAAATTAATCATGTTTATTATACAAATGGCCTTGTTTGCCAAGCCATTTAATACGAGCAGTGACTGAGCCCTGCTTTGGTGGGCAGTGACGGCTGAAGAGGGGTCCCTGGGGTGGCCTTGGGAATGCCCAGCAAAGCTGCTGGCTCCAGGGCAGACTCTCCCTGCTCTTCTCCTTCAGGAGAGTGTGTGGGGAAAGGAGCAGCCACCAGCACTGTGGCTGAGCTCCTGGTACCACATCCTAAAGAACAGCATCCCTCAATCTCCTGGTTTCTTCAATGTCTCTTTCTCCCACTACAATTAAAGAAGTGGCTGTAATGCTTTTATAAACATTTCAAATTATGGGTTTATCTGAATAACAAGAGCTTTATAGCAGTGAAATCCAAGTCTGCACCTGGCCTGCAGCATAGGTAGAAAGGAAGAGCACCTGGCTGACTCCATAACACGAAGTATAAACGGATGATTATCACAATCTGCCTTGAGAAGGAGTGAAATCAGCTCCCCATTTTACCACATCTAGCACATTTAGGTTGGCATTAGTACTGCCAGGACTTGAAAAGGATAAGAGCAGCTTTAGCTGAGGTGGTAGCTTATATCAGAACATTATTTCTGCTGCTTACTCCTTTTTAATTTTGTCATAGTTAGAATGCTGAAGCATATTTTTTTGAAGGACAGAAGTAGCTGAAGTCACATGTGAGAATCAAATGTGGAGTCTCAAGTAATTTCAGCATTTTAAAAAATGTTATTCTCTGCTTTGCAGCTCTAGTCATGTAAAGAATAGGATATAACAAGGATAACTTCAACCCTGTAAGTCACAATCCTCTTAGGATACATCCATCTTTTCTTTGGTGCACTCATAACCAATTTCAAAGCTCAGGTCTTTTATCACACCCACAGTATCTAGCACCTAGATAAACTTAATAAAAAATTCTATAACACAGTAATCAATATTTTCCAGGAAAGTGTACATTGACTAAAATGTTCACTGAGTGGAGGAGGATGCTGTAACACCCCTGCCTGGGGCAGCCAGTGGTGGGGGTTTGGGTGAGTTCCTCTGGATTCTGGCTTGGCTGCCAGCTCACAGAGCAGTCCCAGTGGTGGCTGTGCTGCTGAGCTCCCTGGCTCGTGTGATTGTTCCCTGCCTAGACTGCAGCACACACTTCCCTGCAAAAATTCATCTTAACAACCTCTCACTATTGAAATCTAAACCTCCACATCTCAAATAAAAATACAGAAATGTCACAAAATTTATTCATGTGAACTCATACTTGCAACAAATAGAACAAGAAATTTCACATATTGTGTGCTTAAATACTCTACACTACAAAGAAACTACTGTACTTCACAGTCATTCTATCATCAAAAGAAGCCACAGAAAGACAAAAACTGTTCAAATATGACATTAAAAACACAGAACAAGTTCATCATAGAGTAACTGGGCAAGAAGCCTCTGAATTCTTGGACCTCTTGAGAATGCACTTCAGATGAGAAGTCAGCAAGAGTTTAAACTCAAGTCTTTATGCAGGCATTTATCATATTTTTCTCTGGCTAGTAGCAAGATTTGTCAGCCCATTCAGACTGTCATTATCATTGTCATCCACACCATATTCCACTGAGAGTAATTAACCAGTACCTGCTCTAAATTTTTAGCTTCTCTGTGATCTTATAGCATACTTAGCTCATTAATCTTGTCTTTAAAACCTTCCCAGACATCAGAGTAGGCCTTGGTAATTTTGCCAGGGAAGATTTCATAACCCACTCCGGCTAATTACTGGCTGAACACAAATGTAAAGCCTGGCCTCATTGATTAAAATCAGGCAGGGTCTGTGCATAGACCTCAAACTCCAGAGTGCCCCTGGGCAGCAGCGCCTCGTTCTGCTCCCTGTGCCCCCCGCAGTCACTGCCTGAGCCCCACACTGGTGCCACCTCTGTCCCACCGGCCACGCTGCTGGGGACAGCAGCTGGGCCACCAGGGCAGCGCTGGCTGGGGGAAGGAGCACTTTGTGCCTGAAGGCAAAGGCAGGGAGAGCTCAGCAAATAAAAAGAGAGATCACCTTGCTTTTCTTGTCTGCCTCTGCCTGGAGTAGCAACCTCTCTCCAAGGACTAGACCCTAGCTGGTTATTTTAGGGGAAGGAAGGCAGCAGAGAATAGGCTGTATTTGTTTACTTCAGACTAATTATTTTTCTTTAATTATATTACTACTATCATAATCATTTTAGTAATCTGAACCAGGCAGTAATTACATAATATACCCTTGTTAATCACCCTTCTGGCTACAGGTTCTATTCCAACAGGGACATGGCTGGGAAAAAAGTAAAGTTGCTCTACTGAGGCAAGTTTATGATGACATTTCCAACTATCTGATTACCTTTCTGTGTGACTAATGCAGCTAAATACGGTCTGCTTTGCTAGTTCATTTCTGTGTATCAGGCAAAAGGAAGCAAAAAGCATTATAAAATTATTAGTATGTATTTCAAGTGCACTGTAAAACACATGCACAAAGAGCAAACAGTACTTGACCATTAAATATTCCTCTACATCTCTCCTGAAAGCATTACAAATCTGCCTTACTTATGGAGCAGGAATGATATCCCTAAAGGACATCTTTAAGTTTATAATTTGTTCCTTGTAAACGAGCTTTTTTTTTCATTAAGTGAACTAATTTTTGTTGCTTTCATGTTTTATTGATCAAAAAGGCCTCTAAAATTCACTGAAACTGTCACACTTGCAGACTGATGTACAGCATATAAATAAGGTGTATATATTGTGCAGGAGATACAGTCTTTATTTCTTGCACAGGCTCTAGAAAGGTTGTCCAAGGATCCCATATTGAAAGTCACTATATCAATACATAGGCAGATTTTAAAGCTAGTGAGAAACAAATTTACATGTCAAACTTAGATCCAGACTCTTATTTCAGGCTCTGATTCTATACTCATAGCTGGGTTTGAGGCATCAGTTCTAACAGGATCTCTTGTTCTCACCTTGAGGTTGAGTATGCCTTGAAGGAGAACTTAATGCTCCAGTACCAGTGATGAAATGTCTGTCTATAAATACAAATGATCACAGCACATATGCTCCTTTCCCTCATCTCAGCTTCAGGACTGCAAATTTCTTGTGTTCCAGGAAGCCTTAGACAGCAGCATTAATGTAAAGAATGGATCCCCTCCTCCTATTTTTTTTATGAAATAGGACCCAAAGGCAAAGGCTTTCACAAGTGATGTCCCTTCCATCACTGATTTTGTTCAGCCAGGAAGAAAAGCTCCTGAGCACGAGGCTTATGGAGGTTCCCAAAGCACGTGGGGAGAGGTGCAAAAACCCCAAACCCTAAGCAGGAGGAGCTGCATGGAAAGGAGGGCTACAGGGACTCTGATGGCCCCTCCTCATTTCCATCAGCCACTTCAGCTCAGGAACACAGAAGCTATTCAGTTTTTTGGACCCCATCTGGCCAGCCTCTAGCATTTCTGCAAACAACAAAGAGGTCAAATAGCATAAAGTCCAGTTTTGCCTTAGGTGGCTTAAGATTTAGTCCCAATAAACTTTACAAGAAGCTTACAGATTCGGAACTCAAATAAGATCTGCATTTTGTGTGCTCAGAGTTGCAAGTGACCTGTTGATGAAGTTGATTACAAAGATCAGCATGTAAGAGTTGAGCAAACACAGCTCCTTCCTTAGGGATTTAACACAACCATCCACAGAGCCATCCAGCAAGGGACTCTGTGGGACTGGGTGTCTCGGCAGTGTGTCAGCCAGGAGCTGGGGGCAGTCAGGACAGGGGAGCTCTTCTGGGTAAAGAACATTTTGTACAGTGCTGGATCCAGCAGTACACAGGCTATGTACATTCAGGGTGCACTGCCTAAGTAGGAATAAACCAGATCAAACTAGACACTGTTTCCAAAAGTTATCAGCAACAGATGGAGAAGGGGTGTGGGTCATACAGCTTGGTGGTGAAGAGTGCTGAGATTAGCCTGATCCCTCAAACCCAATCTTAAACCTCCTGAGGATGTGAGGAATGATGTTTCCTGGCAGACACATGCACCAGTGAGGATGTGGCAAAGTTCCTGACAAAGGAACCAACAAATGATAGAACTGGCAACTGATCTAAAGCTGGTGAGCTGACAGACTAGTCCCTGACCAGTCTAGGGTATGACAGCATGACTGACAGGCAAGCAGTTTATAGAATGGGGTATCTCACTTTTTAAGGGCAGGGCTTTCTAAAACACCCCCTTCTAGGTGTTTTATGTGGAGATTCCTCCCAAGTGGGGACAGTCTTCAAGGTTACTCCTTTAGGCTGAGTGAAAGACATTTGCCCATGGTGATTGATAATTTCAATTTCCAATTAATAATAATTTCACCAATATCAGTGTTTAAATCTTGCTTCTAGAAATAGATATACCTGCATATATAGAGCACTGTCTATACTACATAGTAAAGACTAAGAGACTGATCAGAGTTATTTATCACAAACAAAATAAATAATGCATTTTATACACATATTCATATTTCCATACTTAATAATGCAGAACAATGTTGTATAAAGGTTCAATTACATCTATACAATCCTCTAGACAAACTGGTAACCAAGCCTGGGGCTAATATTGGATCCAGCACTATTCTGAGGAGTTTAGAAAGCAGGAAGGTTGTACCTTATGGCTCAACAGTGGGTCTTTTCTAAGAAACTCGGTCTGAAGTTTCCATTCCAACCACAACAGGAGCTCTAATACATTTCACAAAGACACATTTTGTTTTCAATATGCCTTCCATAGGGACAGTGACCAAAACACAACCATTTCCCAGTGTGTGGGAGAACAGAAATACACCATTAAGAGGAACACATCACCCCAAGAATGCTTTCTACTCTGTTTCCCCAAGTCATCGTTAGCCTTGAGAAAATGACAATGCCACAGTAAAAAAATCACTTATTTAAAACACTGGAATTTAAAGACCAAAATTAAAGGAAGAAAATTTATTTTATTGTATTAAAAAGACTGTAGCATTTTTTCAGCAATGTGTAAATGTCATTTAGTGTATGCAGAAGATTATTTTGGTGAGAAAATCTGTTTCTGGAAACCTCTAGTCTCACTTAGTAAAACTATGCTAAAAATAGAATAAGAGCAATATATTTTTGTTAAAATATAGCTCTGAAAGAATATATATTAAGTCTTGTTATTGTAAGGCATAGTAGGATTCAGCTCCTCAGCCATGCAGAGTACAGCTGCTGATCTGGGGGCAGAGACTTTAAATCCAGTGGACACTAATATTTTATGGTGAGAAAACCAAATTTCATCTTTTCTTTCTCAGTTCTGTGGTTATGAGAGGCCTGGTAATGACATGGAACTTGTGAAAGAGAAGTTTTGGCTTCTGGTCCTGTGGGACTTTGGGACTTGTTACAGGCCCACATCTTCTAAATGGATTTATTACCTTTAGTGCTGAGGGTACCCAACAAGGGTACAAGTGCTGTGTACCCTAACAAGCAGATCTTTGGTACCAGGCTTTGTTAGAGCATCAGTGCTGCCTTTGCTAGGTAAAATGCCTTCCAGCATCATTACCTCTATCCATAATACAGCTCAGAGCCCCCAGAGATGTTTGGGGCAGGTGGGTTGCCTTCGGTGACATACTGCAGAATCTAGTTTTAAGCTTCAGAGAACATTTTTTTATTACCAATATGGGAAGTCAGCATAGATTCAGCTGAACTTGTCCTATAGGTGATTTTGCCAGAAGAAAACACAAAAGGCAAGTTATGTGAGGCACTAGTTCAGCACCTGGCACCAGTTTTCATCAGAGGATTGTTTTGTAGGATACACAGGGCCTAGGGGAGAGGTTTTTAAAGGAAGTTGCACCCAGCAGCTCCAGCTGAGGCACTCAGAGCCAGTATCCACCACTGTGCTGAATCTGCATTCAAAATGAATCTTGATGCCTCTCAGTCCAGTACCCTCAGCCCTGAATTTCCAGGGGTTTGAGAGCACTCTGAATTAACGTCAAGCTTACTGTCAGTTCTTTTTCCTTCTCCCGCCTCCCTCCTGTTTTATTACAAGTAATCCCATCCTGGGAATCCTAAATCATGTTACATGATTTTCTCTGTCCTTTTATCAGTTTCTCTCCGTGGGAATAGCTGGCAAGTGCCAAATTTATTCTGTACAAATTGTTTTAAGGGAAGACTGATGTTTTTCAATTTTTCCTTAAATTGAACATTGTATCTTTCTGGTGAAGACTGCCTATCAGAGGCTTTTGACTTGCCATGCCCCTACCCTGTGTGGAGAATTAGATTGATGCTCTGTATTACTGAATAGATGTTGTGACCAGCTGGGAACACAGCTCACACCCACTTAGTGCATTTCTTCATTTTTAATCTCTCTTCTCTTACCCTTTAACAAACTGCAGCCCAATTACTCCAGGGGGCAGGCAAAGGGCCGACCCTCTCACTCTCTTCAATCACCATCAATACTGTTGTTTGCACAAAATATGGCTCAAAAGACAGGAGGTAGCCACAAGGGGAGGAGAGCAGGACATACACCCAGTCACACCCCAGTGTTTAGCACCAGAAACATCGATTACAAGTCACTGAGCAGGAGTACAGTCATACTATTTATCATGTCTACTCTAAATATAACTGGGCTAGGAAAAAATGGTTTGCTTTTTGAAATTCCTTTTTCCTCCTCTCATTTTCTCTGCCATTCCTCTCACACATGTGCATGCACATGTCCATGCTCACATGCAGCTTTCCTCTTGAAGCTTGCCAATTGCCACAGATGCATCTTTCTAAGTACATAATTCAATCCGCTGAACATTACGCTGTGGTAATGCTGATGAGCTCTTAATTCTTCTGTATTTATTGCAGCAAATTTATAACTGACCTTAATGAATCTTCCATTATGAAAAAAAGTCAGTGCCAAATCTCTTAAGAAGGTCTGGCATACAGTGGTTTTAAAAGGTCAATATGTGGTAGGGGGTTTCGTGTTTTTGTTTTGGTTTTATTTTGTTTTCTTTTAGTTTTTTAAATTAATAATTTTAAAAATAGGAACTTGTATTTTAAAAGACAAGATTACACTCACACACAAATATTGGACTCCTCTGTTCAGGTCCTTGGTTTACAGATTAACATTATTACTTAGCTAATACTCAGTAAGCACATGGGAAAATGATTTTTTAAAAAGCACTGCTGGTGTAAGTCATCAAGAGGCATGCAGTCACTACTGCTTGTTCACAAGGAGCCAACCCCTCGTGACAGCATGATCCAGAAGTTGAAGACAAATTGAGAGGATGGGATAAGCATAGGGTGAGGAGTGGCAAACTCCATCTGAGGGCAGCCAGAGCAATGTTGCTTTGGTTGCTGGCAACTGCCAGTAAAACTGGTCAAGAAGCTCATTTACATGGTGCAGGACAACTTTATTCTAAAAACAGCTTTGCTGAGTTAGTGCATTTGCTACAAATGAAGTGATTTATCTATAAGAAACACAGTGGTAATAGTGCCGAAATATTATCCTGTGGTGGTTGAAAACTCTCAGAAAGCTGGGGAAAGGAAGATATCACTGCTCTCATTTAATGAGTAGAAAAGGAAACAGTAAAAATTGTTCCTAGGGTGAAATGGCAGGTGAGTGGTTGAGGAAAGAAAAGCCAGTGATCTGGTGAACCAGGTTTTGCTGCTTTTGCTGCACACATGCAGTGTAAATGTCAAAGCAAAACTTAGCTTTTGGAACAGAGTTATGTGTTCACTGGAAAGGTAAACCACACAACAGAAGGGCTTGAGAGCTGACAAAAATCTTACAATGGTACATGAAACTCCCCACACTGCCAATGTATGTATTTTTATAAAGCACAGGGAAACACTGCCAGGACAGAGAACTAGAGCACCATTTCTTGACCTGGACTTGACTCAAAGTGGATTCAGGTCACCAAAATCATAGTCCCAACAGTCTTGTCTACAGCTGACTACAAGAGCCATCTCCAAAATTACAGATACCTGTACCTTAACAAACCCAAATATGGCCCTCCCCCTTCTTGTCCCAGAGCTGTCTAAAACCAAAATGCTTCTTCCAACAAATCAGCATGTGTCCTGAGTGAATTATGAGAGGGAGAAATCAACACTCTCATCTGCTCATGGAACAATAATTATCCCTTGTATGCTACTCCAGAAGCAATGCCATTATCAAAAACATCATGCCTGTAAAATAACACTTCTGGGAATGGTGCCAGACTGAGGGCTCACAGCTTTTGCTCAGCTCGTGAAAAACAAATCAGCCGAGGTGTTTGTCCTGCTCCTGACTTTCCTAGCAGGAACCAGGTCCTTGACTCAGCTGTACCAAGAGGAACGATGGCAACAACCCACCTGGAGCAGTCCCTGTGGTCAGTCAAGGCACCCAATGCCACCAGGAGGCAGGAGTTTCCTGGGGACATTGAAACAAGCAGTTGTTGATAACATATTATGGCATAGCAAACTTCTGCCTCCAAACCAGTGCACAGAAAGGTACTGTTGGACTGGGAGCATAAAAAACCAACCTGGTGACAAACCCACAGAGTGTTAGAAGGTAGCTAAAGACTAGCACAAGAACAAAAAATTACTGTAACAAAAGAAAGCACTGTATCATCAACATCTCTAGGAAAGTGGTGGTGCTGGGCATTCACCCTTTTGTTTCCCACATTGCTGCTTCCCTCAGGGCTGGCATCTGATGAGGTGCTGAGCTGACTGAGCACAAGAGAGCTCGGGGACAGGAAGCTGCTCAGAGGCTCTGCCACTACAGCACAGTGAAGGAAAAGGAATTTTAAAATAATCATCTGGCACAAAAGTAATTGTGCACTTTTCTGCTCTCTGTTTCATACCTGTGACAGATAAAACATTAGGAAGATGTAATACAGATCCAGGAGAACTTGTAATTTGGATTACATGGGGGATAATCAGATTGCCACTGGTTTCAAGCTTGTTGAGCTCATTTCTGACATACTGCAATTCTGAAACTAAGTTGTTGTATCAGCCAGTAAGTGACAAGTTCAGTGCTAATCTATAAAAATTACAGCCTCCTTACTGCTCAGCTCATTAAACTGACTCTGTCTCCTGGCCACTCATTCATCTTCATAATCATCCCCCATTCAGCTACTAACCTCCTCTGTGTGTGCAGTTTACAGTACATCAGGAAGATAAAGTGGACTGATATTTACTTCTAAAGAGCAGTGGCTTTTAATTTTTACACACACTTTAAATTGTCTTATTTATCTTTGTACTTAATATCACATTTTCAGCTCAAACAGGAGAAAAATGAGAACATATTCAGATTTTATAGGAACATTAACTTTCTAAATGTAGTTATGTTTACATAGCACAGCTAAAATATCAGTGTCTGAAACAACACACATCTCTTGCATTGCCCTGGCAGAGAAACAAGGGGAGAGTCATGAGAAAGACAAGATGAAATTATGAGTTTGGGTTACTACTTGAGAAACAACATACCTGGCACAAGAAGACATATGGAATGCTGCACAGAACATGACAGCCACTGGCCAGGATAAACTAATGAGTGCTGCAGAACCTGTGCACCTGAAGCAAAAAATGGGACTTCTCCAAAAGTGTTTTTTCACCCCTGGCTGGAAGGGACAGTGGACCAGGCATGAGATATATGGACTATAGAATAAACAAGTGTGGAGGGAAAGGAGCAGCCACTGCAGGGGCAGGAGGTGGCAGGGATGGTTCTCTCAGCCTGGCTGCCTGCATGATTCCTGATTGGTTTGAGTCCTGTACATTATAACTTCTGGTGTTGTAATAATTTACAGATTTTATGCCTAGAAGAGATGAGATGGTGATGTGGGCTGACTGGTGTTTAACAGACTCTGGGGCTTCTACAGTCTGGTACAAGAACATACAGAAGACAAGATACACAAGTTTTGGTGTTTTCAACACTGCTCATGTGTTCAATATCAGGTTATACACTAATTATTATCTCACATTTAGCCCTGCATCACTGCCTTATCACTCCGCAGCAGCTCCAAACCTCAAGGAGAGGTGTCTACAACTGATCCTTTGCTTCAGCAAGAATTTAAGGGAAGGGATGCTCCTTCCTCATCTCATCACGAATTTGCCAAGAAGAAACTGAGGATTAAACTTATGCTGTAAGCAACAACCTTTCATTACATTGGTAATGGAGCAGAAAAGAACAGAAATACAACTTTTTCCATGCATTTCAGCCAGACTGGACACAAAAGATCTTGCTGTCGGTGCACTTCAATTTTAGAGAAACTCAAGGTACAGCCTCTATAAAGTGGGCCTTACCAATGAGAAGACATAGCACTTTTAGTTTGATCATAATGAAATGGTAAGTTTTGCTTTCAGTAATACAGCTTATTTGCAGAAATTAATCATATCAAGTAGCTAAGAAAGGTTACAAGAATCGTTATGCTCTCTCTTCTGCCATGTTTAAAATCAAAATAAATACAGCAAATAAGGTTTGCAGGCAACACATACAAGCATACACAAAAGGACATACAAAATAATTATATTGGCATACACACCACAGCAGACCCAGCTGCAGGATATGGCCCTCATGAAACAGAAAAGGAACATTCCAAGAAACAGCACTTCAGCAGGAGTTTCAAATGTGTTCCCTAATTCCAGTTTCTCTAATGGTTGCCACAGCAAACATTTTTCTAAGAAGGAATAAAACTCTCTCAGCTTCACTGATGCATGTTAAGGACCAGACTTCACAGGGAATACAAAAAGTGGTGGCTCAGCCACTGGAGAGCCACACAGGGCAGATGCTGAGAAACATGCAGGTGGAGAAAGCAGCCACCAGGGTGCTGTTGTGGCTACAGAGGAGGGGATACACAGACCCAGGCTAATTCCTGTCCTGCCTGACTGAAATCCTGGGCTTGAACTTCAGCACAAGTGTTACTGCGACCAGAGCACATTTGGAAACACTACGCAAAGAGGGGAAAAAAAAGAAATAAAATATGAATTATAGCAGGGGATCCCAGAAACAGATATTAACTTTAGAGAATTGTGACTTACCTTATTCAAAAAACATATTACAAGTTGGTAGTGTACTTTCAAAAGTCTAATTAAGCAAATATCAGGAATATAAATTACTTATTTTTTAAAAAATTACTGCTTTTATACTTAAAAGTTCCTAATTCATAGAGCAAACAAGGGGTGGATAAGCAATATGAAAAGTTATCTTACAAAATTGATATATTTAAAAGATTTTTCATTTCATAAGGGATGAAACAAAAGATTTGGAAAAAAATTGTCTTGAGACTTGTGCAAATGAAAGGGGAGGAGGGAGCAGAAGCAGCACTGGTAACATCTCCCAAAACAGCCCAGGGCTCAGAGCAGCCACTGGATACAGCCCCCTGCTCTGGCTACAGCCCACCACCTCCCAGCTCCTGCAGTGCTGGGACTGCAGGGTGGCTGAACTGCTTCAGACTACAGCATCATTTATTAGCATCATTATTTGCTTTTGATACAGAGCATGATGGATAATCAGATGAACAGTCCTGGGAAAATGTGGGGTTTGGATCTGTTTCTCAAGCGTCTGCCTTAGCAGGTTTAAAGCTTCTCTAGGGGAATGCCCTCATTGCATTCTCAGTCTCTCCTGAAATAAAGTCCCAGCTCTCTGAGGAGCAGTACTGCATCCCCACTGCTTCTTCCTGCCCAGCTTGACTCCCATCTCCCTGACAGTAACAGTGATGAGGAAGGCACTCCTGAGGTTTAATTAATCAAGTCCGTTTCTCTGTTCTGCTCCTATTCAAAGGTTTTGGCCATCAAGTTTGATCTTGTCAGAAAACCAATAGTTAATTACTTGCTCCAGGTACACTGAACCAATTCAATTCACTTTTCCTTCTTTGATTAAGTGAGTCTGTGGATTTCAAATAAACATTACACAGAAAGCCTCTTTGAAATGCATCCCACTCCTGCTTTATGTCCTGTGCATTGCTAACCATGGAGCCATTTTCCTGGCATGCTGCATGATGAGAGCCCTTAAAGGCAATGGGGCTTGTCCTGCTCTGAGCTCAGAGCCTGCACATGTGAGTGTGACCCATGTTACAACCTGAAAAATGTCTTAACTGGCTTGGCCATACTCTGAAATATATGAGAGAGTGAGCAAGTGTTAGAAAAGCTCAGGAACTGACACACTCATTCCCAGCCCAGCCTGATAGCTGGCACTGATGGGAAATGTGTATCTTCAGGCTATGCAGGGGACAAAGTTCTGTTTTGCTGGGCCACACTGGTGACAGTCCCAGCACTTCCAGGTGACACTGAGAAGGAGCACATGAAGCACACTGAGTGCTCTTTCAGTGCTTGCTGCTATAATACGAAAATGTAAACAGCCTAAACAAGAATTGCAGTCTCAAGGGAGATACAGCAGTCAGTGCAGCCCACAGACTTCACTCTGAAAAGCAAGCAACAGGTCTATTCCTGAAGAGGTTACTCAAAGGATTGAAGAAGCACTTGCTTCTCCAATCTGTATCAGGCTCTATTCCTCTCCAAGAAAAAAAAAACATTTAAAATAGTTCCTCTATTTCACAGTTGTGCTCTTGTTTATTGACTATTAAATCTTTTACGTGACAATTATATTACTGTATTTCTGATTTACATTTAGTCCTAAATTTACAGACTTGGCATTAAAAACAAATCAGCATTAAAGCTACATACTGGTTGTCTAAACTACACAAAATCAAAGAAAACTTGGAAAGATATTACATTAGTGTTCAAAAAACAAGAATTTTTTTTCCAGAGGCAGTAATTTTTAATTTAAAATTAAGTACTTCATATCAGTTAGCAAGTATTATAGTCAATTGGAACTTTAAAATCACTAAGAACTGATAACTGAAAGGTGTTAGAGCTAATTTTAAGGTTATGCACACAGTCTTATATCATTGAAGCAGTTTTTTTAAGCAAGGAAACATTTACAGAATGCAGCTTTTATTCTTGAAATCTTATTGATAGGTTTTATTTTTTTTTTGGATTTACCAAACCCGTTTTCTTGTATAATACAGAGATCCCCACTATGATCCTATCATGCTTTAAAAAAAACTTGTTGCAGTGCAAGGGAAGCCCTGTGCCTCAGCACCTATGACCACAAAGACTCAAGGTTACAGGGTCCTGCCAGGTTACCCAGAGCTGCTACAAGGTTTGTACCAGCCAAGCCCCTTTTTTTGCCCCAGTCATTCTCAGCTGCCTGCTGCAAACCAGCCCACCCCTGTTCTGCCTTGGGAGACACAGTGGGGAGGAAATAAAAAAGGGGAAAAGCAACTCTCTTCATCTGGCCTATTTTCAAACAGAGCTACATTGCTTTCATGCTAGAATTATTCAAGTCAGAGAAGACTTTGAATCTCTCTCATACAAAGTTAGGACTCTAAATTCCCAGGAAGCAGCAGATCCCTGTGTGCTCACATACAATGACAGAACTCCAATAAAAAATCCAACTTATTTTGAAGAAGAATCCCCTGCTACAGGGATGCTTTTTATAGCTTCTACCTTCTGAAAGGCAGCCTATCTTGCAAGACATTTCAAACCCCATCATTGCTGGAACTGAAGCCACCCTACAACCTGGCTGCCACTCACCAGCTGCAGGAGGAGGTGGGTTTGCTGCCAGGGCTCTGCCAACACCAGCTGATGGAGAGCACAGTAGGAATTGTTCAATCTCTGTCCCTCAAGACATAGAAAAGACACTTCTCCTCTCACAGGCTGGTCTTAGAGCAACGTAAACAGCTTTAGGCAAACACTTCTTTAGGAGGAAAAACTGCATATTTCTCTAAATCTAAACTTTTAAAGTAACATCTTTCACTTCTGCTAAATGGCTCATGTTATTTTATCAAGGAAAAAAAGTGGAAAAATCAAAATCTTCCCAACATGGAAAGATGGATTTTTTTCAGCACCAAACAACTTGCTTTGCCATTTCCTTTGATTATTACTTAAAAAAAATCTTAAAATTGCTTAAATCCAAAGGCAAAGTTTTAATTTTTATCTGCTAAGACTTACAAAAATAGGCAAATAGATTTTATTTTAAACTTATCCTTGGTCACTTTCCATACAATCCTGTGGAATGATCAGCTCATCAAGCACTTAGATATCCACACACCTTCTAGAGGCACACAGCCAACTTCCATGCACTCAAATTTTTACTATGTTCATCCTGAAGTGGAGAAAGAATTACTCTGTCAAAGTGGTCATTTTATATTTGCTGAGGGGAACAGCCCCACAACACAGCAGGGCTGGGCAGCAGCCACCCTCACAGATTCCCCTTCTAGAGCCAGAAGGATCCCAGCTGCACCACTGAAACTTATTAATTGGACATTATAGTTTCATTATTAAAAATCTTCCATTTTCCTGGTCTTAGAAACTGTCCCATGGGTTACAGCTGAAACTAAGAGCTATAAATGCAAAAGAAGACATGACTCCCTGCTGTGCAGAGACTAAAAGCAGCAGTGCAAACAGGAGAGTATAAACTAGTTTTACTGTTCCTCTCCAAGACAAAATATCTTAAGTTGCAATGACATCATTATAAAGTGATTTTATCAGATAAGAAATCTGAGGATGTGGCAATATTCTTATAAAATCCTAAACAATTAGAGTTGTGCCTCTCTGTTCTAGAAGCCTCTATAGATGGAGTCATTTTTACCTGAAATAGACAATACTTGGGTATTTCTGCTTTGAGCACCACTTGTGAGTAAAAAATCAGGCTTTACATTATCAAGTTGTATATTAAACTACTGCCTAGTCACTAAGGACTTTTTTTCCTTAAATACTGTTTGCTTTCACAATCAAGTATGCTAAATAATGTTAGGAATGGATTTGAATATTTTTTGCTGCTAATCTGTTGCAGAGCCACACAAAATACCTGAACAGAACTTCTAATATAGGTGCCAATTATCAGGAGACAAAAATTTATCATCTACACTGTAGAGCATATATAATAAAGACCCAGACCTTCTGTGAGCCTCACTGGGGAACACTGACTGGTGCTGAGGGAGAGTTAAATGCCATCTCTACTGTGGCTTCTCCTCATTGTGGGCAGAGCAGGATAACCCAGTACCTGCTTTGTGGAAATGTATCCTTGAGACATTTTCTGTAACCAACTGCAGAAAATACTTGGAGAAAACTTCCACATCCATTCCCTTCTTGGAGACTGCCTGGTAACTGACAGAGGAAATTATCTTCTAAAAAGTCAAATCTTTTTTCATTGTCAGATTTGAAGAAGCTCTAGGGACAGAAAGTCCAATTTTCATCCAAAGGGAACCCTTCCTAACAAACCCTTGGCACAGACAGGTGTGATGGATGATATTCTTCCACCCAGGTACCACAGGGAGGGGGTGCTGGGGTTTTTTTCATACCTTAGTCACACAAGACTGGCAATGCATAGGAGAAATGTAGCATTATGACTCAGCTTTGCTGACAAACACAGGAAGTGTCTGGAGAAGAAGGATGATTTTCAATTCCAGGAGCTGGGCTACAGGAATGTCAAATTATTTGAGTCTATTGAGTTCATAGCTTTGCTGGGAAAAAGCTTTACAAATTCACATAAAACAAGGCAACTACCGTTAGGATTTTATAAAGTTTCTTAATTCAGATAACACCTTACTATAAGCTGTCAGGAAGGTTTGTGAAAACAAATGAACAGCAGATTAATTGGAGCTATGACAACAATCAATTTGCTGGTGTGGAGTCTCATTTCAAAACACAAAGAAGCATTTTAGATGGAATGAAAAGGTTTTTCCATGACAAAAATTGTTTCCATTTTGGGTCATATGAGTCACCCCATTTCCTCAAGGAAAACATGAATACATGAGAGGATAAATACCCTGCATATACTGAATAGACAAGGGACCAGGAGCACCTTCCAGTAAGGAGTGATCTGGTGCCTTTGCAGGAGAGGCCACAAGCACCAGGATACCCTGTTCTTCCACTCCAGTTTTGGATCAGGATTTAGAGCAAGTCCTCTAGCCATCAAGTTATGGGGTTTTTTTCTGTCCCTCTACATACTTAACTGTCCCTACAGCACAGAAGCAAATCGACAGGAAGCACAGCCTGCTGTGCCAAAGCTGTGTTACTCACTGACTCAATGCAGACCCAAAAATCAGGCTTTATCTTTCCAAGCTATCCATGACACCATTAGGAAAAAGCACCATCCTTCCACCCTATCCCTGTTTTGATAAAACAGTTTGCACTAAGAAGCATTTGCTGCCATGTCCATTAGCAAAACCATAGAAACTTCCATACAAAAGTAGTTAATGAGAAGTGAGTCAATTTATACAATACCACCTGTCAGAGGCCCTTTGAGTTCAGAAGGGGTTAAGGATGTTTTTTATATCCTGAACAAAGAATGAACAAGTCTGGCAGAAAAAAACCCAGTCAAAACCTCAGTCATCCCTATTACACATCACAAACTAGATTCCCAAATTCCTCTGTGGCTCATTACTTCCCATGAAAGTTTCTCTCTGGAGGTATCTAGCAGTCAGCCATTTAAATTCAGCCTTTCCTGGCTGGAGCTGGAAAACTCTCTCTTGAATCTAAAATACCAGCACATCCCTCCTCTGACCTGTTGAAGCCAAAATTCCTTTGGCTCTGGAGGTTGCTGCAGACTCAAAGTTCTCACCCTACAGTAGCATTTCCCCAGAGCTTTGTTTGGGTTTCACTGCTAGGGACTGCTGTACCTAGAGCAATTTCTTAGATACCTCACAGGATTACTGCTCCTGGAGCAATGAGTGTGATAAATGACAGACCTGAGCAACACTAAATCTGGGCTCATTTTATAGCCAATACAAACTCTGACTTCTGAACAAAAGGATCTCTTAAAGAGGATAGAACTGATGTTTTAAATTAAATACATTTCAGTCTGGTATGTATGCTCTAGTGACTTGAATAAAGTCTGAAACTAAACACACCTGATTCTTTATGACTAAGCAACACAAACAGAAGCATCCAATGAACCATAATATTTAATATTTTTCCAAGCTCACTTAACTTATTTTTCAGATGTTAAGCATGTTTTCCTGGTGTATGAAAGTTGCTTCCACAATTTGCTGGAGTTAACCTATGTCTGCTCTTACACCACTTTGAGGTACTCAAACACAAACATTATTTGCCCACAGTACAACACTCCAAGGTTTTTTGAATTAATCATCTTTGTGTACCTTTCATTTGATGGGAGAAATGTATACTGTAAGGGTAAAACTTTCAGTTCTTACACAACATCAGACTTCCCTGTGGTAGCCTGAGATGAATATCCTTTCTTATGACATTTACTTTAGCCCAAGATATAGATGAAATTCAGAAGGGCTCAGAGCTAAGTACTTTGATTTAATGAAGTAATAAGGGCATCAGTGAGAGGTTCATGTCCTTGATTCTTATACCTACTAATTCTGAAATCTGTACTGCTGGATTTATTCCACAAAGAGCACATAAACATTTGGTTCTAGTCACTATAAAGAATTATGGATTTAGACACCTTGATGTATGACCACCCATTGTTATTCACAGCAGAATTTATTCAGAAATAAGAGACAAAACAACATTTAGACCAAGAGCAGACCATCGCCATTAAACATTTTTTTCAAAGTCATTAGACAATCACACATTTTTGTAAAGGTGAAGATCAACCACTACAAGAAACCAGTGAAAACTTCTGTAAACAGCATTATTTTTTTCATGTAGTAGATACCTTTACATTTCTATTTTTATTAAAAAGTATAGATTATATTTACACTATTAGAAGTTAAGACTTTTACTTGATGAGACTGACTAATTAATCATTATGATCTGGTCTAAAAATACAGTAACACTTATATTCATATATTGCCAGAGATAGTATTGTAACTATTCTCTTCCCATTCCAGCTCCTTCTGTGCAAGCAAAGGATTTCTGCATAAAGAGATCATACACACATTTAAAAGAATTCACTGTGTTTGAGAATTTTTGTCTCAAGTATTTTTTCCATATTAAAGGAAATAATGAATCATATAGGAATTGATATAGGACTGATAAATAAGGAGAAGAAAGACCATAATGAGCATCCTTGTATTTTCAGAAAGAAAATGCAAAAATTGTCAACTTTCATTTGGTGCAATTTTTAAAGTGCTAATAAAAGCTGTGGCATCCTAAATTTTTTTCCACAGTAGGCCAATCTGCCATTGAATTGCAATCTTAATGAAGGCCCTCTTGAATTTTACTGTATACTAATGAAATATAAAAAATTGCAAGAATAAAGCAGATCTTAAATACCAATGTACATTGATGTGTATTTTATGTGCAGGTGTATCTTACATTCATTTATTCAGCTATCCACTGCTATGATGGGAGGGAGATTATTCTTTACTTCTACCCACTGTAGGATTTTGCAATCAAAATTAATAGCAAGGAAGGTTTTATCACAGCTCCTGCACCCACAGATGCTGTACATAATCTTGCGACCAATTTCTAATTATTTTTTTTTAATCACAGACGATAGTGACAGATGGCACTTGGGAATATTCAGCATTATGGGTGGGGGTAGCTATGAATAATGACAAAGATAGATGTAAAGCAACATGCACATCAATATTTTGCCAGATTTGTTTCTATCAAGTGATAAGAAAACAATGTTTTGACTATAACCTCCAGCGACAGCTAAGACAATGTTTGTTTTCCTTCTTTCTTAGGAAGGAAATTTCTACTACTGTCCATTACTAAAACATGCTGGAGTGTGAGAAAAGGTAACAGCTCTACTGCCATTTAGTGCAGTGACAGTGGTAGCAGCACATGGGGTCCGACACCCACTGAACACAAGGATGAAAATATTTGGAGTTTCCCACCACAATGACATCCCCTAAAGGTTTGTTTTCCTGCTTCTCAGTGGCAACCCAATATGAGAAGCACAAGGCTGCAGGTAGCACGGGGTTAGGAAAATTCTCTTGTCAGCACTAATTAGCCCAGCTGTAGGCTCTTGCCTTGTCACATACACCACTCACCATTTTCCACTATTCACCTGCTGGGCAATTACCACTGCTTATAATATTCAAAGTACAAAAATGCATGGGCCAAAACCCATCATTAAAATATTTCCTGACATGAGAACTGGTGCATTTCCACCCCAGCTACGGCACAGAGTCCAGGGATTTAAATGCAATTTCCAAACCCTACATCTCACATGCAGTCTGCAGTCAAGGAGGCCCTGCCCCAGTCACCTCTCGGGCACAGGGCCCTCTACACACTCACCTTTCCTAAGATTTGTGCAGTAACTTAACATTTTGTGTGAATTTCAGTGATGCTGCTTTCTCTACTTCTACTCTGCAGGAGGTGCACCAGGCTGGTTCCCAAGCCCAGGGCTGCAGGGCTGGTGCTGCAGAGGGACCAACCTGACCTGCACCAGGCAGAACACGCAGTTCTGCCCAGCCAGGCATGGCACACTCTGCATTTCTGCTGCCTTTATACTTTTCTACTGGTTTACGCTGAATCTTTTGAAAAGCCTGTGTAACTCAGATTAATGGTGTCTGATCTAGTATAAGGTCTGCTGGGATAAAGGAGCCACTAAAAATATTAAGGTAATATTGTCCCCATTGGCTTTTAAACATCAGATATAAAAGTGCAGATAGCAGACTTCAGGGCTTCCTCCTGTCTGGGAAAGGTAACTGTCATCCTTTCCTATAGGATGTTTTACACTCCAGCCACACCTGCCTCTGCACTCCTGCCATTTCCTGAGGGGGCTTTTTGATATTATAAGCCCTCATTTAAATTGGATCGTTGGAGATCAACATTGTATCTGTTCTTTACTCTGGAAACAGAATCAGGCTATAGAATGTGTGTAAGGCTGGTCTTGCCAGCTGTGAATTCAAGTGGAGTTTCCCATATATCATTTTTATTTTCTCAGCGCTAAGAAGCAAGAGTTAAATTCTCTTCCCTGATCATCACACAGGTTCCCTTGAAGTCTGTTCAACAGTATCTGCTTGTATTAAACTCCAGTTGATGTCAATAGGGGTGCTGTAGTCAAAGGGAGAGCAGGATAACTTTGAAGGAATGTGTTATGTGTTCAAAGAAAAAAAATTAACCCTTACCATTTTGATATTTCCCTTGCCTCTGCTTTACCAGAGATGCTCTAAAATTTCATTGTTTTGAATACAATTTTCTTTTCTTTTTAATATATTGAAGTTCTCCAGGGAAATTAAAAAGGTATTCATTCATAAGAGAAAGAATTTAGTAAACAAGAAAAACAATATATACTATTAGGGTTATTCCTTTTTTTTTCTAGTTTACCTGTCTAATGGTATTGTCATAAAACTCTGTTCTGCTTTAATCCACTGAGTAGAGCTGAGCAGAAATACAGCCTCAAATGTTGTTCTACAGTGGCCAGGCCATTAGCCAGAAACCTGAACTCAGTGATTACAGTAGCTTTCACTTTCATACTGTGCCATGACTGGTGGTAGCAGAAAGGAAGCTGGTAAGAGCATATTTCTTTAAAAAATTACAATGAACTAGTCTCCCTCAGGTGTAGAGGGAAAAGAGTACAAATATTAAAAGACGCTAAACAATCTATGCAGAGTTTGAATTACTTAGAAACTAATCCTGTACAGGTTAAAAAACAAAAGAGGAAAAGGAGAAAAAACTATGAATGAAATGAACAATAAAAAGCACAATCAATCATTTTTATAGAAAATCTAGCCTCCCTAATTAATTTCCTGTACCAATTTATTGCAAGACTAATTTAAATTACATAACTGCCTATCTTCCACAGGAATTCCCTGTCTCATGCTTCCACTTTCTTGCTCCAGTTGATCTTTTCATACATGGAAAATGTATGTGGAAGAGGAAACAAATGCCTGTCTTACAGGAATGCAATCAATAAGCACTGTCCTATTTGAAGCATTTCAAAGGAAAGTATTTCAAAGGAAATCCCTGCTTGACTAGAAAATATCAGTGGTAAGACCCCAAAAGAGCAGGTTTTCATAACCTGAGAACTAAGGAATTTGAAGGAAGTTAAATTTGAGGATGCTGATTATAAGACATTAATTCTTTGACATTTTTGTTGCTTTAATACATCAGTAAGTTTAGGTAGAAATACCCAGCACAGCTTGCAGCTGGGTGAATGTGCAAAAACCCCCAGAAGAGCAGAGCCCCAGAGGGCAGCACTGCAGGCAGGGTGCCCGAGGCCACACTGGGCACCCTGCACCCTCCCACAGCTGCTGTGGTGTTCTCTCCATTAAAAAGCAGAATTTCCACCAAAATGTGACCATTTTACCAACTGCCTGCTGTCCAGTGAGGGGTGGACAATCCCATCACTCTGCCAGATTGTCCCCTGCCAGGCACTGGGGCAGGTCCTGCTGAGCTGCTCCTCAGACCAGGGCTAGCAACCTTCACCTCCACAGTGACCAGCTCTGTTACACCAGCAAAGGTTCAGCTCATTTCAACTCAGTGTTTGTGCCAAAGGGAGTTTTCTCTCTCAGCCCAGTTTGAGTAATCACTGCTACATGAAAGTTGCCTGACAATATTTTCCTAATTAGAAATATTTCTATTGTCTACTCCACAAATAGATGGCAATATAAACTTAGGGTTTTTCCCCCAGGGCACTAAGCAAACTTGCATTTCCTCTAGCTTTTCAGTGTCAAGGGAGGCAGCCAGCAGCAATGCCAAACTCTTTACCTGACACTGAATATATTTTAATATTATTAGTATTATTTGAATAAAGCTTTTTTACCTACCAATGACCAGGAGTGCATTGAAACTTTAGCTGGGTTAAATCCCCTCAGTTCAGAGTGGGTCTGATTTGAACCAAGACCTCCAACAGGAGCAGAACAGGTAATATGACAAGCTCATACCTTCTCAGAGCCATGATGGGGATGGAATATAAAAAGGAGAATTTGCTAGAACTTCCAGGGTTAGTGAAGACAAGCCACAAATCAACTGTTTCAGATTTTGCTTTCTGCTCTGTGTGAGATGTGATATGAGGTTTCCAGCAGTGAATCACAAATTCAGATTTTTAGGGGTCCAGAGTAAATTTCAGTTGGTCACACCTTAAATGGTTTTCCTCAGTAACTTCTCAGAAATGTACAATAATGAAGCTGATGTTAACAATCAAGAAATACTTGAAATGCTCTCCATTTCTATTGATCTGATGGGTAATGTTAAAGAACTATCACCGAATTAAGTCACAGCAGAGATCCACACAATAAGATTAGTGAATTAATAGTGATATTGAATTAAGTCAGCATTAAACTGCAAAGCAAATATAGCAGATAATTAAGTCACAAGTCTAAAGCAACAAGCAACCTTTGTCTAATAAAACCTGGAGACCAGAGAAAATAGCTATTGAAGAAAACAGTCCCGTTCTGAATTACCCTCCAAATTCATTGACTGGAGAGAAACTTCAGTCTGAATTTTGCTAACATGAAATTGATCTTTTGCTCATCACATAAATGCAGTAATTTCCACATTCAGGTTTCACACTGAAATCATTAATCACACAGGTTTAAGACAAGATAATATATCACAAGTTCTCTGGCCCAAATAAAGCAGCTGCTAGGCTTGCACCTGACCACTCACTAGTCTGAAATTGAATGCCATTCATGAGAAAGTAGAAGACAATGGCTTTTTGGTAATGGTTGCATAAAAAAAGTTAATAGAATTTAAATCAAACGAAAAAAAACCTTTTCTTTATTAAAAAGGCCTTTGAATAATTTTACATGACAGTTTAATTACTGTAAAGGGGTCTCATCCATGTTTCAACCAATTTTTTTTATAAGTGTGTGTAAGTAAGCCTTCATGTTGCCAAGAAACAAATTGCTTCAGATAAACTAAATTTGTAGTAGTTTAATAAGGCACTAATTTGTATTACACTCCTCATGCCGGGTGGACATATCTAAGATTTCATAGGCATTGATGTGTTTTTTATACATTAACCTGCACATATGTAACATTTTTACTGTCATAAAGCTCAAATGCTAATTATTCAAGCTGTCATTAAGTAAACCCTGTTTTGCCCTTACCCCTTCACAGAAATCCATTCCCACACTGCACAGGCCGAGGTGACCCTCGTTGTTAAGCAAGAAAAGGCATTTTGTTTGCAATAGACATTTTCAATATACTGCTGCCTGAATTTACATTATACATAGCACTGTCTCAAAAATCTTGGTGAGGTTTTAGTTAATGGTTTCTTTTCCTGGCAGAGACTGAAACCTGAGTTGTTCAATTTTACTTACACTGAGCAATTAGCTATGAAGGTATCAAGGAGTAAGGAAAAAAAAAAAGCCAAAGCAACCAAACCAACCAGAAAGAAGAGGCAGGAAAGGAGTTTTTGGTAATTTTGAGATTAAAATTGCTCCACACTTCACCAGTAAACTGAATTGTCACATACCTCCTCTGGCCATCAGGACAAAAAGAGGAATTTCAGCCTGTAGCTTATTGAAAATTGCTGAAAGTAAATCCATTTCTGTTGTAAGTTGATACAAAAAACACTTGCAAAATGGGTGAAAATATATTACATTTTCAACACTATTGATGGTAACTAGCTTGAAAGTGTTTGGGCCCCCTTTAGAAACTGAGAAACAATTTTGAAGACAAAACCTCTAAAGCAAGATAGTTCTTTAGAGGTTTGCTTAAATTTTTGACAATTGGTGATTTTACTTTGCACACAATTCATTATTTTAAAGCAAGAAATAAAAGCACTACATAGCTACTTCCGACATAGCATGGCCTTCTTACTTCCAGATATGCCAAAACAAAATATTAAATTGTGCTCATTGTAAAATAACTTTTCCATCTCTATCAAAAAGACCTCAGGAGAAGCATTTGTATTCTGCTTCGCCCTGCATGCATCAGTGAAGATTATTTCTTGTGAAGTTCTACAAAGGAGAAGAGAAATTTAGCCCAAGGAACCAGTTTTTCCATCTCTACTGCAAATGTCATGTATAGATAAATAGTAGAATTTTAACTATGTCCAGCATCCCTGTTTCTCCATCTATAATACTATGGCATCTGAAGGGAGAACCAAATCAGCACCAGACGTGAGCTTCACTGGTATGTGACCCACAAGGTAACATAGCTCTGGTAACAGTCAATTCATTTACAAAAATATATGAGAGCAGAATTTTAACAACCTGGAGTAGGACTTTGGATTACTCTGGTGAGCAGAGAAAAAAACACCCCTGAAAAACCAAACCAAGTCCCACCCCCTTTCTATAGTTTGAAAAAAAACATGCCTGGACATAGCAACCTTAAAATTTGCATTTTGTGTTTGGTGACTGGTACCACCTGCTCTAACTTTCAGCTGTGTAACTCAGTATTTAACTGTGCTGCAGTTTGCCAAAGTTTCAGCTCAGCAGAGCATTCATGGAAGGACTGGTCAGGGAGCGAATGGAAAGATTTGTCAGTTGAGAACTTTGGGCTATCAACTCTTCACCATGTGCTAAGACATAGGAGCTACAGAAGAAACTCATGCTCATATTACTCATATATATTATTTTTTAAAGGCTTTGCAAAGAGCACATGACAGCAGCAGATCTCTCACTGAGCAGCATGTGATAGATACAGCAGAAAGACAGAAAAATGCAGCTTTATATTATAATTATAATTATAATTTATAATTAAAAATCATGAAACATTAGGTTCTAGGGTATCTTGCAGCTTAATGTTGACAGTGAAGAGTAACTTGAGACTTCTAATATGCTCATTTATTCTCATCTCAGCTCTATACACATTGTCTTATCACTTTAAGAAAGACCTTTCCCTCTTAAATCACATTATTTCCATTACTTAGGGAATTACAATATTTGTACAGTTTATATATGTGTAACACAATGGGATTTGCATAGTATGAAAGGCATTAGTGCTTTGATTAGGAGAACCACCTGCACAACCTCTTAAGTATTAGTTCCTGGTTATTCTTTTAACCCAAACACTTCCATCTCATATGTTAAAGCTCCCAGTGAACTGCCAAGGTTTATCTGGGCTACAGTGACTGAAGCTGGCACTGCTTAAGGCTCTGTTAATCCCAAAAAGCCAATGCGTGAGGATGAGGACATGAGATCATCTTTATTCACAGGAGACACCACGCTCTGTCAATTCTGCTGCCAGGACAGAAACATCACAGATATGTTGCTGTTGCTGTACATGCTCCTCAACCAGATAAGCAGAGGGGGAAATAAGACACCAAAAGCTCGTTCTTCCTGAACATTGCATGGAGAGCAGTGCTGTGTACTTTGATGACAACAGACATCCTTTAAATCCTAATACCTTAAAATCCTGAATTAATTTCTTAATGAGATAATGTATTTTCACACCTGTGAGAACAGTATTTTTATTCTGTAAACCCTTATCTTGAGGAGAACTGGCTTTCACTGCATCAGCTCACCAGGTGCTGTCTGTGGTGGTAAGGACAGCAAACAGAGCAGCCTCAGTTCTAGAGCTCTCTGTTTGGTACATTAGGACACTGCAATGAAAGGAAACCTTTTCAATAGTGTTGTATTTGGGCTCACCATTTCTGGCAGGCAATCAAAGACTATGCACTAATGTCAGAGAAGTCCAACACAGACAGTCTTCCTATTTCAGAGGAAAGAGTGAATTTTCTCTTAGTGCTTACATTTGGTGCACAGGAAGGGGCTCAATTATGCAAAACACTGTTCATCATCTCAAAGATGATAATCACCAATGCCACATCTTAGGATGACAAAAATCCTTTTACACAGATTCACAGGGAGAGGCACTGTGCTGTTTTATATATGGATTTAGCTGTAAAAAATAAAGCAGGCTATCTCCTAAAAATGCAAATCCCACTTTATAAATCCTGAACACAGGTTCTCCAGATAGGCACTTGGAAAACTCCTGAAAACAAAGCAAAAACTAAGATGTACTCCTCAAACTTCCCAAAATAGTAAAAGTTTCAATTTCTGCTTATTTTTACTCAATGTCTTGTTAATCCAACACAGGCTGGAACAACTAAACCCGATACTTAGCTCCCCAAGGAAAACAAAAAAGAAAAACATTCTCCATTGTAGCATGAATCTCCCCCCTCAGGAATTCTTGTTGCCAAGTTTTGACAGATCAGTTTAAGTTTTTGGTATTATAGATCAGAGAAGAAAAGCAAGTGACATTAAAATACCTGTAATCTAGCAAAACAGTTTTGCTACTTGCATGTTTATGTTGGTTCATTACAGTGCAATGATCAGCAGAGTTTTGTATCTCCAAACGATCTCCAACTCTATGGATGTTTTACTAAAAATTCCTTTTGAGATCATCATGAAAGCCTGATGTGCCCCTACAGGCACGTTGCTACACTAGAAGTGTTTGTGCAGGTACAAAACCTGCCAGGGATCTCTGCAGAACACCACTTGCCAAGCAAGACGTTCAAGACTGCCCCTGCACCAGGCAGCCAAGGCTATTACAGGGTATTGAGCACAAAGGCAGTTGCCTTACCTCCCTTACTACACACTGCTTCCTTTAGAGATCACTAACACCCTCAAGTGAAGAAAAAAACATGCATCTCTGTGGCAAACCAGAGGAATTTATCTTCTGAGGCTACAGATCTATTACAATATTTAAATAATGCTATGATTGTCTTTCTATGACACTATTATTAGGTTAATATTATGATTTCATTTTGTCGATTCAACAAAATTACATATCGATGTCTTGTTTTTCCACAGCAGCTTACCCTGCTGTGTTTATTTTGCTTGGCAATTGGATTTCGACTTTTAAATAAGTCTGCAAGTTGGAAAGAATGAATTCCATTAAGTAATCTTTTATAAATAAACAAAAGAGATCACAAAAATGTATTTTTCTGATGTCTTAAGATTTTCTGAAGGTACAGTAAGCTCTTCAAAAGGCAGAGAGAAACTAATATCATCTCAGTGAAACTTGATGCTAAAAATGGAAAGAGAGGAATGTGAAATTTAAATCTCTTCCTTCAATGCATTAGGACAAGATGAATACTTATTTTCCTAGTCCAGACAGGTAGTCACAACAGAATTACAATTTACTGCACCAAATTTATGTGTAAAACAGACAAGTCAGGTGCTCTTATTTTCCAGTGAAAAGATGTGTGCTTTCTAAAATGGATACCTTGCATAGTACCTGTGTTCTCCCAATGGTATATTTGTGTTTATACAGTGGATAACCATTAATGGGTTTATTATTCTTTCTAGTTTTCATCTAGAAATATTATTTAAGGCTCTGCTAGGAAAAAAAAATAAACCCAAACATTTTTAGGTGACAATTTTGTCATAAAGAACAAATTTCTTAATCCTTTGTATTGTGAGCAAGTGATTTTTATTACATACCTTTTTAACAGTAATATTTAGAACTGTCAATTAAAGATAAGAAACACAAATCAGATCAAGTGGTTTTCCTCTAAAACTTCATTTCCTTTGTAGGACTAGAGCCTATAACTTGCATTTCCACTGGGGATGTAACTTGCATCATGCACAGTCTTACGGATATTGTTAGTCTTGTTTGTTCTACAGGGAAAGAAAACAAGTATATGACACATCAGATTTTAATTTTTTGGAATGAAAAATGCTATTTGCAATTGCTTTTACAAGACCATCTCAGAAAAACCATTTCCTGATTCCAAAACAAAGGACACCACACTTTGCAAGTGCTGTAGCTTAATGCTTAAGACAAAGTAGCAATAAATCTTTTTAGTTCTATTAAAATACCTCAGCACGCAATTCCTCGCTGTATTAAAATCACGTTAGAAGGCAGTTGTTTAGCTTTTCCTTCTGTCTCCTGATCATAGTTCTTCCTCTTTTCAAGAAGAGGACAAGTAGCATTAAAATACTGCTGTATGGGGAGGTTGTAGAACATACCACAGATGTTACTGAGTAAAGAATGCAAAAGAGGGCTGGGGGAAACAAATGCGTGCTGAGCAGGCTCATAACTCAACTCTACTTGACTCTTAACTTTCACTTGGAAAAAAAAATTATCGTGGTTCTATTCTTTTAATCATTTTTTTTTTAAGTAGCCAACTAAATTTTTTCCATGTTCTTCATGGTTTGTTGCTTGATAGCTTGTATCTGCCAGGGTAACACCAGCAAGAAGCACAAGCTGAGCTTCCCTACCTATCTGCTGCCAGCAAGACTCATTTTCTAGCACTAATCCCTTCAGAAATCCAAAACATAGAAGATGCAAGTTAAATATACAGTCAGGCAAAATTTAGTAAGCATTTTCTCTGTAAAATTACTATGGAAACAATGTTTATTAAAATGCATTTTAAAGTTCTCAAATGACATTGAGAGAGACTTCTTACACAAAGCTTGAATTGTGATGATTTACAATTAATAATTTTTCTATTTTATTACTCAGCAAGAGCAATAAGGGTTGTGTTACACACAGCATTTCATTCAACACAGAGAAAAAGCCCTCCAGAAGAGTGATGGTTTGGCTGTGCCTGGCAGCAGCTCAGTCAGCTGGGCAAAACTCCACCATCACTTTGCAAGCAGCCTCTTTTCCAAGATAATTAGAACTCACAGAAACCACCAAACATTAATGAGGAAACAAATGCACAGAAGAGAAAAGAATTCAGACATATTGAGGCCAAATCTGTCCAGAGCACCAACAAATGCTGTGAGCACATGCCAAAAAAAGACAATCTGTGGCATCTGAAAGACAAATAATCACTCAGAGGTGTTCAACTTGTTGGCAGCTAAAAAGTCTGCTAAACCCCAGAAATATGCAAGGTAAAAGGGGCTTCTGCTTTGTCAGAGCTGATTTTCCACATGGAAGCTGGCTGGGTTACAAAAACACACTCAGCTGACAGCACAGTTCGAGTGTCAATTAAGATAAGACATCAAACAATTTACTAGTAATTAAGAAGCTACTCAGACATCACAAATAGATTTGCTACTAAGATTTTGTCATGGTCTTAAAGGATCTCTTACAATTGTCAGAGTGAAAGAAGACTGAAAGTTATGAGTATGGGAAAATGAGGATTCTAATGGAATAAGAAATATTGTGAGGTTGATTGCTGTATAACCCTAATATTACAAAAGGCATGAACTGGATCTGGCCTTGAAACAAAGCTCAGAGTTAAGAAGAGAGTCTCAGACTTAACTAGTAAGGTGGAATTTTCTCCAACATGTTTCATATCACCCTTTTCAAAATTCTGCTATAGTTAGAAACACTTACTTGCTACATACCTGCTAGTTATCAGTTTGTAATTTGTAGTAAAATGTCATGACTGCGGTTGAAATACTGTAAAATTGCTAAAAAGTCTGAACTTGTCTATGTATATATATGTAAAATGTAATTAGGAGAAGACGGAATTTCCTGAGGATATTTTCCATTAAATTTCCTTTCTCCACTATATCAAGCCCTATTACTTCAAGGCAGGCACATCTGTTAATTTAACCAACACTCAGTATCCATATGCCTAAATAAATGCTCTCATTTGCAAGTGTGCTTGTCTGAGCTGAAAGCAGGTCCTTAGTAAGCACAGCTTATTTTTGTATCCCTCACAACTGGGGCTCTGTTTGTAGAGATGTCCTGTCTGGAGAGACTCTGAGTCACTGGAAATGTCACTGCAGACAGGTAGAGGCCTCAGGCAGAGACTAAGGTCCTGTTATCTTCAGCATTTTGTAATTGTACACTAAGAGATCACCACTCTTACAAAAAAAGATACCTTCAGGAATGAAAGGGCACAACAGATGGGTGAAATGAGGGAAGAGGAGGTGGAGAAGAAAGGGCAGTAAAACCAGCAGTAAAATAATTTCCTGCTTAGATTGAAGCTATGTGCAAAATTCCAGTTGACAACTGTTTTGGATATTTTGACTTGTCAGATTTATTTAGTTACTCAGTCAATACAACCATTCCCTTTTCCTCCTAATTGTTTTGGGGAGAAGGAAGGATGTGGTATTTGACTACTGTCCCAATTATTTTGATATTTTTTTCCCCCATTCTATTTCTAGAGGTATTAAGACCCAGTAAAACATCAGCAATCCCTCCTACACAGACTTTCTCCTCCAGGTACTCTTCTTCTTTGTTCCTCAGAATACTAAATGAAGCTTTCTAAAGAGATGCTTTTATGGTAGCTTCTATTGCTCCCCCATCCCTTCATTGGCAGCTGAATCAGCAAACTGACCCAAGTCAGTGCATACCGTGGCAAAGCTGCTGACAGTGCAAGAGGGGTGGGAGAGCCTTTGATGAAAGTGTGACTACCCCTCTTCAGCAGGACAGCATTGGCTGAGACCACTTTTAGCCAGCCATTAAAGGATATCCTGCTCCACTCTCATTCTTGGTCCTTAATACTGGGATTTCCAAACTAGTCCCTGCCCAAAGCCCTTGTGGTGAGGGTCTTTTAATCCCCTCTCGTTCCTCACACTCCTGGGTTTCATTTAGTTCTGATTTGTCCACAAGCACTCTGCATGTTGTCCTTCAGTTCTTGCAGTTCTGTTGCCTCTCAAGCCATAGAACAATCAGGGCAAAAGAGTCATTAATGAGCATGTAATGAAAGGTAGGGAGACAATTAGACTGCTGCAATACTGAGAAGGAGCCAGAGAAAGGTGAGCAGAAACTGGGAGCACTGGCAGGACAAGCAGCTCAGAAAGAGGTTTTAGCAGCAGAACAAACAGGCAAAATCAAGAATGACTCTGCAGGCACTGGGGGCCAACAGGAGGATGTTTAAGAAACAGATGTGAAACAGTATGGATATGAAGGAGTGCCCCTTTAAGAAATGTGTCACTCAAGAAATGCTGTGCAGGAGAGCAGTGGTGGGATAAGGACAAGTGGGGGGTACAAAAACAGTGCAAAAGAGACAAAGCTCTTTTGTTAGCTCAGGGTTATTGTTATCCAGAGTATAAGACAGCTGGAGGGAAGCTACATGGAAGAAGGGAGAGGAAAAGCCAGAGTGTGGTTGAATTGACAGGAACATAATGATTGATTTTGTCCTTCATCTACCAAGTATCTGGGACAGCCTGAGTTCTGAACTGTGCTTGCCAAAGGAAAAATCTCTCTTCCTGCTTCAATCCTTCCTGAATGCCTTCAGTAAGCAGTACAGCCTCTGCTCAGGCTAACAGACATGAATTCATTAGGTAAAATTCACATCACATCATCCTGCTTCCTGGCTGCACAATCCTCTTCATTCTGATTAAAGTGCAGTCTTGCTGCAGGAATACACCAGCCACCAAACCTATTTTTGTCTCTCATTCAAGCACAGCTCCAAGTATCATTACCACATGGGGTTACCATTTCCTATCCCACGAGTTTCCGGAACAGCATTTTTCAGGTCAAAATATTGCTTCACTAAAATCAAATCACTTCCTTCAGAATGCAAATCTTTATATTTGTTACAAGACATTCAAAATTAAAAGCCAGCTTAATATATTACAGCATAAAACTGTGCTTCAAGAAGGCAAAGGAAAAACACTTAGTGTAACAGGATTTTTAAGAAATATTAGAAAAAAATCAAGCAGTCCCCTCCCCTTCTAGTCTTTCTTCCATAAAGTTCCCTCATAACAACATTTCCTCTTGGCCCTCACCCTTCCCCTACAACACCTTCTACAGTCTTGTTACTACTTTGGAAATCATTACAAATAAACTTCTTTTTCCTTATTTGCAGTTATAAGTGATCTGGTTTTGCTAACGCAGTACTTGTTTATGTGCATTAAAAATACTCAAATTCATTCAAGTTTTCTTAGTAATGACCAAGTATTTACAATAATTACCTCTGAATCCTCTCCCCTTCCTATGAAAGGGCAATTTTTCTGTTCAACAAAAATATGTCAGTCTCCAGTTAAAATATCAGACTCTACCTCTCAGCCTTGAAGGGAACAGAGCTGCTGATAAACTGCTAACCAAGCACAGTGAGTTCAGAAAGTGGGACTTTACCAACTTACTTTATCCAAGTGTTTATGTGTGGTAGAAGAAAGTTTAATTCTGTAAAGCTGAACCAGGACAGGTAGCAGACCTCATAATTTATCACCAATTAATTAATCATGGTTCTAATTAGCCAGCAAGATTTATAGTTTTCTCTTTTATGATAAAAACAGTCAAGTAGTATGTTAATTGTGATAGATTCTACACTCCCTTTAGTAATTAAATTAGGATACAGTTCCATTCAAGCTAGAATTTACCTGTTGAAGGCATTATATGTTCTTAATAATTTTTCTGAAGCTGCTCTTTGCTACCAGGTCTTGTCACCATTGCTTGTAACAATACATAATAGTTTCTATTTTCCACAAGCTGACAAAACATGCCAAATTTATCTCTGTATTTCAACCGAAAATTAAGCTTTACAGCTAGCACAAATTCAGACAGTTTACTCTAATCCTGCACCTGATGGTGACTCTAAAGCTTTTTTTTTGTCAGTTTAGTAAGCCAAAATTTATGGCACATTTGACAACTTCAGTAAAAACACTACTCTAGGATGTTGCATATAACATTAGTAAATCTTTCTGTAAGCTGTATGCTGTTAGTAAGATTAATGCCATGGCAATGCAAATTTACAATCATCACAATTAGGAATTGAAATGACCATCTCTACTACTTCTGTTAAGTATTAGAGGAGAAAGTCCTCAAAAAAAAAAAAAAGAAGTAAGAATCCATAATTTGATAAGCACCAACTGGCAGAAATGTACATCACTTCAGTAAAGAAAAACTCATTGTTCATTGAGGTCTGTGCATTGCCATTACTATTAATTAATGGTACAAATTATGGCATCAGAGACAGATCTTCTGACGTGAGAGAAGAGGGAGGGAACCAACTTACCCAGTGGGAACACCCAGAGTCTGTTACTGGCCCTAGTATAAGGTTTTAGTTAGCATTAAAATGCATTGCAGTTAGCCCAATATCTCATCTAGAGCATCCATAGCACAAATCAGTCACCACATCACAGCAATTATTCAAAAAAAATAGTCCAAGTATGAAATCATTATTTACTTTGTGCATTCAGATCCCTAAAACAATATAGTCCTAAACCTTATTTAAATGGCCAAACACATAACAGAAATAGGATTTTTAACTACAGACATATTTCAGACTAGAAATATATTTTTTATAGATCAAAGGGTGAACTATTGATGTATAGATCAAAGGGTGGAGTCTACCACTATGGAATGAAACTAATTGAGCATTTGATATCTTTTACCTGCCTGACCATCCAAAATGTAAAATTTTGTTGCCTTTACTGCTGTCTGTTGAGCCCAATTATTTTCCTTCTAGAAGTTGTGCCCAAACAGCCTGGCTGATTAAACAGCAAGGAGTAATGGAGAACCAAGATATTTGTCCTCTTTTCTTGATACCTGAAAACTGCAGAAACAGAAAAAGAGGGGCAGAGAAGAACACAAGTCAAGTACAGGAAAAAAAATCTACAAGAAATGATGAATGAGGCAAGATGTTGGGACAGTTTGGCAAAGAAACAGCTCTACAGAGGATAACAGGCACTGTGGGGAAATACAGATGTGTTGGCAGGGGCCACGGGCAAAAGGGGGCCACGGGCAGGTACTGGGAGCTGGAGATGAAAGTAATTGAAGATGATACAGTGGCAGAAGCAGAATCCTACTGAAGGCTGCACTACTACACAACTAAATTAACCAGGAGTAATGAGTGAGAGGGTGAGGCTCCTATCTCATGAAGCCAAAAGCATATTTCATCTTTCCTCAGTACCCTATTTTCATGGAGTTACTGCACTAGCTCAAACTGCACAGCTCTGCACTGCAAACCTTGGTACTGACTGCTTCCTAGAACTGATTCCTTCACATGTAAAATTTCTTAAAAGTTCCCAACTCCAAAAGCTCTACCCAAGAGCATACAAGTCTATCACATTCTTCAGGAGTCATCAGCTGGCTTATACAGAGTAATGAAGGATAATACTGCTTGGACAATTGTTGCCACCTCCTCAATCCCACAATTGCCTCTGCCTGCCCTGCAGCCCAGGCAGAGGCAGGCTATAGCAGCAAAGCTGGGCTGGTGCACGTGCCCAAGCTGCTGTCAGCACCAAACTGCCAGCACTACCTCTGTAACAAGGTTTGTTTGGTGCCACCTTGTTATCCTGCATTAACTCACCACAAACACATCCCTGAGCACTGAACCACCTCTAACTTCCTCTGACAATCCTTTAATCTTTAACAGCCCTTCATGTTTCCTCTGCATCAACTACACCTACAGACACCAAATTACCAATACCTACAGAGATTTGCAGAAGTGACAAGTACCCATGCACTCACCTTATGATTTTAAAAACTTTCCTAACATCAAGTACTTAAAAAAAAATTCACTGCCTTCTCAGACAAGTTTAAAGTATTAACCTTGCATCTCATAGCCTCATGTCTAAAATGTATCTACAGCTAACGACAGACATTTTTCTCTGTCATACACACAGTCTCCCATAATAGATCCAATTTAAGGATGAGTTCATTAATACTTGTCACAATACCACAATTGATGACATGCCATACACAAGTCTAGGCATACATTAACATGCCTGGGTGTTTTATGGCAGGGCTAGAATAGCAAGTAGTTAATAATACATGTGACCACACACTGAAAGATGAAGAAAGAATACCTTTCACAGAAAATGTTGAATAAGGCAGAAATAAAAAGAGGAAAAGAAAGAATTAGGAAATAGAAAGAAAGCAATGATCATGCCATATACTAACATACCAAGTTTGGGTTTCATGACTCTGTTAAACGCTGAAATTTGTTAAGTTTTGTGCATTTCACATTGTAATCTTAATAGCATTTCAAGAAGAGGAATATTAGCTTTTTATTAAGATGGTATGAACCATCGAATAGTCTATAAAACTACTACATAGCAAATCTACTGTTTAGAAAACAAAATACTATAGCATCAATGTTATCTTGTGTTTCACCTAAGTACTAAGAAAATACTTTCTGTGAGAAATGGCAGCTCTTCAATATTTTTCATGACAACCATTATACCAGATGTGTTGTTTTCTCATTATTAATACATACTGATAAGTTTTATGATCTAGAGAGAAAAATCTTTTTTAAAAGCACTGAGACAAATGAAATTACAACACAAGAAGAAAGCTATAATTATAATGTACAGATTTGAAGATATTTAGTGAAGTATTATTAAATACAAGTCAGTAAAACTAAAATCTTGGGCAAAACTATAATTTGATGCCTACTCTCAATATTCTTCTTAACATTAGCTCCTCCAAAATATTTAAGTACTAAATACTACAGTCCAGAGACTTCTCCTGCCAGAAGAGAGGAAGCAATGAATACCCACACCATAATGAGTTCATAAAATGTCTCTGTACTGACAGAAAACCTATTTCCAGTATCCCACAAATAACTCAAGTTATGAAATCATTTATTATTTCAGCTGCAAGCAGGGAGCATACCAAGATGCATTTATAATAGAATGGGAAGAGGCATGCAGTGAGTAATATTTCAGTGCAATTAAATAGAATTTCAGTAATAAATTATGCACCATTGTAAACCCAGTGCTTTATACAAATATCACTGATGATGGTACGTTAGAGTGCATTTGTGTTTTATTTATATTGCAGCAAGGAATATACAATGGCTTTAGGATGTTTTCTCTGTTGAAGTAAAGGGTAAAAATCAAGCAAACCATGTGAAGTGCACCTCTCTCTGTTTTACTTATTAGAACTCATGTTCTGCTATTTTTGGTTTGCAAGACCCTGTTTGAGACTACAGCATATGTTACCTTCTTTTAAGCTGCAATATTTTAGTCCAGATGTGCCTGAGTACACACATTAAAGGATTGCTGCAATCACCTCTAATTTTTATAAATGTACGAATAGCAGGCTTAACTACTCAAACTCCAAAAAGAGTTTTCCAGAAATCAGTGAAGATGTTAAATCGGTGTCTGGTGGCAGAGGAGGAGGTGCCAAAGACAGATGCTGTTTCCATTTCTTCACACACGTCAGCCCTGGAGAAGAGCTTGAGTGAAGACATCCAGCAGAGGTGAGTTGGAGGAAGCTCACATTAGAAGTGGAAGGTACTCTGGCAGGGAAGAGGCAGCTGTCAGCATCCTGAACTTACAAACTGTTACTCCACAGAGCAGTTCTGTGAACCATGAGGAAGCACTGGAAGAAGTTTGGACACTGTTGCTTAGCTTAGGCAGTTGCTCTTGTAAACTGGGTCATGCAGATTTTGAAGCAGAGATACTATTTTTGTCAATGAGTTACTGACTAAAGATTTAAAATGCTAAATGAAATTACCTGACATGAGAGACAGCTCTTGGGAAATCCAGTACTGCTGATAGCACTTAGACTCACATCTGCAAGAGTTTGTAATAGTTTGAGTTTTGAAAGGGAACCTTTGAGAGTTGACTAAATGCTAAGGAAAATGGATTGACTAAAACATTGATAGAGCAAAGAAGCATTAAATTATTCAACAGCTACATCCTACATACTTCCACAGTGCAGTATAATCCTGATTTAGCTGTGTTCCCACGAGTTGCCTCTGAATATATTCTGAAGTTTATAAGTATGCTATGAAATACAATATTTTCAAGAAGTTAAGAAGTTGGCAGCAATTGTGTGTCCTGGGTCAACAGACTCTAGAGATCAAAGAGTCCAGTCTAGACTCTTACCCCTTCAGCCCTCCTGGCTCAGTGTAAGTTGGAGAAAAGGCTGCAAAGTGACTATTTTCTAATTAACCATTCACACTGTGTTTTACTGTAGGAAAATGTAGGAGTATTTAGGGTCTTAGACTTTGTAGCCTGAAAGTCTCTTCCCCATTATAAACTCTAGATAAAAAGAGCATTTGGGGCATAGCTTTAATCAAGGTTTATTCAATGCCCAAAGCAGTGAGATAACTCATCCATTAGCAGAGCTAAGAGGTGTGGGCAAGAACATATGCTCCATCATCTCGAGTAGATGATCAACTCGCCTTTTCATTTCCCACCACGCGACCAGCAGTCGTGTTTTCTCAGGCAGAGCGTGGCTGAAAGCTCTCAAGGAAGCAATTTTATCCACTCTTCCTTGAAAGGGCCAGTGCCTTAAAGGCATAATTAAGTCCTAAATACATAATAGTTAGTGACATTTAGCAAAGCATGTCATCTCTGGAAAACTGCCACTGTAGAATAAACAGCAAACAAATCTATTTGCATTGTTTTCAGTTGGTTTGTAATTTTTTTGGTAACAATTGTCAGCAAGTGCAGAAGAAAGTATTAGATGAAATAAGCTGGTTAACAGACTGAACTAATTATATTGATGCAGTGAAAAGAATGAATACATTTTGTAGGAGGCACTATTTGGTGACAAAAATAATCTCTTTAAAGCCACACAAAATGCTCTGTTTCTGCTACCAACACTTGCATAGCTTGCACTGCTTGCAATTGTAGAGCTTGACAAATAAAATGTTCATTATAATTCAGAGCACCAATGTCCTTCTCAGTTTTGGATGAAATACACCTTCCCTCAGCCCTGCTCAGCCTTGCACACACCTCCCCCTCCATGTTTGCCATAAAGAATCCAAGCTTTACTTTTTAAAACATCAGCACAAGGGTATTGCTGGGTAAGAAAGGCCAAAAAACCCATAAACCCTTTAGTCTGCAGTCTCCTTGCTCCCAACATTACACCACAGCAATTGACAGGAATACTTGGTCAATCTCCCACAGAAAGAAGGGAAAAAAAATTAACTTCAGTTGTATGAGAGAATAATAAAAGCAGGATGTATCAGAACTTTTTAATTTAAATGTCTCAAACTCACATCCAGTAAAGGAGAGCATGGCAAGTGTCAAAAAGACATCATATTAAACCACGAAATTCTGTTCAGGTGCTCCCCATTAGAGATTACATGAATAATCAGGTTTCTTCCCTGGTCACCCTTTCCCCAGTCTCAATTTTCAAATTCTATCTTATAGACAATGAAACAGTTTTCAGCTAAACACTCCAGGTCATACCTAACCCACTAAGTCAGTCTTTCTATACTCCAGAGCCTTCCTGGTGGAGAGAAACTCAAGAGCATTCCTGGTGGACAGGTGTATTCTGTCAAAGCAGGTAAATCACAGCAACTATTAGCAGTGGTTTCAGAATTACTGCATGAGCCTCAGTTGTGCCCTCTGCTTCAACTGCTGGAGAACACAACTTCCAGTAAAGATGCTGGATTTGGCAGTGGATACCCTACAGCATGGAGCTGCTGTCTGCCAACTTCACTAAGGCAATAGCAGCTTCAGTAAAGGTGGCAAGAACATCAAAATTCCCAACATGAGATTCAGAGCTCTTCTATTAATGGAAGAGTCTTCTGCATTTAGTAAGGAGAAGACCTTATTACTACATGTTAGCATTTCAAATAATATATTTGGAGAGGATAGAAAATCAGTATTTCATGTCAATGACAGCAACATCCAGCCTCGTAGTACAAGATACCCTCTGCAATATCAAGTTTAGATAAACTGAGTTTATAGGCACGTAAACTTGTTCTTAATATTACAACCCAAGGACACTCACCATTGAGCCATAGTCATACTCTGCCAGAAATTGCTCATTACATGATACAAGATAAAGACAATATCTTAGCTCAGAGGCCAGAGAGGCCAAGCATATGAACATAACAAGTTTGCAATTATATTTGTTGTGCAATTAGATTTTGCTCATTCTTTTCCCTTTTACAAATTGCACAAAAAGTTTAATCCAACAATAATTATTATCTTCTCTTCAGCTAGTTTTAAGGTCTGATTTTCACTTTTATTTATTAAAACAAAAGGCAGCAGTAACTGTTAAAATCAAAGTTCAACTACCCTGTTTCTTACAGAATCTTTCTGGGATACTGAGGGATAGTTTCAAGACTTGCTAGCCTGTGTGTAACTAACATGAAAAGCTCACATTTCAGTGCAGTATTAATGCACCTGTGAGCAACGTGAAGCATGGAAATAATTATTTCATTACTTGAGTGCCATTCCCATCTTGAGCATCTGAAAGTGCCTGAAAAACCTCAAGGGCTGTGGACCATAAGATGCAGAAAAAAATCATGAGTTACAAGTAGAGCAAAATGCTATTTAAAAATGCCAGCTTAGCAAATGAGATCCTAATACCATTCAACAGCTTTTTACAACTACTAACTATATATCCTCAAAGCAAGTGTTCTTTTAGATGAGAATGAAACTGCAGCACAAGTATGAAGAGTATATGAGAATATGCTTTGTCACTTGTGCAAAATAAGCAGTGTTTTCTATTTCACAAAGTGACAATGCTTTGGATACAACAGGTTACAGGGATTTCAAATTATAAAACCACAGGAAAATAACTTTGTGCCTAAGACATATCTAATTTCTCACATCAAATATCAACACAAAGTAGCAAACACCACTTTACAATGGAGCACTTGCATAGGGCTTATAAATTAATGGAAAACAGATGCTGGAAGATGTTTTAAGCAGCAGGCTTGACCCTTATTTTAAAATGCATTGGATAAAGGTATGTATCTTTTTGCAATTTCAGTGATCAGGCATCTAACCTGCTCAAGGTTTGAAGTACAAAACTCCTGTTGGGTGGCCTGATCTCCAATACAGCATGTGAAAAGAAGAGATCTATCCCCTTCTGGCAAAGAGCAGAGAACATTTAATTTCAAATTTCATTTACAACATTTATAATTTTTCTTCTGTGCTTAGCAATCTCAAGTCACCAGAAACGCGTTTTTACAACACACAGAGGAGACACATCAGCCTTGATTCTCAGGGCTCCAGCTGCAGGACAAGCAGAAAACCTATGGAACCCTAGTCCACTCCATCCAGCAGTGACAGGTCTTTTCTGATCCTCCAATGCTGCATGTCATGCTCCAAGGCAGTGCAAGAAGGCTCCTGACTGTCCAAAACTACTAGAAAGGGAAGGAACAGCTCAAAAAGAAGAGCTAGGGAAAACTGGGCCACGAACAACATTCCTCCTTCAGCTACAGAGCCAAAGTCCAGGTATAGCTCAGCAATGCTGCTCCACGCCCCTGCTGCTGGCAGCCCAGCACTGCCCTGCTCACCCCCAGCAGCTGTCGCCACGGATGCCACAAGACACTGTGGCAGCACAGGGAGTGTTTCTTGTGACAAAGGCAGCTTCCACACCCATCTCAGCAAGTGGTACATAGACAAATTTATGTCTGACTCCCTGAATGTGCTCCACAAAAGTTGGTGCTTGGCCAAACAGGTCTCTGGAGCCCAGAGCCAGATTTCCCATTTGGTTTTCCATGTGGCTGTGAGGGAGAGAGAGCAGGCACAGCTCAGAACACACCCAACCAGATAACACAAATTCACCAGCAGCTGCTGATACATTTAACTCCAAGTTTTGCAGTGAAGGGTTGGGGTAATTTTCTGTCCCTTTCTCCCTCTACCTTCTGAGGTTCTGCAGCCCCACGGCTCCTCACTAGAGAGATATCACTTACATGAAATCACTTCAGTGAGCCACCTGCTTTATACTGTGCTTGGGTGGCAATTTCTCTGAGGACAATGCCTGTCTCCTATTACATATCTCTGTATTGGCAGCACAACAGGCCTCACACTTGGAGGACCATGAGTGATTACTATTTCAACAGAGTATTGAAAATATTATCAATAAGAATTATGTCACAGATGCCAGTTAAAAGAAGTTGGGATTTTAGCCTCACTGTTAAAAAAAAAACACAAACAAACAAAATCCCACCAAAACCAAGGCAGGAAGTCCTGCTTTTCACATACAACTTACAAAGCCAGGGGCAATTACTGCAATTATTTCATGCATTACCCCTTGTGCAATCCAGGATAGAGGAAATACAGCTAAATTCCTTTTCAGAACTAGTGCATGCAACTGAATTAGACACAGTGAATGCTGTAGCTGTGTCTGATTCTTGTTTAATAGCTTTGGATGATACCATTTGGCATTAATCTCTCTCTCTCATTTTATTTTGTCACACTTGGCATTTACTTCTGTGATACTCAACTTCACAGTTCAATAAAATTGAAGCTACAGTGATGCTGAAAACATTGCTTTAACATCTTAATATTTCGGGATATATTTCCATTTTTTCTTCCATCTTTGATCACAGTACTGCACAATTATTTCTGCAGTATTTATTGTTTCAAGTGATGAAAAGTGCTGGTATTATTAAACCTTGTTTTAACCTTATTCTTTTGTGCCTAAAAATATTTTCCTCTCCTTCCTGATGCAATACAGAACTCAAAAGGTCAGCTATGCACATTCTATTGCAAGGCTTCTGGTATTCCCCACCTCTGAAGGGATAGGTTAAAATAAAACAAAAACCTAAGCCACAAGGTCAGTTCAAGCACAGAACTGTTCATTTCTTTTCCATAAGCTCACACAGCTTGCAAGACTGAAAGAAGCATAGTCAACATCATTAAAAGAAACAGTTCAAAATATTTAAAAGCAAGATATGGGCAGAGCAGTTTGCAGGTGCCACAAACAAACTAAATCCTTCCACGGTATTTTTCTAACAGGATTCTTCCTTTCCTCATAGACTAATCTTCAACAAACATCCAGCCACAGTGGACATGTAGAACCAATAATGGAATTTGTCTGCCATTCATTTAGGTCTGAACAGCATTATGTACTTGCATTACAATATAACAGTATTTGTAATTTATTTACAAGAGAACAACAAAAGCAGGGAATTGAATCTTCAGAATAGTGAGCAGGCAACAAGCACTAAGACAACAGTATTTAAACAGTTTCCATCATCTTCTCCCTCCCTACCAAAATCAATAACTCAATTATGGAATCACCTCCACTTTTTTCAGGACTCACACTCCATTTTTATTTAGACCAAGTCTTCAGGGAAATCACAAATTACAGTATAAATTATGTACTGAGTTTAGTGACTGTTTAGCAGAAACTGTTCTGCAAAACATAATTTATAACTTTTCGTATTTACAACTATTTTCACTCCTCCTCATACCTGAGTAACCACCCATGCCCAGGCAGCTCCAGCGCCATACAAAAGTGCAAATGCCCCCCTGAGCTGCCCTACACCTTCACAGTGCTCCTGCACCTGGTGGGACAGCCAGAGTCAAGTCAGCTGAGAGATGCCCATAAGAAGAAAGCTTATGACTCATTCCTTTAATAAATCCTTTGCCAGCCCACCCAAACATCCTGCCTCATGCCATAGGATAAAAGTATGCTATCTACCTGTGACTATTTTGAAGCCAAGACACTTGAGTCAAAAATACGCCCAGAAGGGCACAATGTTGCTGGATCAAAGGGTCATCAGCAATAAAAGCTTCTGAGAGGGAAAGTCAGCCCTGTCTTCTGCACACAAAGCAAATACATTGTAGTGAAGAATGCATTTGGGTCCAGCACTGACAGAAAAGCAATCCTCTGGGTGCCATTAGATTCACCCTATTGGTTTTCAAATCCCATTGCTCAACCTAAAAAACCTGGCTCATTAAAAATTTTTAGGGCACATCTTCCTAATTTTCAGTATATCCTAAACACACATTTATATAAAATCTACATTTTTGGGGTTACCCCCAATTCAACACCAAAACTGATTAATGTTCATTGCTGCCTAATTTTTTGTATTTGTTTCTAGATATTGTATACATAAATCAGTGGCTGTCAGCTTACATAGCCCCCTTTTCCATTTTTCTCTATGCCATTGCACCTGCTGTTTCTCAAGACTGATTATTTCATTGTGAAGTAAAAGATCATTATTTAATACTTTAGCTAGGAGGAGCAGTTTCTTGGTCATAGATTAATAAGGACTGAGTTTTACATTTTGCAATTGAGTTCATGTTAAATATATTTTGTCATCTTCTGTAATAAGGTCCTGAACCACAGAAGGAAGACAGAACACTCTGAGAATTTGCTAATGCCAGTGGCATATTTTGATTCTTCCCTTGTCCCCTTCAATAGCCTACTTAAGATTTTCAAACTTTTAACTGCAGTAATTTCTTCTGCATTTGTAGCGGTTTTACTTTTTCCCCAAAATACATTGTAATGTATCAGTGTTAAAATCCTCATATTTAATAGATGGAGCCACAAATGCTTAGGGAAATTGGAAACATCTCCAGCTTATTCCTGTTATAATGAGTATTTTTCTGGTTTATTCTGTGTCCCTTTGAATTATCACAATAAGAACACTGGGGTTTTTTGATAGAGGAGGATCTTTAAAGTAAATGTTTTCTCGTACTGTACCAAGAAGAAAGCAGAAATATCTGATAAGTTAAGAGTTTCAAAAATAACAATCTCTAGAAGCATCTATTGCCATCCTGCTTACAAATTCATAATCCCTAAATATTATCTGAAGCCCTTCACTGAGATTTAAACACAGCTGGAAGAAAACCAGAAATTTGCCACATATTTTCTCCTTGTATCTTGTTTAAATATAGTGATAACAAATTCAGCTCTGAACTCAACTGTCCAGTGGCTAGCTTTTCATTTATGCCTTTGCAAGCTGCTGCAGGTTGTCAGTCCACACCTCTAGTGTGCTCAGCTGTCCCTGAGGGCTTTGTGTTCGGTGAAGAATTTCAAACCTGCTGTTAAATAATAGATTTTTCCTTAAAGCAAGCTGAAGTTTTTGTACATAGGGTGAAGTCTCTAACGCTTCACTAAGTAAATGAGCTATTACCTTGTGTAAAACAAAACCACAAGACTGACCAGAATGAAATTTACACTTTGATTTACACTCATCCACTTTACTGGATTATGTAAATATCTACCTGAGGAATTGGTAAACAATAAAATAATTTAACATATTTCAACAAACCACAGTTGACACTGTCAGTTTTCAGAAGTAGACTCCCAATTTGACTTTTTCTGAGCTAACAGGTTGTAGGGCTGCTGATTTAAAGCCTTACTGTTAGGAGTTTGAAAGGAAATTTGTCCATGATAAAAATCTTGTTTTGAATGTAAAATTTTCTCTCCCATGTGTCTTTGCAAGCTACCCAGCTGTCTGTGCTAATGCAGAGCCTGTTCTTTGTATCTCTGGATATTCAGTTACACCAACATGGGCACCCAAGTACAGGCAAGGGAGCATGCCCAGGGGATATCAGCACAGGCATCCACACCTGGGTCACCTCACCTGCAGCCAGCAGGCACTGGAGGTTCATGCCTTCAGTAACTACTGTCTTTCATTGCAATTGCTTTTTTGTACACATCAGCTGCTCACTGGCTTCTCATCCTCCCCTCTCTCCCTAGCACGGTTTGAGATCCAAGCCACAGTTCTTCAGGCCCTTACTAGATGGCATTTCATACTCTGCCATGAGCAAGGTCTAGAGCTTGGCCATGCCTGACAGACTCACACTCAAATCACCATTTATTTTTTTGAACAATAAAAACCACTCTGTGTGTCTTACCCTCACACCACCTTAGGATTAAAGTGGCCTATATTCCAGTACTAAGCTTTACACCCATGGGAACACATAATGGGAAAAAAAAAATTCAAGCCCAAGAGTTTTCCAAAAGTCATCTTACAGAAGTGCTGGGAACAGACAGGAAAGAAATCATCTGGAATGTTAAGTTGAACAGCAGTTACCAACCAAAAATCTACTGTTTCTTGGGGAAAAAAGTTACACTCATAATTGCCATTCAGATGTCAGCTCCTGTTTATCTTTCAAGGTTCCATACAATTAAAGTATTTTTAAATTATGAGCCACTGATCATTACTTGATTACCGATTACCATGTAAGTGAATTAGGAAAACAACACTCAGCATTTAATAAAACATAAAACAGATTAGCAGTTAAATTCACAATTGTTCTATTGACTTGTTTTCACCAAGCTTTCTCAAGATTTAAAAAATATATGTATGAACACTACATTTCATAGTGTTCACTTTAGCTTTTAAAAACAGGATACTTCATCTCATTATATAGCAGGAATCTGAAATTTATCATTAACACTATCAAAGTGACAGTCAAATGGATTGAATGCATGACTTTATGTATTAGAGTGAATATATCTACCTGATATTATTGTATATAATTCAAATTTGAACACATAGTTAATGCAATTGGCAGTACTCTTTCAGGTTCTGAGTATTTAAACAAGCACAAGATGCCTTAAAATATTTTTAATCCCTGTGTTATACTAGAAGACATTAAGTGCCATGTAATTTTTTTTAATTTAAAAAGGAGAGGGAATCCTTGTTCCAGTAGCTGTGATTTTCTACATAATGGTTCACTTAGTTGTCTAATTTTGTCTATAAAATTGTGCTTTATAAATAAGGGTATCAATTCTCCACAAAGGCATGCACTGAATAAACCCCTCTGTCATTGCCTAATTACTTTACCAAACATGATAAATATTGGAAGGCAGTATCAATAATCATGTGACATAAAATACACAGGGGCAGTGAAGAAAATTATCTTGTCTTAAATCTTGGTCCCACTGGAAGTGGAGTAGAACTTACTGCAAGATGACTCTCTTAGCCCAGTATCCTTGTTCCCACTATTCAAGAGCAGTTATCAATAGCAGGTTTGGATATGGACATGAGCAGAACAGTGCAATGTCTGTCTCAAGTCAATACAATCAAGGGAAAGCAAAAACATCTGGGGAAGAAACATTCATTCCACATGACCAGCGGAAAGCTTCTGCAAAGGGAGGAAAGGGGCAGCAGATGCTTTATTTTTGCAAGGGAGAAGAAACTGCAAAGTATAGAGCAAACTTAACACACCAGCTTGGGGAATTGGGGCAGCCAATTTGCCATCCCTCAAAGCTCCCTCCTCCCCCTGTGCAGGCACAGGCACACAGACATTTAGCAGACCAGCCTTGTTGAGGAGCTCCCTTCTCATGTCCTAGGCACCGATGGTGGGTGCAGCTCCTCCTGCTGAGGCTTATCCTGCTGGGCAGTGGGGAGAAATATATTGCTGATCCTCTTCCTAGAAGTGTTTATGCATACTTCCAAGCCAAGTTCCTCCTCCAGGTGTGTGTCCTACAGACATCTGGGTGGAAATGGCACAGCAAGAGGGCACATGACACTATATTTAGGAGTTCTTGGCTCCAGTTAGCTGTTGATGTCAAGAGCACATCAAACACCAGCTCTCATATCAGGCAGCACCATATGATCAGAGCACTTCTAACCTGGTAACACAAACTGCCTTTAGTACACAGCTTTTATGGTGAAAGCAAAAGCTTTTTCTACATTTTTGTTGTTTGTTGCTTAAGTAACAGACACATATGGTGTCCTTCTGCTAAGCTGAATGCTACCATACTTGAGCAGGAGTGATTAATATTTGTGTCTCCAACATCTGAGATGATCCTTTCTCTCCATGAAAACACTTTCATCTGCCAATGGCAAAGTGCCACATGCCACTGAAATTACCTCCACCACCTCTGGCTTTCACTCCAACATAGGAAGAAAGATGAAGTCTTTGATTCTTGTGACCAAGCTAAATTCAACCACATACATTTGCTCCTTTTTCCTCTAGCAACCACACTTGTGAATTTACATCTCACATCCTTCCTCAAGACATGTTAGCCACATGGAGCCCCTCTCAGCTTCCAGCTGTTGCTGGGCAAACAAGAGTGATTCTCCAGATTCTCCAACGTGACGGGATCCTGCTTCTCACTGCAAGAGTGACACTCAGTTAAAAGCATTTGCTGGGGATGGGGAAATTATGTCCATGGCAGTGTAAGATATTGCACTATGGTCAAGTAGCTTCCCCCAGGCTACATTTAGCACACAAGTGCTGCTCAATATCGCTGAAGAACAAGTATTAGAGAATACTTTGTCCCTAGGCTGAGAGGATGCATAACCTTCTTTTAGTAAAGCATCTTGTAGTGCTGCAAAACAGGCAGCTGAGCAATTCCCACTTGCAAAGAGTGAGACAAAAAGTGGTGCAAACCAAGGCAACTGGTCCAAGCACTATGCACTGAAGTTTGAAGCAATGCTTGGAAGTAATTATATTATTTAGAAAGGAGTAAAACATTAAACCATTTATTCTGACAATTGCAACTTCTGTTCAATGAATAGTAAAAATAAGAAAATAAGTTTCAAAGAACATTAATTTGAAAAAAATCAAAGAAAAAAGATGCTTTACATGGTAAAAACAGCTACACAGGGATCCACACTATAATATATTGCCACTGGACCATTGCTTAAACCTAATTTAGAGTCCTTCCATCCTATAGAGCTCCTAAAATTATTAGAAAAACAAATTGGAAAGCCTGTCTCTATGGAATAAGATGCCCATAATATCCAAGTGTTCCATAAATGGGATAATTTATTTATCATTATTTTGGTTGAATTGTGAGCAAGCAGATTTAACAAGTAAGCCTTGCTGGACAAATCTAAATGCCATTTTAGCACACTGTTAATGTGTCTCACAATGCCTAACAGAAAAATTCATTTCCTTTTTATATGAAATGATCACACTGCATTTTACAAACACTGAAAAGAGATGATTCAGTCAAGAGTAAAAAAGTAATTCTCCTTTCCTCTATTGTACTTTTCTCCCAGGGTATGTAAGGGAATAAATACCCTTTAAAGAGTAGTTGTTTAAGACTGATCTTATCTTTTACTTCAGGTCACAGCACAAGAGGATATATTGTCTTTTTCTGTTAGCGGCAAAGGATTTCTTGCTAAAAGGACGTGGTCACTCCTGCTCCTAGGAGAAATTATTATCAAAGAAATTACACTATAATAGAGTGTGAACATGCAGGCTGGGGCTATCAACATTCGTCCTTGCTCTTAAACTTGTCTTTGTTAATAATAAATTGTCTAAATTGATGCATAATAATGACAATCTTCCCCACAGGATAAGAACCAAGATAGTTGTTTTCCTTCCTTTTATTCTGTCAGTGAAAAAGAAACCCTCTTTGTTTCCACTGGGCTATTTGCTAGCTATGAACAATTAATCATTAGTCTGGGACTTCATACTATGGTATTTTAAAATATTACAATTAAGAAAAACTGAGCATAACATTTAACTGTTTTGATATATTTTTCTGCACTTGCCAGTGTCTTCTGTAGCAGTTTCATTTCAAATTGGATGCAATTCAAAGAAACAGGAGCAACAGCAGCTAATGCCAGGCTCAGGTCAGGTCCAATTTCTTTTTTAAAATGTTGGATAATCATGTTTTATTCCAGACCAAAAATATGTTTAAGCTGGAACAGGACCAGAAGGACAGTCTGGGAGAGCTGTTTCACAGTTTAAGTATCCTATTCATCAATAACTGATGCAGAAACAATCAAAAAGGGGATTTTTATCACCACATGATGGAATTAGAATCAAACACAAAGAACATTCATTAAATAATTTTGCATTATGACAACGTTGATCAACTTGATGTATTTAGTATGCCCTTAAAAATACGAGGTTCAGACTCATGACATGCAGTCCAGAAGGTCTAAAAGTTGAGATCAGATAAGCATCCCAAGACAACCAATTAACAGTAAATCAGCCAGATCCAAAAAACCTGCTACAAGTCATTCAGCAACAGGTTTTTTTAAGAATGCAACAGGAGCTGCAGTTTATTCTCCCACTGGCTCAGCAGCTTGAAACAGGCTGAGCAGGGCACCAAAATTCTGCCAATGAGATGAGAATTCCCAGTGCTCTTCTGCTGCACCCACCTAGCATCAGGGAAGAAAGCAAGCCAAGCACACAGTATTTCAGCACTCACACCACAATCCTATCTCAGAAGATTCAGCTCCCTGGTCAAAACCTTGTCAGACAAGACCATTAAATTTTATAAAAAAATCTACAAATAAATTGTAACATGATTTCAGATCACCCAATGATGGTATTAAGGTATTGCAAGAGGCACTAAACAGTGTTTGAGCAATGTTTATTGTCTGCCCCAATATGTTTCTTTAATAGTGCTGGATGTATAAGGAATACAGAGTGCTCCATCTCTTGCTCACTTAGTGAAAATCATTTTCCAAAATCTGCTGCATTTAACAGGAATCATCAACTTTTAAAGCAACATGCCATATGGCATTCCCAAATTAGAGGTTAAGTGGAACAAAATCCCATGAAGTCTAGGCAATAGTCTTTCTCAGGGAGAGATGTTTCCAATCATGTTTTCTGAGGCACTTATCTGAACAGACACAGTGGCTCAAGTGGAACTCCTGCTAAGGCCTTTCCTGCCCCATTCAGTCCCTCATAACCCACCCATGGGACACATATTTGACTGCTGGACACTCTACAGGCAAATTCTCTTACACATTAACTGAATCTCTTGTCCTTTCTATTGCTTTTCTACCCAATTTACACAAAAATCCATACTTTACATTTTTCATAATGCACTACCTAGGTATGAAATGAAGGGGCTGCTTAAAAGTTAAATGACAAATGCAGCTTCTTTGCTACTCCGTAGCAGTGTTTTCCTCCCCGTAAGTTGATAAACTGACTTTTAGACAGGACACAGACTGGGACTTTAGTGTTTTTTTCACTGAACAATGTTCCTGAGATTGAAGAGGGAAAAAAATTATTTTTGAGAAAATACTGGAAAAACTTATCTACTTCCAAAGCTCCTATAAAGCTAGGACTACTCTCTCAATGTCCATTTATAATACAGTAACAACCTACTTTCTTCCCCTCAAAATCCCAACAGAAAACTCAAAAATATACAACCAACAACTGTATCAGATACTCAGCAAGAAGACCCACCTAAATACCACATATAGTGACAAAGTCTTCTTTCAAAATCTCATGGTAATTTCAATTTTGTGCTGTGAGCACAGCACAAAAAAGAGCATGAACTTCATGGCATGAGTCTCAGTCACATCTGAATCTACCTCACTGCTAAGTGCTATTCACCAAATCCCAGGGGAGAGGACTTTTTCTCTCAAGTCTAGGGTCTAGGCAGCAAACTCAGCAGCATCAGCACAATGTATCCTACCAATAAAACACCAATAAGAGGAGATTAATTTTTTTTTGTGTGAAATGGGGAAAAAAAAAGGCAAACCAAGCAACCAACAAAACCAAATAAAAAAAAAACCTCAAAAGCAAACAAACCCAAACAAAACCATAACAAAAGCAAAAACCAGAAAACTGAGGGCAGCTAGACAGAAGACCAAATATTACAGCATCATTTCTATTTCATATCACAAACATATAACTGTTTTTCTGGCAACCACAGTTGCCAGACAAAAGAAGGCTTTTTGTTTTCTTGAAGAAACACAGTAATTATGCCAAGTTGCCTGGGCCACTGCTGTAGCTTGTAGTGATTAGGCTTTATAATAATGAACCATCACACAAGATAGCACTAACCAGCCCTAATAACAAACTTAGAAGCTATTATTCATGCAGCTCTTACACTTATTACTATATCAATAGATTTCCTAGTTTCCATACCATCATTAAAAGGCTGTGCACATACATATTTATGCACTCAGCCCATCAGGTCTTCTGACTGGATCTGGCTCACAATCAACTTTAAGGTTACCAGTTCTTCATTAGAAAAGAACACAGACCAAGACTATTAAAAATATAGGTCTTTACACTTTGAAAGACCAAGATCTGAAAGATGCAGGCAGGCAAGAAGGTATTTTTCAAAGGACTAAGATCTGGATTTGGCTCTAGTATAGGAAGTACAAAGGCAGCATATATTTTCTGAGATTTCTCTCATTACAGAAGGCACCATAAATCTTGAAGTGCAGATAACTACAGAGAATCAAAGGACTGGAGAGAAGGAATTCCTGCTGATGTACTTGTACTCTGAAGAGCGACTTGGTTTAAAGAGCAAAGCCACATTCCATCATCTCCAAATCTCAACAACAGTCAAAGTCGTTCCAGGAAGAGTAAAACAGTTCTATTTACCCCTCTTTCAATTTCCCCAAGAAACTTGAAATTCAAGCTGGTTAGTTCTGACTTTAAAAAAACTCCATAAATGTGGATTAAAAGTCATACCATATTTACACACCTTTTAATTCTGTGGTCTTGGGAGCTACACAGAACAGGCAAAGATCTGAAGCTGATGCAGAACAGCTGCCTTTTGTTTAAACACAGTCACTACTTTCACTCTTGACCAGGGCCACAAGACCCTGTATATACTTATTCATTCCTGGGTCAGATCTGCTGGGCTGACAGGTGTATGCAACATTATTGTTCAAAATAATGTGAGAGCTGGCAAAGCTACTAATGTCCAGTGGTCAGAAACACAGAGTTAACATAATGCAACTTCTAGGTCGTCACTTTAAGATACAAACATAACAGTTTACACTTCCTTTATCCTTCTTCTGAGCTAAGTGTACTTTGGCATGGCTGGCTGTAAACACATGTTTCTACATAATATCAAGATAGTAGATAACACTAAACATAAAAAGTATTGTGCTTCCAGTTTTACATTAACCTCTTGAATGGCACATTCTTAAACTGGGCATACTGCATAATTCTCTACCTTTGATCTAGACATAAACCCCACTTTAAAAGGAAGGATTCTGTTTTATGACTTGCAAGGCTGATTATACCTAGCTATGAATTGTTAGGTGTCTGTCCTCAGTTATGTGCTCAAACATTTAAACAATGAGACAGATTTTTTGAACTCTTCCTTAACTAGTTCATATTAATAAATCCAGATGAAAGCCTCAGCTTTCCCTATCACATTGAATGATTACAGTGTCTGAGTTTGTATGAACTAAGACATGTATTTCTGAAATACTAACCATGTTCCATCATGTTCTGAGATTTTAAGGGTATTTCAGTCTCCCTGTTGAACTCACATGCCTTGTACTTACTCGAAAAGAAAACCATCTGTTTTTAAGGATGACTGCACAGGTCATTTTTACACCATCCAGCTCTAGCTCACTGCCACAACTCAAACAGCTTGTCACAGCTGCATGCCTGCTCAGTCTGAGCCAGCACTGCCTGCAGATGACAGCAGTGCCCAGCAAGTTACAGCAGTGTCCTGAGGGATCCTGGCACCTACAGCAATTCACAGGAGGGACACCTGAACAGGTCAGCTTCACAGGGCTTCTTTGCCATAAGGAATTAAAATTGCCTAGAACAAAATGTTTTTCTCCTGATATATTGTCACAGTGTCATCAAAGTGCTCTATATAACAACACATGTTTTAATCCACCCCACCACTCTGAACGGTGAGTGGTTATAGGAGTGACACGCTTTGGGACAGATCTCCTTAAATCATGACCACATGTTATATTCACAGCAACATTCCTAACTGTACTGTGTTATTTAAGGTCCATGAAGTTTTTACATCATTCTGCATGCACATTGGAGCTCTGGGGTTTTATCTTCATGGAATTCAGAATCTATATTGTTCTAGAACTTCTATTATTTTGTGCTCACTCCACCTCTGATCAAGTTTTAAATTTTATCTTGTTGAATGCATTATTGTGGGACAGTGCTAAATATATGCAATAATTAAATTCAAAGACATGTGGTGGCTTAATGCACCACTGTCTGAGTCAGACTTTTTGATAGGCTTACTTGTCAAAATAAAAAATAGTTTGGATTCAATCCAAGGTGAAAAGAGCAGTGGTTTAGGAAATGATCAAATATTAGCTGTCTGAAAACAGAAGCTAAAGAACCACCCACAGCATTTCAGGCAACTCCTGGCATTCAAAGGAGGAAGGTAATCTGAAAATTTGAGTCAGTGACTTAGACACTAAAAAGCTGTCTCTTGAATTCTGCTTACCCAGATGTACCTAGCTAATGATTTTTGCTATTGAGCACATGCTGTCAAACTTTCATATCAAAGAAACAAAACAATGTAAAATATTATAAGGTAACAAGTCTGAGAAAAAACTCCAGGAAATATAACTAAGGATGTATGAGGGAACAGAATACTCAAAAATAATAGAACTTTTTTCGAGGAGACAACCAGATGGCTCAAGATGAGTGCAGCAATAGAGGAATCTACTTTTTACACTTTCTGTCTGAATGGTTACAATAACTTTCTCAAAGAGGGCAATAAAGGTTCTATTTCTATTAGAAACATTGGAAAACTGATTTTTCTTTATAGGACACATTTATTGATAAAGTTATGTTAATAGGTTAACCAATGGTAGTTTTTTTTTTTTTTTTTGCAGTAAGGCTAGATTATTTTGCTTATATTCTTTCAGTAGGATTATCTTCCCTCTCAGTTCCCTTTGGGGACTTTGGGAAGCCTTTCCAAGGTTGTTATGGATATTTTACATCTGCAATACATACCTTAGTATTGCAGCCTGTCAGCCATACTCCAGGAGCTGCTGTGCAGAGCTGCCAGGTTGACTCTTCACCCTAACTTCCCTTCAGCATTCTAGTTTAGGCTGGTTTCTCTAGAATATAAAGCAAAGCCAGAAAATCTGTATATCTCTTGCAGGTGAGGAATAACTCCTTCAGTAATCCTACTGAACAAAACCACCTCTTTTAAGTCTCATTTGTGAAATCTTCCTCTCTGCATTGGCTTCAAAGTCTTACTGCCTGCTACCACATCTAATTCTGCTAATAAGGTCATGTGTTTGAAACAATTCCCCAAACTATGTAGAACTGCTCTGTACTACTTAGCCTTTCTTACTGCTGAATATTGTTGCTTCAAAGAGGGGTTAAAACAACCACCATTAGGAAACCAGCCTTGCAGATGACACACATGAGGAGGAACTCAGACCAAAAGTTTCAAGTCAGGGCAAAGATACACACAGCAGGACAGTGCAGCCCTCTCACAGCCAGCCCTGAAGCTGTAATAGCCAAAAGGTATTATCCACAAACAGGTCAGCTGCATTCACTGGGAGGGATGTAGGTGTAGAGCAGCAGGGAGATTACATAAAGCAGCTTTGCAGTGCTGTGAAAAAATATCAGAGAAACAGAAACCTCATGGGGTGAAGACATAGAAGGAGAGACCTTCCATGTATGATTAAAAGCAAAACTTTTATGTCTTTAATAGAAACAGAAGTAACTTATTTCAGGATAGGGTTATACAGACTACATGTGTCACAACTGAGGAAGGGTTTTTACCACAGGGACTGTCAGTAGTCAGCTGGCAGGCAGACATGATTTCTGGGATTAATGAGAGCTCGAAAAGCATCATAATTTTAGTGAGGAACATGAGAGGGATGGACATGCACAGGACATCAACAATTGCAGAATTAAGTGGGCATGTCCTTCCTTCTTGTGATGGAAGATAATTTCAATGCAACAGAGTTAAAAATAAAGTGAGAAATCTATGTATTGCAAGGGTACTGAGGCAGTGCCAGGACATAGAGTTAAGACTGTGGGTATGTATGTTAACTCACATGTTCCTCCTTTTCATATCTGTGCACCTTCATCATATGTGTCTTACCAAGAAGCAAGAAAGACACCTACAAATATTTTTGTTTTGATCTCTTAGCTATTTGGTCAGAGATGAAGGGAGATTAGGGCCCTTAATGACACAAGAAGGAAGAGCTTGTGTTTGCAGAACTCACTGGGTAGCAAATAAACAAATAAATCTCTACCATTGAACATGATATCACCAAAAATGTGTTATCACAAAGTGAGATGAGCTAAGGGAAGCACATTTTCTGTTTGCTAAATTCATGCAACCTCTTGCAAATAACACATTTCTGAAGTCAGAAAAGCATTTTGTTTCTGTCCACATCTCTGAAATTGGCCAGCAACTGGAAAGAGCAGGCACCACTTTGGAAGGAAAAAATGCTCCAAAGATACAATGGTAAGATCAAAAAATTCTAATGGCTAAGTGCTATTAAGGAGTGCAGATGAGGTACAGAACAGACACACATTGTGCCTCTTTGCAGTGAGTTACTGCCTCTTTGCATAAGTTACTGGAAGTAAGGGCACATGGAAGCAGTAGTGAAACGCCCTTCAGTAAAGGGCAGTCAGGGTAGGTCAACCAAAGGCTCAGAAAGAAGAATCCAAATTCTGATATTAGCAAAAATTTAATGCCAACAGAAAATTTTAATTGTTCATATCCATGATAAAACATCTTTTTTTTTTTCCCCAAACCACCAAAAATTGATCAAGTGAAAACAAGCTGCCAAAACTACACCCACAGAGATGATTTCAAGGACAAGTTCTATCTAGAACACTCATGCACTTGCAGTAAGGGAATAATCACACTTCAGGCTACTTTTTTTATGTAGCATATATATCTACACACAAATTAAAGCTGAACATAGGCTGAACTCCTCACAGTTTGAGATGTGGAATTCAGATGAAGTCCCTGTTCCCACAGCTGATTCACCAGCTCCTAACTAAGGAGCCCCTACCTCACATAAGCCTGATCAAGCCCTGAAATAAGGCATGGAGGCATGGCACAGCATTTTTGCACTGCCTGGGTAAGGAGTGTGTTCCACAGAGGAGCATAGAAAGCTAGAAAGGGGCTTCTGTTTCTTGGGAAAGAGGAGCTAGAAATTAAGAAAGAACAGAAGAGGGATGAGAAACTACTGGAAAAAGAAACTTGCCAAGAAAATCTCTGGGAGTTATGGAAAACCAGTGACATTAATCTGGTTCATCTGTTCTTTCCCCACATCTCCAGCAACAGAGATCTGGAAACGATGAGCTCACAGCACCTCTGGTATTTGAAGTGTATAATTTTTCAGTCAACCCAGCTTGCATTTTCAGACTGGAACAATCTGACAGTATTTCCTTGGGACAGAGGCAAGAATATCCTATACAAAGTGATTTCAGTAAGAATTATGCTGAAAGGATGAGAAACAAAAATAAGCACTTTTAGTGAGAACCAGTCAAAGCTCTTTTTTTTTTTTTTTTTCATCCCTAATTTATACCAGGAATTGCATGGCCCAGAGCAATATGAAAAGCTAAAAATTGTCACATGCACAGCACACTCATTCTTTTTGTGGGCTTGGCATCAGCTCCTGCTTAATTTGTCACTTTGGTCCCAGCTGAGAGAGCACAGGAACAGGAAAGAACCAGCCCAGCAGGCTGGTGGGTAGCCAGGACACCCTGGGGGTGCAGGGGCAGGCTCAGGAGAGCAGGGGCCCTGCCTCAGGGGACCCCCCCCCCGTTCTGGTTTTTTGTCCATCTGCAAGTGCTGGGCTTCCCCTGCTGAGACACACACAGGGACACACACAGACACTGCTGTGAACTGACTTTTCTAAAAAACCCAAAATGCATCCTTGGTTCAGCAATCATTTTAAGAGAAGGGCTCTGGTAAACATTCATATAACACTAGATCCAGAGCAAAGAGCAGCAGCAAATAACACATACTACTACTCACTAAAATACTACTTCAAGCTACCTTTTTTTTTTCCACAAGAGATTTTTTTTCTGCAAGTCAAAAATAAAAAGATCTTCTCTCATTGCACTGCTTTCTAGAACAGAGGCTGTATATTAAGTTAAAAGACCTATACTTTTTGGTGATTCAGAAATCACCTCTTGGACCACAGGCTCTCACAAACAGCTTTCAAGTGCCACTTACTTAAACATGAATGCCCAGAAAGGAAAACAGTGATCAAAGGGCATAATGTACCATTTCTGGCTGAAGGTGCAGCCTTACTTGCTGCATATTAAAACTAATAAAACCATTTACCAGATCTTTATAGCCTCATACATTAAAGTGTAAGATGCAGTTCTGCTTGGAAAAGCAGCCCAAGAAAAATGGTTTATCGCTGAATTAATTCTTTACTGTATTTATTCCCTCTTTATTTTTCTCAATTTAGAAAAATAAAATAAAAACCCGAGGACATGATAAAGGTGTAGGTTTTCTAGCCTCCACACTTGAAAAACACAGTAGGATCTTCCCACCCTTGCAACATGATCAATACAGAGGGTAGTGTACTAACAAGGTTTTAAGAAATCTAAATGTTGTCTTTCAGCTTTACATAAAATGCCATGAACAAAATCAGCAACGAAGTCTTTTCAGAAGAGGAGGGTTTTGCTGTCATATTTCAGCTACAAAAAATCCTGTTGCAACTCCATAAATGCATAATCCACACAACTGGATTTGATGCTTCCCTTATTTGCCAGCCTATTCCCAAGGAAGAGGGAAGGGCTATGGAAGAGGAGGAGCCCAGGACAATAGCACTGGTCCTCACCAGCTCTCACATACCTGAGCTTCCTTCTATGGAACAGGCACAGCAGAACCAAACAATAAAAAATGCACATTATAACAGGGAGAACATTTGTGACCTGCAGGAGTCAGAAGTCATCTTCTAACCACAAAGCTATTCAATGCAGCCTCAGGATTGTAGGTATCATCTTGCTTGCTCAGGATGTGTTTAAATAAGCTCTTGGGTTTTGTGCTAGGTCCATTCTGAGCACAACTTAATATAGGAGTTCATCTCTTTGGTTAAAAAAATAAAAATAATTATTTAAGTGTCAAGGACCAAATTTGTAAAGAGAGCTTCTTTCTGATGGTAGGACTTGGCCTTTTCATCAATAGAAGAGCTTTGGAGCTCCCAAGCATGAAATGGCCAAGGAAATCTGGAGGTCCCTATGCAGGAGGCCAGGCCACCAGAGCACCCCTGGACCTTCTCTAGAACAAAGCTTTTTCTTCTATAAATAGAGCAACAATTTTTACTTGCCAGCGAATTCTTACTAAACAAATCTCATTATTCCACTCTTCAGCTCTATTTGTGCAGAACATACTATTATGATTGTTCTAGCCAATGACAGAAGAAATCAACTTGTCATGCAAGGCTGAAAACCAGGGATCAGGAGAATTCAGTGTGTGTAGACCAAGTAGACTAACACTTGTGACATGTCAGAAATTAAAGACCCTCAAAACTTTTAATTACTGCACAAGTATCATCTCAGCGTCTCTTTACACAGCATAGCTGACCACTTTTCACCTATTTCACCAGATCCTTTCTAAAAACCAGCTCATAAAAACACAAAGAACTGATCATCTGCAAGTTGTGGCCCAAGATGAAGTCATCTCATCCCCACAAGGGTCTGCAAGAACCATTGGAACACATTTCCAGGAAGACATGTCAACCTCTGAAGAAGGCTGCTTGCAACAAAGTCTGTCTCCCACTTAGAACAGCACAAGATCATCCACTTTTGTATCCCAAATCAACATACCAGAAATTGGTCCCAGTGCACTTCATTACACTCTCTGGAGCAAGTGAGATGATCACTGTGCCTCAGGCTGACACCTGAGAAAACCCCACCAATCCACAGGATTTAAATATATGAACTGCACTGGTAAAGTGTTGGACAAAACTGATCATTTCTGTCATGTTTCTAACATGACTTGGATTGGTGCCTTGCCTCTCCTTTTGTGCCCAAATTAAGTTTAGCAAGTTTGGCTGCTGCTGTCAGGAGACTAACAGAAAACAGGATGGTTATCAGAGACAAGTCAGAACAGCTGCAACTTTGAGCTTCATCTTACATTATACTCAACACAGATCAGGTAATGTTGAATTAACTTGAAGCTGTAATGCAGAACGAGTGATAGATCTCTTGATGAAACTAGACTGATGGCAAAGACTTCAGGAGGTCATCTGTAATGAAGCAGTTCAGCCATTATATTCCCTACTTTTGACCTATACTCCCAGTATATTTTAGAGTATATTACAGTTTGGCATTTTAATTGAGAAAACTAATCTGTTCTTACAGCAGCAGAAAGGTTGAATGGTTTGCAACAGTTCAGTTTGTCCTGCAATAATATTCTAATCCATTTTTTCTTATCTCAACCCTGCACAAGGCTTGCACCCCTAATAGTAGAGAGTTTACCAACATGTCAATGGTACTTCCTTCCCTTCCCCCAGCAGCCAGGGAAAATATCCTAAGATGATGCATTTCCCTACCACATTTATATATATGGTTACCCTTGTTTTACTCTCCAAATATGCCTCATTTTCATATGTAAATATTTAAAGGAACTACAAATTTATTCATTAGATCTAAGATCAATGTCCTTGTTAAAGCTTTTTGTAAAACTTGAAGTGATGCATTGATAATAAAAGAAATGAGACTTGTGCAAATAGGCTTAAGACCTAAAAATATTGAGGGCTAGTGCCTCTGTCAGTGTAAGTCAGAACACTTCCTTTGATAAAGCTCTGTTAGTTATCAACAGCCAGGATCCAGTCCCACCTGGATTGCCTCTAAAGTAGATAAAAGTAATGCTGAACTCTGAGGCATGAGCCAGTTCCAAAGAGATTTCAAAGAAACTGCTGATGTTTCCCCAAAGTTCAATTCAGATTCAAGCTACCTACTACCTCTAAAAAACCTTTCTTTTATTCAAGCATAGCAAGTCCTGGATGAGCTTGCTTGAAAAAATTATACATGGAATAGTCCAATAGATACACTTCTGTTTTGCGAAGGTATCAAGGATCAGTAATTATATATTCTTACTCTGAAACATATATAATACTTGATGTAAAAGTGAGCACAGTTCTGAGCAGTCATTTAAGAAAAAAGAGAATCTGTCAAACTAAATATCATAATCCTGTGTAGTCTGATATAAAATGAAAAAGTACTGAAAACTGACTGAAGGTTTTGCTACGCTACAAGATAAGATCTTAGCAAATAAAGCTGCTGCAAACGTTTGAGAGGCTTTTATGCATGTGCTCAATCATGCAACAGTTTAAGGAACTTCCTTCCATTACAGAGCTGGGGCCTCTGTCTGTAACTAATGCCTTTGAATTTTATTTTAGGCTGTGTAGGAAACATGCTTTTGCATTGCAAAATCCTTCAATACTTTACTTCACCAGAGGTTAAAATAAAGTTTACTTACTTGCTCAATAATGACTGAGAATATTAATTTTCTGTGCTGGTGGGAAAAGGTGTAATATTGCCCAGTATTTTATCTGCTAGCTGTGCTTCAGAAGTCTCACAACTTAACAGAAAACAGAAATTAAAACTCTTGAGACCTGCTCCAGCAGGCAGTCTGTGCACAGTCCCATGCAGTGACAGTGTGAGCTAAGCTCCCAGCCCTCAGGATGGAGGCCAGGTGTAGCAGTGTGGCCAGAAGCACCCTGCTGATGCTCCTACAAGGCATAAATGCAGCTTCAAGAAAAAGAGTTGCTTTTTGCTCAGATGTAACAATAACAAACATCCAACCTTATCTACATGAGGCAATGTACACAAAAGCATGGTACAAGGCTACAGGAGAGTAATTTTTGTTTTCAGACAACTGAAATGGGATTCCAGACAGTGAATGATATAGCCTTTCCTCTTTCCAATGTCTTCAGCTTTGTGAACGATAGTCTAGCTCAATTATTTGTAGATTATATACAAAGGCTATTGCTGAAGGACTACATATCAATTATCAGAAACATCATCTAAATATATATAGTGCCTTCCAGAATATTCTAAGATTCATGATGTGGCCAGCTTATTTGCCAGATGAAATATTTCAAATATGTATAAAACTGCTGAAACATATGCAAAGGTTCATTATGGATTATTTAATTTAAATTCACTCTCCATTGCTTATCAGAAGCTCTATATAGCTCAGAAGAAAAGCAAGCCACCTTTTTTTAAACTTCAATAGAAATAATGTAGCAGGTCTTGTAGATGCAACATACACAGAATTTATACACTCCTGACTACAATTTAGGGATTTTTTTCTTTGCGTTCTGTTTCCTTTGTAGTCTCATGCTTTCAGGGATTTTGTTTCTTAATTTGGGAGGGGCTGCAAATGCACGCATGCTGAAGAATACTATGCTATTTACATAATTTTGGCCATTGACTTCAATGAGAATGAGGCTAGAGTCAATAAGGCATGTCATCATAAAAGCAGTTTGCAAACTGTAACTGCTTATTTTTCCCACACTGCTAGGAAGGTGTGATTAGTGATGCCATTATCCTCGCCTTACGCTGCAGAAAGAATTGTAACAGCGGCTGAGAGATTGCCAAGGGCCTCGGAGGGAAGCAGCATTTGGACAAGAAAATAGACTCAAAGAAGCTCCTGGCTCAAAGGGCAATGGCACTTTTCATTACTCTGAAGAGAAAAGCATGATTTAACTAATAATAAGCCTGTCAGGTGTTTAGGTGGAAAATTAAGATAGGACAAAGACACAATAATCATCTCTTTAATCATCTTAGTGGTATCTAGCTTATTTAGCATACCAAAAAGCATCTGTACTTACATGGATAAAAATGATAATGTAATGAGAACAACATACAATTCCACCACATATACACATTTAATCTGCTGAGAACATGAAGGAGATCTCTTAACTTTGTGCATAGGTTTAAATTTTGAACATTTTAGAAACTTAAGCAACTTGAGTTACATAAATCTGTACATAAAGTACATGGCTTAGATTGCCCATTCATATTTATATACATGCTGGGCTATGAATGCCCATAGAAAAAATATAAGCATTACTGCCACACAAATTTTTTGAGCAAATGGTTAAAAATTTTCACTGCTTTAACTAGGCTAGTCTTTCACACTTCTGTAGTCTCTAAGTATCTGAGTAAACCTTTCCTCCCTTGTGCATTCAGATTTAAACATGAGATTAGTTATATTTAATCAAGGCTGCATTACTGATTGCCCCCTGAAAAGATGACAGCAGCATAGAAGGTTTAGTCTAATTTTTTTTTCCAGTGAGTCAGCCTAAAATTAATAAAGTCCTATTGCAGAAATCCATATAAATTAATATAAAGGCTCATTTTTTAGGTCTGACACCAGGGCAAGTAAAAGCAAACCTTGAAAATTACATACACATACCTCCGTGTAAAAAGCCTCAAGAGAAACTAGTTTTTCTGAATGTAGGAAAAACAAATTGGGTTTCAGGAAGCTGCTAACTTTTAGAATAATTTCTAGGAAAGATACAATAGGTGAAGTTCAAAGAGTTCTCAAACCACTAAAAATTAGCATTTCCTCTTTACTGTCCACTTCTCTCTAAACACATTTCTTTTGCCCACTGATAAGGCACGTAAATTCCTCTTTCAAAGTATACAGTTAAGAGGAACTGCCCCAGTAGCTCAAACAAAGGTAGCTGTAACAGATGGCAGAATCTGACCAAGACTTGAAGATTGATGCTAGGTGGTAACAGATAGGTCAGACCTACCTACGCCAAACCAAATTAATAATCCCTCTGCAAAGGAGCTTCTACATCATCTTCAACTTGAGAATCTATAAAAACACTGGGAGGACAGTAAGGGGAGGGACATGGAAGTCTTTTCAGGGAAGGAGGAGTTTGGCCATAGCTGCACCACTGGGGGAAGAGGGGATTCTGCAGCAAGTTAACCATGCACTCAAGTATAACCCACACTGCTGTTGAGCTGCAGCATTCAGAGACCTCATGAAAAAAGGATAAACCACAAGTTAGGCATGCAGTTTGTCCTCATATAGATCTCTAGAATGGGCCCTGTATATTTAGTGAAACAACAAGCACAGGAAACAAAATTAACGAATGAGGAGATAATGGCACATCAATTAATCAGTAGCAAAAACAAAGGGTGAAGGGATGTGCAACAGAGCCAAGAGTGCCTTCAGCACAGAGTAAGCATACCTTGCCCTTGAGCAAGCTATAAATAAGCACATGTTAGTGGCATTACTGAAAGACAACTCAAGACAGAAAGTTCTGTCAGGCAAGCATATTTTTGTATGATGCAGATCTCTTGCTCATACTACAAAGGAGGCTGAAACACCTGACCTAAAATAAGGAGGAAGTGGCAAAGACAGGGCTCTAAGTGTTCAACTCCATGTCAATACCACTGAAAATGATTCTTCCTTCTATAAACCTAAACCCAAATTAGCAAACAATTTACAATTAAACAGATGTGCTGATATTTAAGCCTATTGCCTGTCTATGCAGAGCTAGGACGTACACAACACAAAGACCAATCTGCTGGTTTACAGCCAGATTTATTTTGTCTTACAGTTTCATCCACTCTGCATACTAAATCTGTAAAAATCATATTATAATCAATATAAAAATAACCATCATAAGAAAAGTATCTATCCTGAATTATTATAGCATAAGATCTATAATGGATCAGATAAAATGATCCAGAAAATAAAAAGAAAATAACCTTTTCTTTTTATTGCTCAAGTATTAGTTTCAGTCTCAGGGACTGGACTACACACTGGCAATGAAACAGCAGCTTTTCATCAGCACACTGCTTGCTAATTCCTGTCCCATCTACAGAGATCCTCCTTGGCCTTCTGCAGCCAGAGGGCCAGCTGTGCTGTTCCACTTCTTACTGGATGCATTTCAGTATCAGAAAAATGAATCACTGTCTGGAATAGAAACTGCCCTGGGCCAGCATTGTCCTGTCACAGGCAGCTGGCCAGCCTGAGCACCCATGTCTAACACAGGACACTGTTGTCACCTCACTTGCTGATAAAAACAGGCAATGAGCTTCAGCTGCACAACTCTATTCCACAACATTCCATTCAGCTACAGAGCACTTCTGGGGAACTTCTGAGAAATCAGTGCCTGTCTAAGCCTGTTGCTTTGCCATGTTCTTTCCTCTTCTTGATAATCATACCAATACTGTGTGGCACTTGGATTGCTCTGCCTTGTGCAGGCTCAGCTTGCTGTTTGCTGGGAGGATGAAAGCTCCAGCTGCAGAGAGGCTGCACAGATCCACAGCTTGCCAGGAGCAGAACCACTGGAAAGTTAAGTAGGGAGTGTAATTAATGATGCCTGTTCCCTTGACCAGAAGAACACTTGGGCCCAAGATATGAAGCAGCAATTACTGAAGTGCACTTGCAGAACTGTGGAAAGGAACTCTAACGTAATCATGAGCAACAATATTCTACAAACTCGGCACATGTGATGCATCATTCAAATGAGTACTCACACTGATCACAGGCAAACAGAGGCAAAGAACTCACACACTCAAGTAAACAGTGTCAACCTGGTAGGAAAAAAAAAAACCCAAAACACTTCTAATAAGAAAGGAGACTTTTCTATCTGGAGATGACTGGGCTTCCCAGGACACTCTACCTTCACAGATATAATGGCTCTATCTGCATCTCCATATCCTGGAGATACTAGAACTAGGCAGGTCTTGTCAGGAGCTACTTCTTATATACTTGCATGATGCTTTAAAAATTGCCATTATTATCATATCTGTGAGTATTTCTTGGTGCCAATGAGGTCATAAAATGCCAAGCAATGGAAGCCACACTTACAGTCACAAAATTTTTTAAGACAGAGTAGACACCAAGAAAAAGAAAACTTCTACTCCTCTACCAGCCAATGGTGTAATGTATTTCATGTATCTCAAAGTCTGGAAGGTACATGAGAAATACATCAGCAACTCAGGAATTTGAGTGCTCCAGGCAAGATATGCCACTTATCACCAAAGTTCGGATTACTGTGCTGAACTGAATTATATAATTATGAGGAGAGAACACTTTCTGAAGGAGAAATCTCAAACTTGGAACTGACAAAAGAGTGCTCAGGGTGCTCACCTCAAACTTCCCTGTTCCACTGCAAGAGCTATTCCACTAGAGATGTTTTTCCTTTTCTTCTGTCAACCAGCATTCAAGGAGCAAGGTGAAAAAGGGAAAGGTGTATTTTCTGAGGAGGATGCTTATGTTTCTCCAACTTGCTCTTGCAGCTTTGGGTATGGTGGCAGATCCCAAATGTAGGAGAAAAAAAAAAATCAGTGGTGGAAGCAATCAAACCTGCTCAAGACAGTTGTGGTGTGTGATGCTTTTCCTAAGCTGGAGTACAGACTACACCAATCTAAAGATCTGAGGTATAAAAAAACATACAAAAAGTACACTAAAATCTCAAAACTACTAGGTGGAAACACCTTCCACAAAGAAGTTAAACTGAGGCTGTGGGATTACTAAGTGTTTGCAATGGCTTGGCAAGTCCCTGTGCAGTTGGTGGTTTGAGAAGGGTCCTTGCCAGTCCTGGACACAGACCCACAGCAGGATGTTTCCACATCTGGCAGTATTTACTATTGCTCTCCTGCCTCTGGCAGGGAAGGGAGGAAGGAATGGGGACTGGCACATGGCCAGGGCTCTTTAGCTGGCCTGAGATACAAAGGCGGAATGCCTTTCCATCTTCTCAGCCATCAGCTCCAGCTGAGAGCTGCACTGAAACAGTTTCCTTTACTGGCTTATCCCAACTCTCTAATACTGTAGTTGACATTACAGATTCATTTAGGCACTATTGCTATCAGTGTTATATTGCTTCCATAAGCACATCAAAAACCACACTAAACCATCGCAGTTTTAAAAACCAAAGTTATTGAGAAAGGGAAAAACTCCAAAAATAGCTAGACCCAGAAGAACTTTAATTTGTTAAGAGTTTGATAAACAAATCATGACAAAAGAGTGTATAGCTGTATGAGACTATAGCTTTTCTTGGTCTCCCACAGTGCAAATATCTTGACTTGTCAATTTTCCAATATATTTATGCAGATGTGAAAAAAGAAAGGTAATTTAAAGAAAGAATAACAGAAAAAATATCTCTGTGCAGGGGAATAAGGGTGAATAACTTCTAGCTTGCTCAAGGTAAAAGGCTCTCGAGTCCAGAGAAAGAGTACTGAGTGGCACAATATCCTGGAACAGAGCAGTAATAGAAAGTGGTGATTTACAGTACCTGAAAAAGAGGAAGAGGGTGGAAGCAAGACCTAGTTGGCATAGTTTGCTATTTGGCCTTTCCACTTTTCCACACTTGGGCTGGTGTCTCTCCAAGAAGAGACAAACAATTTCTGATCTACAGTGTTACAGAGTTACAGAGCAAATCTCTGAACTAATCACAAAACAAATCTCAATGGCCACAAATTCTTTTGGAGAGCACCTGTAAAATAGTAAACAATGGTCCTTACAAAGGCCCACTTGTTAATGTACTCAGACACTGCCCATAAAGTCTCAAATTGGTGAGAGTAAGTCAAAGACATTTTTCAAACTTAGGATTCATAAACTCTGAGTGTGTTTTACAGGTTTTACATGTGATGAGATCACTTCTTATTTTACTCTGCTTCAAAGCACACAAAACTCAGGTCAAATTCCATCCTTATTTAAAGCCAAACTGGTTGGTTTCAGATGGGAGTAAAGCCCAGGTCAGAACTGGCTCTAATCCTGTGTTTCCTGAATGAAAGAGACATGATCTCATCATAAAGATCCTCTATAAGATGATTCTGCACCTGTCAAACACAAAGCTAGTGTGCACAAAATGAACCACATACTACACGAGTCCTCACAGAAATGGCAATATCCCACTCACCATAAAAATGGAAGGAAACCCAAGTGGTAGAAAGAGCCTATTACAGTTTTAGGGCAAGGCTAATTTGACAAAATTTGCTGATGCTTGTTGAAAAAATTCTTTTTGCTCCCAAGTATCAATGGGCAGACTCAGTTTGGTCAGAAAACACTTACCATGATGATTCAGGTGTGCAAGAGAAGTGGAGAGGAATTTTTTGCAAGGGCATGGATCAACAGGACATGGACTTAAAACTGAAAGAAATTAAGTCTGGATTAGATAGAAGACTAAACTCTGCACTATGAGGGTGGTGAGGCACTGGAACAGGTGCCAGCAGAGAAGTGGTGGATGCCCCATTCCTGGAAGGGTTCAAGGTCAGACTGGATGGGATCTGGTCTAGTGGAAAGTATCCCTTCCTGACAGGGATTGGGAGTGGAACTGCATGGTCTTTAAGGCCCCTTACAATCCAAACCATTCTATGATTCAAACTTGAAAGTTACTACAATTGCCAAAATTTAACACACTTCACACATCCATTTCAAAGCTTTGTAGAAAACAGTGTTTTTAAGGTCTTATTTCAACACTTTTACAATGAAGTTTTTCTACCAGAAAGGATCGTATTTAATTCTTCTTTATACAGAAAGTTAACATTCAAAGGCAAACAAGTCAGTTATTGTAAAAGAGAAACAGTCATACTGAACAATAACAACAAATAACAAATTACCTCTTCAATGAAGGGTTGCAAACTTGCAATGGATTTTTTTAAAATAAAAATTAAAGAAAAATACTAAATCTTCTAACAATTGAATCAGAATCAGTATTTCAATTTAAAAAAAAAATCCATTTTTTCTTAGCCAAGCCCCATCTTCAACAAGATTAAACTTCTTAAATAAGTGCAGCTAATTTTTGCTTCAGATAATGCTGAATCAGATTGTTGTCAACAGTCAGCTAAATTGCATGTATTCCATCTAAAAGGAATTTAGGTCTTAACTACATTCTTTCTTCATATTAAGTGTCATGCACTCTTAGTCTCCTACAACACCCAGTCTCAGAGCAGCACAGACAGCCATGGTCATCCCCCCTCCAAAGAAGAAAATGTCCACGTGGAGCTGCAGAAAAGACACAGCCAAGAGCTGGCCAGAACACACAGGTTTTTCAGGCACGTGCAGAGGAAATGAAAGTCTGTACAGCTCTTGGCTCTGCATAGATTAATTCTCACTCTTAACCAGACTACAGATGCACATTAATGCTTTTGCTGCTGTATCAGTAAGTGTCAGTAGGGAGAGTCATTATGCCTAATTCCAGAGCTCAGCACAGTTATTTGTCAGATACTCTGGGTTAGCAGCATTCTGTTTATTCAATCACACTACAATAAGTGAGATCTTCAGTACAGTTGACCGGGCATTTATTTTGGACTTGCCATCTCTCATGGACTCAAATGAATACAGACTAAGTACTGAAACCACTGAAGGTACACTAATTCTTTGGAGTATTTCTGGTGATGCACAAAATTACTTTTGACTGCAATTCTAAGAAACAGGGTAGATGATTTCCTAGTGGATCTTTTTTGGGAAGACAGCTCCCCATGGTCATCTTTTCAGCTTGTACTGTGAAATTCCTATTTTTCCCCAGTGAGAAAAAAAATAAGGTTTCTAGAACCTTGCATGCAACCTTAAGGCAAATACCAGCAGGGTGACTACTGCTCTTGGTGTCATATTTGATCAGCAAGAACTCCAATAATAGTTTGATTCTGCTTCTTTAACATGATATTCTACTCAGCAGCAAGCAGTTAAGCACTAATGATAATATTTCTAGACCGAGATTAGAAACAGTCTTTGTATTTTGTGGTTTCCTTTCTCAGCTTTGGTCTTTCCACATCCCAGTTTGTTTGGCTCCCCATGGCTTTTCCCCACTTTCACCAACAGGAAACCTTGTAAATAATACAGATGTTGAACTGTCCCTCCTGCTTCCCTCTGCACCGACCTTCCTGCAAGGCCACATTCAAGGCAGCCAGGCTACACACCTGTCATTCTACCACACAGCACCAGGAACCACTGTGGTGATGGAAGCCAAAAATCCAACTCTCATTTAAAGGCGTTTAAGATATGGGAGAACAAGTATAGAGCTTTCACTTTTTATTATGCCTGACTTTTCCACCCCAATTCCTCAGACAAATTCCAACAGCACTGACCTATGTCAATAGCTACTTTTACCTTGCACTTTACTGTGTCACCTTCACTGCAGGCTCACAAATTGATCTATGATTCCCTTTTTCTCCTGATAGTTAGACAGTAGCAGATTGTCCACACATCTCAGTTAAGCAGGAAATTCTATAGTTTGACATAAAGGCAGAGGTATCCTCACTGATCCCTTTTTTCATCTCTAGAGGGTCTGTGTTTTTCCCTACTATTTTGCCAGGTCTGAACCATCAAGTTTCTCAGTGTGGTGCCCTGTTACAACTTTATCAGTTAAAGGTACAAATGCATTGGATACACAGTAATCCTCACAAATTCTTTATAACACAAGAGCGTTATTCATGCTCCTTTCATTTATACTCAAAAACATTTTATTTCTGCTCTAATACAATGCTACACAAACCTGATAAGGACAAAGCTCAATTACTATAACAGGACAACATGCTCAGAACTCAAGAGCAAGGCTGATAAGCAGCCAGATAACACACTAAGTAAATTTCCTGTCTTCTATTAAGTGTCTAATGAAGGTATCCAAGACACTTGTAAAATTTTATAGAGAAAAATATAACAAGGTCCAAATACTGCATCTTAAAAAAATACACAACATCGTGGTATATTAATTTGTCCACTTTGAATGTGGATAAAAAAATTATCTAAAAAGTGACCTTTTGATGATACAAGTCTTATCTGGTTATATAAGACTACATAATGGATACTGGTCAACACAAGCATGAGAGGTGCAACAGGCAAAGGCTGAACACTCAGATGTCACTGCATGCATGAACTATTTGTTCACCAAAACACATTATTGTACTTGACCTTCATCTGTTCTGACTAAACAAGTACACCTGCAAAGTGGAGCAAGGCTGAGCCTTGGGAAAGGAGGTGTGGAAAGACTCTGGAGCAGCAGTTGTGGTCACAGGCAAGCATCTCCTCCCAGAACTGTATTTAAATGATTCTGGTACTGCAAATACTTAATGTAGTGGGAGACAAAGACCCTGAAAAAAATAAGTAATACCAGCACTACAGCTGTTCTGATTTCTCCACAGAAGTGATTTGGACATGAAGATAGTGGTAAGAGGAGCAAGGCAACTGTGGACCAAAGCTGAGATGTGTATATGACCACAAATAGCATCTGTAGCACAGCTTACATAAACAATATTATCCACCTTAACAAAAACATCCTAAGGGCTATAAAGTCTGCAATTATCATAACTTCTACTCTGAAGATTTGTTTCTCTGCCTAACAGTGATAATTGTGTTTATTTCTTCCTGTTTGTTAGGTAAAAACTAGAAGTGACAGACCAAAAGTCAACCATGGCAAACATTACAAAAAGGCTTGTGATAAATGGCAGCAGTTAAGGTCATTGGAAAACAACTCTATGTACTGATGATCTCTAGCTCCCTCCAGTTTGCACTCACGAGGTGTGGTGAAAAATATCCATCCCAGTAACAGCCATGACAAAGACAAGTTTTTCATCTAAAACTAGGCAGAGCAGCCAGTAGGCAGAAGCATCACAGAACAGAGGTATGCTTGGTTTCCCCTGTTTTTCCTCAGCTACCTTGGGCATGTAATTTGTCTGACTCTGTTTTTCCTCTGCAAAAATGGAGATAACTACACAAAAGCTCTTCAGAATTTACTAACTCTTGAAGGCTGTCAAGTACTAGATGGAGCCAGAAAGAAGCACAAGAGAAGGTTGGCAGGCTGCCTTTTGTCACAGGATGAGGTAATGTCTTTGACTACATACAGAGAAGAAATTTTTTACAAGCACAATGAGAAACTGAAACAGACTGGCCAGTGAGGTGATAGAAGCCCCATCCCAGGAAACATCCAAGGTCATACTGGACAAGGCTCCTAGTAACCTGCTCTAGTTGAAGATATCCCTGCTCATTGAAATGGAGTTGGACTAGATGACCTTTAAAGGTCCTTTCCAACACAAACCATTCTATGGTACTTTAAGCTATAATTTCACTGCCCTTGCTGCTTTCTCTTCTGGTCCACTCTAAAATAAAAATCTGGTACTGATTTAGTCACCAAAAAAAGGAAAATCAGTTTAACAGGCAATACTTCGATACCTTGAGAGAGCTTAAATAAAAGCCTCCCAATAACAAAACACTGACTTGGGTCTAGTAACCTCATACTTTGATCTCAACAGGGTAAATGAAGAGTGAGGCCACTACATGCTGGTCTTAACATCAATTTGTCCTCTTTTTCAAAGGTCTGCATATAGGCCTCAAACACTCAGAAAGATGAGATTTGTGCTACAGAATATAATCAGCATTGCTGTTTTAGGCATACCAAGTTGAGGTTTCCAAGCCTGTCCGTGTTAGCTACAGAGCTTCAGTGGGAAGGCAGGTGAGGGGTCTGGCAGAGGACCTGAGAAGTGGTGCAGGAGGAGCCTGGTGCCTGCTCTGACCTGTGCTGGGGTGAGGTTGATGAGGATTAGGAGAGGGCAACAGGAGGCCACTGCTTAATCTTGTTCAGCTCTTAGGGATGCATCAACTAAACCTGGCTTGTTCATTTAGTAAACTATTAAAGAAGTTCTCTTCAGAGTATTTATTTCAGGCAGTTCTAGTGAAGTAATCCTTTAATTCCTCAGAGTAAATGCTGATGAGGATTTACTGCAGACTAAGCTGTGTGGAGGTTACTGTGTGAGTGGTTACAGAGTATGTTTGGGAGCAGTGTGGCTGCTCTCCCCTGGGGCTGGGCAGTGGGAGATGCAGGGTGTCCCCACAGCAGGGCTGTCCTCTGTGGCCATTGATGGCTGTGCTTGGGAATGCTTGTGTCTGAGCCTGGAGAAAGGGGTTGGTTCTCCTTCAGCTTTGGCTGAAACCACTCCTCCTCTAAATGTTCTGCTGTTTCTTCCTATTGTGTGTGCTGCCCAGCCTTCTCTCCTCTGCCTTGATTTTTCTATTCCTGGGTTGTCCCAAATAATGAGAGAAGCCCCAGATGAAACCATGGTCTGATGTGTATAATTCAATTTCAGCACTGTTCTGTCTATATGCATTATTTTGCCTACAAAGTCATAAAGACTTCTCATTGTTTAGGCAGTGATTTCTTAACTCTGTACCAAGAATGGTCTGCACTCAGAAGACCAGGAGAGGGCCTGTGCTCTTAGTCAAAAGGGATGTGTTGTGCTTTGATTAGCTAGGTTTGCAAGTTAGGAATTATTTATCTTCATTTTGGCATTGCTGGAGCAAGTCAAAAGATATCTAAGGGGAGCTGCAGCTTGTGGTGAGCAAAGGAACTGGGACTTCACTATTCTGTCCAACTCCTTTTCTCAAGGGAGCTGGTTTCCTGAAAACACCTGGGCAGTGTTGTTGAGTCTGCACGATAGGAAAGCAATGTGAGTAAAATCTTATGCCAATATTTTGGATGGGAAGCTGGTTACACAATGTAATTTGGTATTGAAAGTGATGACCTACCTTACAAAAAGGAAATGATCACCTTCAGTGGGAGAATATCTAGGTCTAGTAAGTAACTTATTTGCTCTAGAAATTCCTTTGCTCATGGAAAATTTATTAATAACCAGTGCATGGCTCGGGTCTGAGCAGATATTCCTTGTCTCTCCCTAGCATGGCAGTGCTCTAACTCCCTTCTGTAAAATGTTCATCCTTGTGGCTACAGTATTACTGGCAAAAATCTGATATTAGAAGCTTGTTCATGGACAATAATAAATCAAAACCCGGAAGTATTGGAAAAGTGGAGTCACATAGAAACTTGAAACTTTTAGCAACTTTTCTGCTGTGGAGGAAAAATGATGAACAACTTTTACCAGTTCCAAGTTATTAAATCAAAATTTAAAATATCCTTTTCTAATAAACCGGATTTTTCAACTTCTTCCATTTCTTATCTTGGACATGGAGCTGATTTGCATGGAAACATTTTGTGTTAGAAGTCGAAATGTGTTATTATGTTTTCTTTCCATAGACAGAAAAAAGTTATATTAGAATTTTTCTTGAAGTTAAGTATAGTAGAACGCACTTGGAACTTTAAATTGACTAATGGAGCACTTTAGTTTGAAATGTGATTTTATATATAACTAAAACATGTAAACAGGGTTTGAATTATTTCTGAGTAATTGTAGTCCCTGAAGGATCCCATAGTTGAAAGAGGCTTCAGATCAGAACACAGTAACTCAGATGAGCAGTCAATACCAGTTAAATGCCTTGAAGCATTCCTAGATACTTACAGAAGTTGAAGGAGGCAGAAAAGGAATGTCCAACCCAAGGGGTTTTCTGCCTGTTAACCATGGAGACCCCTGCATCTCTGGCCTCATCTCTCCCATCTACTTATCTTGCCTGGAATGCCAGAAGCTCCATGCTCATGTTTATTCCAGGCCAGGTGCCAGCACAGGTGCACCTAAAGACCAAATTAACACTACTCAATCTGTCACTAATGGAAATACACAAACTTCCCAGCTGCTGTAATTCTACATAGGAAGGTTGTGACTTATGGCTTGAGCTGCTGCCATGAGCTAAGGAAATACCCAGGCTCTCGAGGGATTCCATTTTGGCTCCTTCAGACAATGATCAAGCCCTGGGCCAGCTGTTCTTACAACCACCATCAGCCACATCTATATCAACCACCTCCACCAATGCCCAGTGATAACACAAGCAGAAACCCATACACTCTCCTCCACTATAAGGGAAGTCTATTTCCAGAGCCTAAAAAGACCCACAGGAACACTAATTAATTTAGTGGTACTCTCTCATACTTGCATCATAATTACAGTATCTATATACGTAACTCAAATATAAATTATTATAAAAATTTTGGTTAGTCTGCTTCTTTCTATGATCACCAGGACCTCTGTTATGGAAAAGAACTTTTGGAATACAGGGTTGTAAAAATAAAACATTAAGAGCACAACTGTAGGCGCTTTTTCTGCAGCTACAGCGTTTGTTTTGGTATTTTTTTCTTAGGTTGTTCCTTCAATAGATCTTTGAGCCAGTACAATATATCAGCATGGTCTTCACATAAATTTAAGAGAAAAATTTCCAATCATTTGCAATAGCAGGAGGAAATATTTCATCTCCCTTATGAGGCTTCCACACAGACCTCATGGAAGCAAAACTGTGAGAAGCCCATTTCATCTACTTTGTTTGCAATTTTGAAACAAGAGGAGTTTTGACATCTGCTGCTAGCAGCTCAAGTTCACAACAATTTTCAGTCCCCCTTGAGAAGTGTCAGGCAGTAGCTACAAAAATGTTCTGTGGGATCTTGGAGATTTTAGTACAGGTTATGTATCAGTATTTTCATCACTTTCCATGAAGTGTTCTAAGTGTTAATAATGAAATCGGCCAGAGCCTATTAAATACTGTCTGAAGTGACAGCTCTGCTATATTATTACAGTGTTTGCACAGCAATCATTCTGCAGGTTAAGTTATTTTAGGATGAGTGGTGTTTAAATTAAATATAGTCCCCTGTGTTCGTGTTTCATTTAAAGTCTACCACAGACTGCCTGTCTCAATATTGTGCAGTGTCAGTAAGTTTTGCTGAGTCTCATTTGTTTGTTTTGCTTTTACCCCTTAGTATTCTTTTTGTCAGGTGAGATGAGGAATTTGAAAGAGTCCTGCTGTAATATTTCACTGGTTTTCATAGCACAAACCACCACAAAGCATGAATGGGGGTGGAAAAAAGGCTTAAATAATTTAAACCAAATAGCACACAGAAACTCTGCACACCATCTTAGCCAATCTAAGTATCCAACTTCTACAAAAGTCAGTGCCATATTAGGCCAAAGTGAACAAGGACAGCAAATCCCAGGTCAGTTCTATCCAGGTCTTTCTCTATAAGCACAGAGACACTGTATTTAAGTCAGAAAGAACAGCTACAATATCTGCTATATTGTTAACATGGCTGCACACAAGTACTTACCTACTTAAGAGCATTTTTCAGAGGCATATTATCTCCTTCAGACAATTTATGGCATTAATGAGATTTAACTAATAGCTTTCTTGAAAAGTGAGCACACTGCAGTAGTTGTAATCCACCTATTTCTCAACAGGGAAATATTTAAAGTTGCAGTTTATATTCCACTTTCCCCAGTGGGTTGAAAACCCATAACAAAGATTAGCATTGTATCCATTATTAATACTTACCCAAGCACATTTTAATAAACACCACATACATATGCATATAAGTACATATTCAACATCAGCCTTTGAATGCTCATGGCAAGGTATTTCCCAGAGCATACACTGCTCCTGCTATGGCACCAAGTACATTTACTGTTAGCTGAGAGACAATCCAATTTGGAGGAGCAGAAAGAGTAAAGAGACCAGCACTCTGAGGCTGCAGAAGAACAAAGATGGAAATAGAGCAATGAGTTGGATGGAGGTCTGAAGGATGGGCCCTTCCTAAAGGCACTGCTTAAGAACAAGCACAGCCCACAGCGTGTGAGGAGGTCACTGTCACACACAAGACTTATTTCAATTTTAATATGAAATAACTATACTGAGGCTGGGGAGTATGAGGGAGAGAGAAGAAGCAAGACACTCTAATAATATTTTTTGTGGCACCCAGGCACTGGAAAAGCCCCAGGCTGTGCCCATCCCAGCCAGTCAGGCTCTGGCACTGCTCATTTGCTGGCAGCTGGGAAGTGGGAACAGCCCAACCAGCCCCAGCTGGGACCCAGGGCCAGGAGCCACCAAAGGCAGGCACAGAGCCCACACCTGAAGCACCTCAATGCAATGGGGATTATCCTAAATGTCAGACAGCTGGGAATAAGAGCACTGCAAGTGAGCACAGCTGAAATGGGTAAAGCAAAGTGCTGTGTCACAAGTTTTACTGAGGGAATAATTTCAAAGTACATTCTGATAATGTTTTTTTTTTCCTTTTATGTTAAACCTAAGTGTGTGGATCTTTAAAGCCACAGTGTGGAGAGAGCATGTGGATGCTCCTGAAGGAGTAGAAAGCAATAAAGAAGAGGCAGCCCAGGGAATGCCAGGTGAGGGACACCAATAACAATCAGGAAGCTGAAAATTTTGTCATTTTAATGCATGTTAAATCACCTATTCTATGAAAAATGCCAGTCCTCAAATTCAACATGAATAGTCGACTTTTATTCACCTCCTTTTTGAAACATTGAACCATGGAAAGCTGGGCTTTGAGTGGTTGGGCAAGAATGACACAAAATTATCAAAACAGCTACTTCACGTTTACCTAAATGTGTATTTTCACAATAGTAAAGCCTTTGGAAATCATCTTTAAAAAATATTTGTTTCCTGGATGCTCCAAGTAACACTTTAGAAGGATTCTGCAGTTCTGACCAGACAAGATCATCACTTCTAGAGCTAGACTCCTTTTAGCTGTCATGAGATGGAGGTTTCAAATTCCCAGATAACTGAAAACCTTGACACACACCACATGTTCCCAGAGTCTGCCATGCTAGAAACACTGCTGAATGTAGTAGACCCCCTTCAGCTGAGTATTAAGTCATGTGTAGGTATTTGCAGGGTCAGGGGCCTGAGCTATAAAGAGCTCATGGGATACACAGTAATAAAAACTGGAACTAGCAAATTCTTGCTTGAGTAGCATTTATGAAGATTTATTGTAAATATATGTAAACATTAAGTAATAAATGTTGTAAAATATCAGAATGTTACAGGCTTTAGCTGCTCTGTGTGAAAACATTTTACCTAAGATAGCTTTTAAAATAGCCCATGAATATCCATGCTTTGCCATCTGCTTTCGAATTGAATGATCCCTCAAAAGCAGCACCATAAATATTTCCACAAATGAGTGATCTGTTCACACTATATCCCCTAATGCTATCTTATGGCAGAGCAAACAAATAACTCACATGTCACATCACTGCACACAGCAACAATAAGGTTTACTCTGACTGGGTTTTAGCACATTACTAAGAACTGCATCACTGGTTGTCTCTGAGGATCTAACCTGGCTTTTTAGAGACATATTTCTTGACAGCCTGTCAAGAAAGGCTGGAGATGCACATTGAAGAAAGAATACCTTTATCATCCCTTTTTTTTTTTAGACATGATGAATTCTAATCTGGGCTGAGTCTCAAAAAGATCTGAACAAAAGGATGAATAGGAAGTAGCAAAAGAGGATTTACAAAGGTGTTTTTATAAAATGAAGTCTTAAAGGCAGAATATGCAAAAGGAAATTTTTATGCATCAGTTACAAAAACTGCTCGTCTAGTCAGTATTTTAAAAGATAAGAAATTAATTTGCTGCATTTATACAATTGTTAGCTTTTCCAATATGCTCTCAACAGCTTCTTGGGTGACAATGACAATTGCAGCAGCCAAGCAAATGAACACACAAGGTTCACTGAAGTTCAGTGACTAAAGAAAACATTTCCTAGTTGATGTTCACAAAACTCCAGGTCTCTGCTTGGTCTTTCCGCAATGGGTTCAGGCTGAAAAAGGGGCTTTGGCATGCTTTTGGATTTTTTTTTTTTCTGTCTGGCATTGAGCAGATAAATGCATCCAGACGAGAGTGGTGCTGAGAGGTGTGGGGAGCATGTTCACCATCCCTTTGAGCTTTTGCTCTCCAAAGCCCCACTGTCAGTCAGGTTTGATGAAATCAGCAGTTTTGCCCTAGAAATAGGCTGGTTTGGGTGCCTACATAGAAGCAGGCAGAACTTAAAATAGACCTTGTACCTTGTGTGGCAAGACCAGGGAGGTTTTCCAAGGCTCTGTACCAGCCAAGTGTTGTGACACTTGCTGAGTCTGCCCAATGTCTGCAGTTCCCTAGTGGGAAGCTCTGTGGGAAAACCCTATTATTCCTTTTATTTTAAAGTAACCACTGAAGAAAGTCATGTGGCTGGGGAGTGATGTCAAATGCTAAAGGCAGATGAACAAAATCACTCTGGTCTACACTTGACACCACATCACTTACTGATTTTTTTTATTTCAAGAATGAATGAAGTAAAGCTCTGTTTTAATAAGGCTCCTTTGTTTGTCAGAAATAAAGCATAAAGCATTCAGAGGCACAAGTGGGGAAATTATAAAGGAAGAGGAGTTAATGCAGTTTTCCTTATACAAGCCATTCTTGTGACAGATGGCCTGGTCTCCCTGCTCTCCTAAAAGGAAAGAAATAGTCCTGCAGGTGGACAGTAAACAAAACTTCAACCAGATCAGCTGTTTCAGGAGATACACCATATGCTGAAGTAGCTAACAGCACTGGCTGACTGACCTCAAAGTCAGTCCTTCCTGTGAAGAAAGACCTCTTCCTTTATGCTGCTGCTGGAGATGTCGTCTGAGGCTAACTCTGCCTGGCAATTAGCAAGCTGACTTTAACATCACAGTATCCAATGCTGTATCTAAATTTGCCCTTGGATCCACTGGTAACATCAAGGATGTTACCTATTGGCTAACAAATAACAAAAATGAGGCATGGTTGTAGAAATAATAATACTCATATAATGGCACAAAGACCTATAGGTTCTAAGAAAATTAAGAATACCAGATGTTACTGTTCTTCCCAGTTGCCATGCAACCACAGCCACCCTGCTATGCTTCACCTTCCTAATCTCCTTAACAGCTAACTCTAAAACAAGTGCAATTAATTCCCCAATGAACAAGACAGGACATGACCCAGTCCCTTGGTTACAGAAGTACTTTGATTGTTTGTATATAAACACTAAACAGATACAGAACCAGAGCTGGCATTTTGTACAACAAACACAAGTCATTGTTGCAAACTATGAACTTCACTGTAGCGCAGGATTTTACAACTACTCCTAACAGATATTCCTTATTCTGCTTAGGAGACACTCTTTGGCAGTTCTCTGGTGAGCCAAGCAGCCTCTTACCCTAGAAACCCAGATAGAAATGAGTGTGCTGAGCTTCAGCTGAGCAGCGTGTAGAAGCATTAGGACACAGCGAGCCCACTTATGCCCTCTGAAAATAGCTTTATGAATAATGATCGTATTTTCTCTTTTAAGAGCAAAGTCTCAGGTGATCTGCTGTGTTCTGGTTTTAAACAAATAGCTTCTGTACCATATGTATGATTGCTATAGTGTGCTAAATCTTATCTTCCATTATCAATAAAATTAATGGTGAACAGTCGCTTCTGCTACTAACAAATATTTGTGTATGTTTATAGATTTAGAGAAAGTAACTACTCAAAAATCCCTTTGATTTGATGTGGTTTTCATTTGCACCAGGCATAATCCCATGATACTAATATTTCTACATAGCTTCCTGACACAGTGCAGAGCTGGTAAGCAGCCACAGAAATTATTCAATTAGCACTGAATATAAAGATATCCCAGGGTTTCTGATTCAGCATTTAAGATTGTATTGTAATAACTATAGATTGTACAAGTGACATGCCAGTTTTGTGCATTGTCTTATTTCACAATATGGAAGGCAAAATACATGAAAGGGGGAAAAAAGCTGTTCCAATTAATTTTCTGTGAATTCAAGCTTGGGGGAAGCATGTATTTGCATATAAACTGTGTAGCAATAATAATGATGACATTTCATATTTCCAAAATTATAGCTTTCTGATATTTTTAAAGGTGTTCTTAAGTGATAAATACTTCAGTTAAGTACATGATAGATATGCTCTCAAATATTTAGAAGTGGTGAAAATTCTCTGTGCATTAGCTGTAGAAAATACAGTATTGGAAAGAGCAACATATTTGGCTGTGCAATAGGGTAGTGTTAAATGCTTTCTTTTTCATACCTCCTGTGAATGTCCTGTTCCCTCTCAAAACTTCTCATGAGGAATCCAAGCTATTCCTGCTTTCAGCCCACTGCCAGAAGTCATCACATTCTACCAACATAATCAGATTTCCCAGGCCAACCTGTCCATTTTTGATATAGAGACCTTGATAGTGCTGCAAAAACTGGGAAAGAATTAAACAGCTCCATGTACCTCATTCTCAGAATAACAAAATTATATGTTGATCAAAGCACCAGGAGTACACCCATGCCTGGAACTCTTTGTCCAAAAATTTCCTCCAAAGCCTTCCCAGGCATGGTTGGAAATGCAGCACTATAACCTGTTGTGTTGGCTGATGAAGAGAAGAGCAGAACTGACTGGTTACTTCCAAAAAATAAGTGGATGATTACCTGTTAGTTTGGGGCTTTTAAGATGAAGGCTGATTGGAAGCAAGTTAGCATGGACAGGGATGTTAGAATTTACGTGGTCTGACAGGGAGCAGCATCTGAACTATGCTGTGTCTAAATCAAATAGATCTTACCCTTGGCTTCATAGCACAAGTCTGTACTTGTCCAAATTATGGTTTCATGAGCTCATCAGGTTTTAGGGTTTGCCAGTTTTCATGCACTGTTATTCAAAGCAAGGTTCACAGAAAAAAAATTACATGCTGTCTGCATAAAAAGCTCTGCATAGCTGTGTTCTAGAGCCAACTCACACTTCAAAGTCAGACATGATCATGTTAGGCTATAACTTTTCACAGCAGCAAAGAACTGGTGCCATGATTTCCTATTACTGTTTCTCAAGCACATGGAAATGCACAAAGTAATTTTTCAGTGTCATACAAACTAATACACAGATCAGTTAAAACAATATTTTAACATTCTGATTGTATACTTAGATTATTAATTACTAGTCCAGTCCTCCTTATATTTTCCCAGCTTCTCATTTTCTGTTATTGCAGTGGATGGATGATAAGGGAGAAAGACAGACAAACTTGAATGGTATTGTAGCCAGAGGGGCATTTAAAATATTGCTCTGCACCTGGGAAACAGGTTTAATTACTGGTGCTGTCAAAATGTTTTAATGTAAACAGGTCTCCTGATGGATCACGTTTGCTTATCATCCCCCCCAAACACAATCCACTTTATGGTGGGGCTTAAAAGGCAGGTATTGTAAATTAGAGCAATGAAGCTTTTATGACTAAAGATGCATCATCTGCTTTTAATGCCTCAAATTATAGAAATTATAACAAGCCTTCACATTAAAATTTAAATAGGATTAAGAGTCTAAAATTCTCTATAAAGTAGGTGTCATAGGCTTGATTCTTTCTGAGTTGATACAGAGTGCAGACACAGGAGGAAGGCAGCTCCTACCTCTTTTTTTTTGGCAGTTTGGAATTGGTCTGGCTGTTGGTGTGCATTAAAGAGACTGAGTGCCCTCAGCCTGATGTAGCAAGGGAGTGCTGGGAGAGCCTCACCACGCCGTGTCTGTGGCTGCTGCTGCTGCTCTGGAGGCACCACAGCCTCTGCCATCTGTGCTCTGTCCCTGAGCACTGTCCTGTGCCTTTGGGGCACCGCAGCACCTCTGGGACAGGCAGCACGCCTCCTTTTACCTACTCCAGAAGAGGATTCACCACAGAAATACCTGCACGTGAATTCAGAGATGATTCTGATTACTCTGTTGTATTTGATTTATGTAAGCAACTTATCCTATTCACGTTACTCCTGGTAATAATTCTGAGAGCAGGTTTCATATTAAGCAGTGTTTGTCAAAAGTAGATTTAAAATCTGTAATTATAACATCTGCTTCCACAGCATATTTATATTCTGCTCATACATTCAGGATACAGAAACATGGATCTTATTTGACCAAGCACCATTAGGCAAGGGAGCTCTGCTTTCAGATCTGCATATTACCTCAGAATTTAAAGGGAAAAAAAAGTAAAATAAATGAAATTATTTCACGTAGGTGGTACATGAAAGAGGAGCCTCAATTCATCTTATACATTATTCATGGAGAATTATTCACTTGACTCATATAGAGACAAAGAAGGTGCTTTTTTATACTATAAAATCTACTCAGACTTAGAACTTGTATTAATATGAAGTAATGTGTGATTACAGTTGGAGATGTACTTTTAAATAATTCCTGTGAAATTCGACTTTACTAAGGACACTTACTAAGGGTGCACTCTGTTCCCTGGTAAGAGCACTCATGTGGAAAGCCTGCAAGAGAAATGCAGAATTCAAGAAAAAATAAATGTCACAGAACTTGATAGACCAAAGTTCTTTCATTCTTTTGAGGGATGAAATAAACAAGAAAAGTCCAAAACACTCTAAGGGCATTCCTCAAGATTTCCGATTTCTGTTGTGAGACCACAACTTCTCTGTGTGTACCACAGCAGACTTTAGAAACAGTTTGCATTTTTGGCAATATTTAGTAGTTCAGACTTATAAGATTCTTCTGCTAAATTATGGAAAGCCAAAGCCCTGATCCTTCCAGCCTTTAATCATGTTAACAATGGAACAATGAACATTCCCACAACAGTCAGAAACCAATGTCATACTTTACTGTGACTCTCTCCAATGAACAGGATATCAGTGTAATATTGCTGGGCATGTTATGGGCTCCTCTTGATCCAGTTTACTACATCACCACTAGCTAAGCCTGGCAGCTAACAACAGATTATACACACCATGCAACATATTACCCATGGTCTGCCATTAGACTTTTATGCTAAAAGAGTCCATGTTTTCTGAGGAAACAGAAGCTAAAATCCAGTATTTTATGAATGAAGGGAAAAAGAAGAGAGAGTGTAGTTTGCCATTTAAAATGAAAACTGTACTTGCAATAAATTTATAAGAATGGGGGTCAAATTGAGGTGCCAGTGTTGTTTAAAATCACTCAATATTCAAATTCATATCTTTTTTTCTGAATGTTAAGATAGTTTATTTTTTTTAATCAGGGTCTTTTCCATTGCTTCTGTTAACCAGTGGGATTAAGGCCAGTATGAACTTTAGGCATGTGCAGTCACACTTCATTGCAGTAGTAGGATTGATAATTGATGCAAAAGAAACCTGATATGCAAAGTTATACCCAGACCTCTTCAAGATGTCAAATATTTCATTCAGTTCCCTGTATTTTATTTAGAGTGATATAAACTTTGTTCTAAAGATACCTTTTTGCTTCAGTTTATGAATAACTGCAAGATCTAAAATTACCTTTTTTATAATTCATTAATATTAATAGGTTTGAATTTTGTCCAGAGACTTTAGAGAACTGTTTGTTTTCAAGGAAATAGTATAAATCAAGTAGGATAATAATCATCAAGTTGAAATGCTATTGTATTTATTTATTACATCATCCAATACTAATAAAGACATAGTTCAGAATCAGAAATTCATCAAGGAATTTTTATTTTGAGTCCTAACCAGATGACCTTCTGTGTTTAAACAGTATTTTTTCTTAGAAGTATGCTTTTTAAAAATGGTATGCCTTAGAATTGGCAATTAGAAGTTTTAATTATAACGCAGAGTCTTAGCATAATTTGTCTCACCTCACCTTCTTCTTTCTGTCCAGAAAGCTGCATCTTTTTCCCTTTCAGATATATTTCTATTAATTACTATGACTTGAAAGTACAAAGTCTTTTGTGCTTTACTTTCACCTTTCAACTTTTAATCCAAAGAATTAAATGCACTTGCAAAGGATTTTTCCTTCAATAGACACATATTAGAGACAGGCTTAAGTTGCAAAGTTTGCATCTGTACCTTCATTTTCTTTATAGACACTAGGAAAACATCCAATAACCTGCATAATTTTTGAAAAGGAACAACTTAATGACAATTAGGAAGACAATTTAAATCACTTTAAAAATTTCTTCCAGCAAAAGATTATTAAAAGTTTCCACTCTTGAAATCCAAAATGCTATGAGATCCATAGTTGATCATCTGCTAATCCAAAGAAGGCAAAGCAGAGAGCAGGAAGATCTGCGCCTCTGCTCCTTTCCTGCAGCTAAGCAGCCACTCTGCTCCTTCTAAAAGTAATCAAAAGGGATTTGGACATTGCTAGCAGACAGACATAGAACTGTCATCACAATATTAAAACACAGAAAATAAATGTAGAACAATCTGAGAAAGTCTAGCCTTGAAAAATCAGCTTTTATCCTTCAGTTAATTAATTCTGGAGAAAATTTTTGATCAAATCTCATTTTTAACCTTGCTGTCAGTTGGTGAATCGGCCTGTTTTTCTCAAGTGGGTGTTTGCTGATAGCTGTCTTATCTTATGTCATACATCTTCAAAGACCTATATTTTAAAAGAAGACTTACATTGGGAAAGGACAGGAGGTCTTTTGAAATTACACTACAATACATAGATTTAAGTTTACTTGTAAGATGTTTCAAGACGTGTGTGTCCCACAA
>QUSF01000024.1:1970339-1999482 GCA_003676055.1 Chloebia gouldiae
AGGGGGGGGGGGGGGGGGGGGGGGGGGGGGGGGGGGGGGGGGAGAGGGTAGGAGAATACTGATCAGCTAGAAATTATTCCTAAAAAGAAAGAGAATTACTTTTACTACTGTGAGAAGGACAATAGCAAAATAGCTCTTGAAACAACTTTCTAAATTGATTCATAATTACAGCACTGCACATAATTGCAGCACTGCACACTGCAAATTTGTTTCTACACTAAACATCAGCTTGGACATGCTCACATTTTTTGGAGTGAACACAAGTTTGCATCTTTCTCTAGAGGATTGTGGGAACATTTGCATTACAAACGTGACACAGATTTTCATAGACTTTAGGTGCTTGCTGGAAACTGACCCTGTACCATAGGTTTGAAATTTATTATATATTAATTGCAGCTTTGCGTTTACACACAGATTAGCAGGCTATCTAATACTTTCATTTTTGCTAAGAAAAATCTTCTGGAAACGTGAAACACTGACTATGGCAGTTCCTTTACCAGGAGACAGATATGAAAAAAAACATGCAAGTTAATCTGCATTTGAACTGTGTCAAATGTTGGATTGCAAGTGTACATGATGCTTACCAAATTACTGTTTTGTTTAAGGGAAGAGTAGAACAACAGTGCTAAAACATTGCAAAAATTCAAAGTTAGTAACTTTTTACAGTTAAAAAGGTGTCTTTGAAAGACCTTAGTACAAATTTTATAACTTAAATAAAAACTTAAAAACTTAAATAATGTGTGGATTATTTAGGTCTTTCTATTATTGCTAAGTGAAGACATTTTCTGCATGATTCTATGAAAACCCCTTGCTCAGAAAAGTTTTACAAAAGGCTTACCTATTGACAGTTACTTTTGCAGGAGGCAAACCTAGTGAACTCCCATCTTTTCAAAGAAAATTTCAGTCCTGAATACAGAAATTGTATTAAAAGTTTATATTCGTCTCCTGTAAGCTGTAAATTGTCTGCAAATATCCCCTGAGCCACTGTGCACCTTGGATCCAGCAAAGGAGGACCAGAAGCTTTAATTCATGGTTTAAAATATTGCTCAGGGTACTTGTCTCTTCAATCCTTCTCTGTAATTTCTTCCTGTGTGAAGTTCCAAAATCAACTTTTTCCCACACAAGGGTCAGGGTGGACACAGAGCCAGAGCAGAAAGGATGGCTGACCCTGGTAAAAAGATGTGGCCCTCACATGGACTGGAGACAGGCTGAGGACTAGAAGGACTCCCAGGATTTCAGATGCTGGTCCCTACCATTACCTCAGTGCCTCAGTGCCTCAGAGCAACTCACTGGTGCAAACTGCTCTGTTGTGACTGCTCAAAAATAGAAACTTACACCACCATATACAAATTTCAGAATATTTTTGTAACCACACTTGGTACACAAGACAGATTTCTTGAATTTAAGTGAGTGCTAAATATGATTCTCTCTGTGGTCCTTGCTGTCAAACAGCAGAATGGTTAAAACACCATTAGAAAATCCAGATATCCATCTCTATCATATTTGCTGCATTGCTGCTACCTACTCTAACCCTTCCAGTTAAGCTTAGGAAGTTGGTTGACAAATAAACCTACTTTAAAAATTGCCATAAGTTTTACCCTAATAAAAGATTAAAACTTTTTTTTTTGTTGTAAACACAATACAGCCTATGCAAGGATATTTTTCTGAGTGACAGCTGAAAATCCATTATCTGTAACATGTGCAGCAGAAATTTCACATCCATGATCATCACAGCATTAAGAGAAAAATTGATCCAGTTCAGTGACCTATTATCCATGCTATTTGATTGGATGCAGCCAACGCTTTTTCATTTAGATAAAACTCAGCTTTAAAAATGTTGAAGATTTCTTTACCCTTTTAAGGGAAATACAAAAGATATGCTGCACTACAGTTGTATATCATGTTAAAATGGTATGGTGCAAATCGTTCAATATGTATTGCAAAAAAAAAAAATTCTGTTTCCTATACATCAAGGGAACCAGTACTTAAGAATGGTGAAAAAATGGAACTTGCAAAGTATTTTAACACCTGTAATGGAAGCATTAAGGTACACAGTTTTGAAACAAGCAGTACCTGTAGATACAGAAAGGAACATCGTGGAATTTCAAAAGTCTCCACAGGTTTTCAATTCACATTTCTGTCAGTATGAATGTCATGATGGACACATATCTGCACCTTTAAGTTTTGGTCCCTCTATTCCTTTGTTTGTAACATAATACCTCTGCACAGAAACAGATAGGAAACAGGGCAATATCTCACACCCTCTTATTTCAGGATTTCTGCTGCCTTTTCCCCTCGAGTCATTGCTCTGCCTGGATCTGAGCAGGCTCAGCGGGGGCTGCTCGGAAGGAGCAGAGGGCAAGCCCTGCAAAGCACTCTCACTTTGGCAGCATTATTTGCTCTGCTGTGTACAGCAGCAGCTTGTCCTCTGACAGGCAGGAACTCTGCAGGTTTTGTTGACTGTGGCTACAGGGAAAAAATCCCAAATAGCAATGGTTTTGGCTGAAGTCATACTGGAAGGAGCCCAGTTATTCCTCTTCTCTCCCCTACTGAGTCTGGCAATGTGCAGCTCAGGAAGGTGCTGTCCTTGTACAATGAACAAAGACTTTGTAGTTATTAGGCAGAATACAAAGTACAATTTTGGCAGTGTGCTGTATTGATTATGGATGAACTGCAATGGTATCAATGAAGCTGCCTTCACTACTGACTGCTTCCCATTGCATAAGATAAGAACATTCACAGTTAAAAGCTGTTTCTACATCTTTCCTCAGGAGCCAGAGTTATGGAGGCAGTTGTGTGCCCGCTAAAATCAAACTGGAATTATGTATAAAACTTTTCCACAGCCACAGGCTGTTAATGACTGCAGTGATCACAACAAGCCTACTTTCATATTTAATGCCTTATGGCAATATATACCAATAAGATTTGTACCACTCCACTTAGACTTCCAGCTTTTAAAACACAGTTTTCAAACCATGAAACATATGGATAAATTTTTCAGTGGGTGGGTGCGTACTCAAGAAGAGACTAATAGGACAAGAAAGACAAACAGGTTGCAAAAAGGATTTAAAGGATGAGAATCTCAACAAGGATACAGAACTCCCTTAAAATTCCCATTTAACATGCTAATAAAGGATATTAAGTACAGAAGTGTTCTGAGGGAACAAGACAGATGCAAATATTAAGAACAAAGCAGTAGCTAACCTTCAGGTCTTGGATTAACATGTGCTGTGATTCAAGAAAGTTCATAAAAGCCCATCAACCACAGTCTCTACTCCTTTCCTTTCTTCAGGTCCACATAGCAAAGAACAATTTAATACTCAGGTTAAGAGGCTTAGGTATTGGCTTTCACATATTTTACTTCTTTTCTGTCACCAGGGCTACAGCTATGACTATTGCTACTACTGGTAAAGAAATAAAAGTTCAGCTTTAGCTGAGTGCTTTGAAGTATTTAGGCAGACAATGAGACTGAACATAAAAATAATCATCAGTTTCTCCCAGGGAATGTAATGGAAAATCTAACACAATTCAAGGTCAACATTTTATAAACAGACAATATAATATTTGTTGGATATGACAGAAAAATGAATGCTAAAGCAGAAAGTCAGAAGTGACTACTATAAGATATCTTTGTTCAGTTAAAGAGCAATTTGTGATTGGAATTTAATCAGTACTGGAATAGAATTATTTTTATTTACCTCATAGAGAAGAAAAAAAAAGTTCAGGTAAGAAAACTGTAAAATTAGTTTTCTTTACTGGTGGTATTTAATGCTTTTTGTAACTAAATTCAAAGCACTTTAGAGTTCCCTACCTATAATATACATTTTAGAGACATGGAAATTGAGATACATGATCAGAACAAGTAGGTTACAAAAAATATGTATCCAAGAAATTGCCAGCACTGAAGAACACATTGTGGAACCAGCAGGAAAATGGAGATAAAGAATAGAGGGAGTGCACATGTAAGCCATACTAAGCATCCACACTGTTGCTATTTGTCTATTATCTTCCACACATAATGATCTCTCTTAAAGCAAAAAGATAGCCATACAATCTCTATCTACTTTTTATTGCACATAATTATTTTCCTTTATTTGATAAAACAGATTTAAATTACTGCTGCACTGTCAGATTATGTTTCTCTGGCCTATTTTATCAAACACATTGGCTAAATATGTGTCAGGTGACAATTTTGCCTGGTTGGATTTAATGTGACTGTCAGACATATAGGTCATTTCACCAGTGTCTCCATAAGTAAGGAACACTCTTCCAAAGTCCTAAATAGCTGACAAGAGCACAAAACCTATATTTTCAATTCAGCAAACTTGCTATCATCACTTCTGTTTTTTGTTTATTATGCAAAGCCAATGGCATTCTGTATTTCTGTACAATTGATAATTGCTAATTATGGAAGGAAATGTTATCTGGTTGTCAACCATGGAATCAAATTAATTGAAAATATTCCATCAAGCATTTAACGAAAGTGTAGGAGAAAGCAGACTAAAAATAACAATGAATGTGTTCTTTGTGTTGAAAGATCACTGGCAGAAGTAAATCAAACAAAATTCAGATCCTTATTGCTTAATCATCTCACATTTCATTAACCACAGCTGCCAATTGTCTTGTGCAATGTGAATTGCTTTTCCTAATAAAAAAAAAAAATTGTAGGCTAGAAATCAGTTTCACTAAGATGCAGTGTTAGAATGCAAATATTAATTTCTGAATTAATTCATGACAGAGGGCTTGGCCAACCTGAGCTAATCACACCCCTGGGGTCCTCTAATCCTCTAAAGCTGATTATCTCATGATTGTCACACCCACTGGGAGTTGCCTTTGTCATTAGCAAATTCAAACCATAGTTAAAAAAAAAAACAACAACTTGTTTTGATGCTAAGGTTGGATAGTGAAAGATTAAAGCTCCAGCTTTAATCTTTGGCTGGCTGACAGGAGGAAATGTACTCTAGTATGTGTTGTTGCTCCCTCAGAATTACTAGGATTGAGGAAGAACAAACATCTACCAAGTCAGGAGGCAAGATTATATACTGATAAGACAGGTTTGTCCCTCCAAACTCAAGCAGATACCAGTAATAAATACATGTTATTATATTTTTTCCCCATTCATTGTTTTCTGAGTTTGTTTTGAAGGCAAATTAGCATCAAAACATGAAGATATTTGTGCAACTAAAATCATGAATATGTTTGTACAACACATGTTTCATGATGTCCTGCACAAAACCTGTACTCTATGAAGACTGGACAACCTGCAGGTGGAGCAGACAAATTCACAGGATGTATCTGAAACAACTGGAAGTGAACAGGTGACACCTGTCTCCAGCAGATACTTCTTAATTTTATTTACTAGATTATATCAGTAGAGAAACTAAAGTCAAAGATTAAAGCACACTGCTGGGGCGTTTACCCATACACAGCCCCATTGTGAAGGAGTTTCTCCATGTGAGATAATTCTAGTTGTGTTCTGTGAAACTCATGATGTACAAACACTATAAAATTTGAATTTGTGTCACGCTGCAAAATTGTGCAGGGAAGCTGGCACTGAGGGTATGATTTCAATTATTCATCACAGTTGTTCAATTTGCATTGTTTTTGTGCCTGCATTTCCAAGCTGCTGGAATTTGTTTGATACATTAGCTGTCTAACCACTGTATTTAAGTACAGGATAGTGGCTTTCCACTCCCTAATCCAAACACTACTTGTGTCTCATTTGAACTGTTTACATTTCTCATAATGACTCTGTATTTGTGGGATTATTTTTTCTCACTGTTTGTTTTTAATAAAAAGTGAATAATTGTAGGTGAGCAGACATGTGCCTTCACTTGCAGGTATGGGATATGCTAGAATGTAAAATATATTCATTTTTGCAGCTGGTATATGTTTTGAAATTCTTAGAAATGCTAGTATAACATTTATTTTTAATCTATACATGCATTTAAGGTTTCACTCAGCTGTATTGTCCAAACTATATTCCAATATGGAGAGAGTCTTGCTTAGTGAAATTCACATTTATCTCCTAAAATTTGCATAGGAGATTTAACACTCCTTCTGCATGAAAGCTTGGAAGGTGCAATAAAATGTGTATTTTGTGAAAACATGTAACATGATGTGGAATGTGCATAGCATGGCTCATGATGTTCCAACAATATAAAGTGCAAAATCTGCTGTAAAAGTGTAATTGTGTGTGGTTTGCAATTAATTTTGCACATAACCTTAAACTTAGGCTACTAAATTTGTATTCTTTCTTCAATTAGCTGAGAGTTTTTTATCAGGCAAGTTTAAATCTATTCTGCCTCACACACTGATGGTCTGTTCTCTGTCCATTGCACAGAGCATGCACACTGCTACTCAGTGAATATTTGTACTTCCCTCTGGTGTACTGCAGGGCCTGTACTCAATGGTCCACATTGGATGTGCATGCTGAGATATCCAAGCTGCACAATGAGAAATTTGCACTGAATTTCCTGTGAAGGCACCACTTATCTCTCCCACAAGGTATTCACAACATATACTTACTATGGAATTTTCATTGTAAACAGGATATCAAATTTTACCAAAACAAAGGCAGCACTGTAGTAAAACTGTACTAAGTACACAAAGACACAGATGCACACACAGACAATAAGGACTTGAAGAAATGAAATAATTTTACCAAAACTCTACCTACAGTGGTGGCAAGATTTTTTTTCCTCAAATCTTCCTGATTCTGCATGAAATTGGAAATGTTTCACAAAAAATATTTTAGGCATATTTTTGTTATAAGCTTTTAATGGACTTGACAATCATAATGAAAGTTTTATAAATTGAGTGTATTCTGGAAAATTTTACCTTTCTAATTTCAAAATCAGTGCTGCCAATCTCCCCAAGTCATTATATATGTGATATTTTCATGCAGCCCCAGTTACTTCTTGCAAACACACATGGAATTCTTTAAACTTTAAGTGAATTCCTTACATGTTAAATTTGAAAAGCAAGAAATGAAAATTCAAGACTTTATGCACATGGACCAAATAAAAGCCACCAATGGTCACAGAAAACTTATTTTTTAAATTGTTTTACAGTGACAGAATAGCTTCTATGCTGGAAATGATGGAGAAATACTAAATACTAAATTCACTGAATTAAAAGTCATATCTCTCAATCAAGTTATCCCTCTATTCAAAATGATGATCTTAAGAGGCTGCTTTGCCATGGATTTCATAGGTAAGCCAAAAAAAACTGCAAAACTCTGATTCTCTAGGATCATGTAAGAAATGGGTATCGGAATGTATGCATAATCAGAATTTAAAATAATGTATACTTTTCCTTACATAGCACTTTGATGGGTTTGTTTTTTTAAAAGCTACATACCCAAAGCAAACTATTTATTTTATCTTAATACATTGTGAAATTCTCACAGGAAATAGGGACATCTAAATTAGTGTCATATGACAGTGAAAATAATTGAGCTGTAAGAATTGAATTTACAATTGTATTGGTGAACCCAAGCCTTTCCCTGTCCTTGCCAGTGATTTAGCTCTTCAGCTTTTATTGTAAAAATTGTTTTTTTCTGGTTGCTTTAGAATCTAAATCTTCAAATTGTTTTGATCATTAAACCTTGTAAATGTCTTAGAAATTTTTCAAAATATTTTGATGCAAGCTTATTCTAGAGAGTGTAGAATGTGTGTGCGTAAGCACACGTGCTTGTGTGTGAGCACACTTTCCTCAATGTGTCACCAACAAAATGAACCGTCTGTCTTTTGGAGTATGACCAAGCTTTTTACAAGGTAACTAAGGAGAGGAAAGAGAAATGAGATTTTTAAAAATCCTCTCACTTATTTTGAAAACTGTGTATAAACCAATAATTTAGCACGGAGGAAGGAAAGAATTTTGATAGAAAGGACAGGTTTGGGCAAAACACATTTTTCTAAAATTTTTTTTGAAAACTTTCTAAACATCATTACAGCACGGAGTCACCTGTTTTGTATCCAAGACAGAATCTGATCTGAAACATCTCTAACAGTTCATGGGTGAGCATGAAGAGATGGATACAATGTTCAGCTATGACACCTCCCATTTCTTCACAACATGCCTCACATAGAGAATAGTCTTTTGATGAAATTGAAACATGTCAACACTGTAGCAGACTGCATGAGTCAAATGGAAATCAGGTGGTAAAAACATCTTTTAAAGCTGTGAATACACTATTTTTATTTACTTATATTTATGGTGGCAAAACAAAGGCCTTGCCAGAAATCAGGCTCACTCTGTGTAAGAAACATTTTCTTGGCTCCAAAGGAGAGGGAGAGCTTGATAGCTTATATTGCATATTCTATAGACAGTTATGTGGACCCTATTGGCTCCTATAATATTTTGAAAATGCATTCACAATAATATTCTATTTCCATGCTAGTAATGTCAGTGGGAGTCCTGGTAGCATGCTATTTAGGCACACTGAGAAAATAATAGGATTTACAATAGCTGGCAATTTGTGTTCTACTGCCACAATGTCTGCTTTTGTTACAGTCTTTGTAGCTCTTAGAAATTTCTTTTTTGCTCTTCTGTTCATCTTTTGCACAGAAACATTTCTTCAGCGTGAATCGCTTCAGTATGAATTGGAGTGGTTTAGCTGCCATGAGCTTTTATTACTAGAACTAATACAAATGTTTTTTCCAGAAATAGTCATTCACATTTTTAATGTCTGTGGGGCTGATGGATTGTCTCACCAGCAGTACTCGCATGCTATTTCAGAAAGCAGAGAATATTGCTAAATCCTGGTAGCATGCTTGTTGGTTGTCCTTTTGTCTTTAATCACTTCCAAATATTGGAGGGACCGAGCCTCCAGGTCTTCCTCTCCCCACTGCTAGGCCATTTTGATGAATTGGGGTTTTTTTCATATGTGATAAATTAAGAAGGGAGGCAAAGGAAGAAATAGTATTTGTTTGCCACATCTTAAATAGAGAACTGTAGTCCTAAACTTCTTTTCGAAAGTCCAGTCCAATCCCATAGCAAACTGATTGTTGCTCTGGTCACCTGCCACACAAGGATAATAGCAATTAACTTTTTAATTGCTTACCATTTTCTTCAGGTTAATCAGTCAGAGCTGTCTTTCTACATAAAAACCCAACAGAATTCAACCCAACACTAGGATCCACAGACCTAGCTAGTCTCAAACCCAGACCTATCCAACTCCATCTACTGACCAAAAGATGCTTGCAGACAGTGCCTGAATCCTAAAGGAGTGTTTAATTCTGTGGCCTCATCACTTGACTCGGCAGCCAACTTTTCCTAATGGGCAGGGATGGGACCAGAAGAACTTCAACAACTGAGTCTAAGGCTAGGCTCAGCCTAGCCAGGTGGCATTTGGGAGGCTCCTAAGTGAGCCAGCACCACAGGACACAGCCTTCAGTCCCAGGGCCGGGCTCCAGACAAGGGGCCCAGTGCCACAGTCTCACCAATGCCCACTGTGCACTGGGGAAAGTGCATTTCAATATTCTGCCTTTCCATACTCAAGAAGATAGAAACACATTTAGTAAAAGATGATTATTAGAAGTTAATTTGCTGTATTATTTTCTGCCAAATTACCAATTAATGTAGCTGGAAAGAAATATTTTACAGATGTATAATCAAGCGCTGAAAGGAGAGCTTCAATTGAAGCCTCTAACTATTAATGTATTAAATTATCATCATGTATCTTCAGCTGATTATATCAAGCACTCTTCTAGAATTTGAGGAAGTAGTAATAAATTAAATGATAAATTAATATTGATTATTTTTTAACTTATTATCCTCTAGATTTTGATATGAATATTGCCAGCTGATGCTGAGATATAGTGAACATGGGCAATGGTTTCATACAGATACTTCTGCATAATAATTGTCTGTTAGGGTTGCATTTTTCTCTATGCTCCATTGCTAGGTTGTGATGATTTATGGCAATCCTTTTTAGACATGAATGTAAGCATATGTACACAATAGCAAGTTCTCTTCAGATGGAGGAAGAGAGCTAACTACAAGATTTTAATTTAATTTTGTTTATCCAAACCTGCTATCAACACTAGGTTTTATTAAATGCAGAAAATTACTAAGATAGATAATAGATTCTATGATACCTAAAAAGTAATATTTGTATTACTACAGCAATTCTAATAAATATATAACTTCTTATTACTTTTTGGCATAAAAAGTGCAATCATTTTTACAGTACATAAGGGTGTTTTACTGATCATTACAAAACTCAGTTTCCTTTCAGATAGATCCCTGAAGTTTTGTATCTCAATTACAAAGACATTTCTAAATGCATTTTTAAAAGAGTCACAGGTGCAACTATCTAAAAAAGACCATTTGAAAACTTTTGAAAGTGGCCAAATACATGATTCTGTTTTCCTTAGAAAATTCAGCCTGGAAATGTAATCACAAATCTAGGTTTCACAGATTGGTGGAAAAATACCTTTGCATCCTACTTGTCCTAGGCTGTCCATATAGCCAGCTTTTAATAGGGAGAAAGAAGCAGATGGAGAAGATTATTCTGTCTTGAGAATGTCCATATAAAATAGAGCTGAAATAATAAAGAAAAATACACTTTTCATATGTATGTCTAGATGAATATTTGTATCTTCCTAAATTTTAGTAAATATTCAGAAACTGCATATACAAAGACTAGACAAAAAGGTGGAAGTAAATGCACTGTATTGTTTGTTGCTTAAGTCAATAATAAAGGACTGTTTTCGAGCTATAACCCTAAGAATTTCACAGAGAAAAATTCATGTAGAAGTATTAAAATTTCACAAAAGTAAGGCAAAAATAGCATTGAATATAATTAGTAACCCTTGGATTTGAAAAAAAAAAAAACATCTGAAATATAACTTAATTTCATGAAGAAAGCTGCATAATAAAAAAATCTTCATGAAAAAATGAAATTACCCAAGGCAACAGAGTATGCTCTGAAAAAACTTTATCTGAATTATTATAATCATCCAGGAATGCTTAATTTGTAGAAAGCTCTTAAGGTAAATCTAAACAGTAAGCATCCAAAAACACCAGAAGTCCTTCCTTGGTCCCCCTGTCAGCCCTTGGTTACAAAGATACATCACCTTAATGATCTCAATCAGCATCAATCAATCTTAATCAGCACCTATAATGATGATTTTGAATTTTAACTTGGAAGTAATGAAAATAATTATTCTATATACCAGTTGTTTGTGGTGGGGTTTGTTTTGTTTTGTTTTGTTTTGTTTTGTTTTGTAGTGTGTGATTTTCACCTTCAGAAGCCATGTGAAAATGTTCTGGGCAGAAACAGAAAAAATAAAGCTAAATGACAATTTCTTAAAAAAAGGCTTGAGAAAAGCAGAGGAGTGATTCTAGTAAAAAATTTAAAGTATGGCAATTTTTAAGAAGTCTGATGAGTCAGAAGAAAATTCCTGAAAAGGTGTCCTATTCTACAGAAGAGATTTAAATATCTTCTGGTTAATGTGTAAAATCTTGCAAGGCAAAATTGAAGACATTTGTCTTATTCAGTACATATTAACTTTTAAAATAATAAGTAGATTCAATGTCTACCATCAACACTATAATCTGATGCTCTGTTTTCAGTACAGAAAGAGAAAAATTTATTTCCCTATACTAAAGAGCTTTATGAATTTGGGTAAATCAGTGAGTCATGACATCATTATTAGTTCTTGTAATTTTCCCTACTTTTTCTCATGTGCTACACTCTTAAACATTTCACTTAGTATGAAACAGTGGAAGAAATGAAAATCTTGAAAAAGTAGCCTGGCTCACAAAATATTATAATCTAATATCCATAAAAATCAGGATTGCAATAGTTCCTGTGAATAAAATCCTTATGGATTATGGAGTTAACTCTTTCTAAGGGCTTGGGATAGGCGGTTTTTCTGGTCCTAGTGGCCCTTATTTCCTTCCTGAAGAAAATTACCTCAAAGTAGTGGTAGACATTCAAAAGTTCTTTGCAAAGAGCATGAAATATGAATTAACTGCTCATGCACTGTGACATCTTACCTGCTGTTATTCATTATTATGTTTAGTAACAGGAATAGGAAGTGCTCCAATTACAACCCCCAGCCCCCAACAGACTCTTCAGCCAAAGTTAGTGGAATATTGTTGTGTTTGATGGTTTGTTTCTGTTCAGTTCCAGGGGGTTGAATAGCCACTAGCACACTGAGAGGGGTAAGAATCAGAAAGAGGCGAAAAAGAACACACAGCATAGAGGATCATTCTACAGTTGATATTCTAACAAGGGGATGATAGCCAGGCACCATTTAAAGCAACAGAACAGTTCAGGAGACATTGTGCACAGTAGAAGGGCTGTGTATGTCTATGTAGTTGATGCATGGAAATAAGAACTGAAGATTGAACAAGGGTTTTCCATTATCTATGAAACTTAGATAACCAGTTCCTTTAAGCAATTAGATAAAATCAGGATGCTCCATCCTGGCTTGAAGCAAGCCAAAACAACGGGGCTAGTGTCTTCAGATTCATTAGCTTGTTTCCAGCACCGAAATTAAAAAAATATTGCACAAATTTTTACAGAGTTTTAAAGGCATATTTTGGTAGTTTTCTATTAATAAGACATTATTACAACATTGCTATAGCAACCTAAAAGTTATAGTTGAAAGAAATTTTCTAAGCCTTTCTACCAAAGTACTTCTAATTTTCAAAGCTTTTGGAAAATCCTTTAAATTGCTCATTGGTTTCTTTAAATATTCCAAGTCTCTTGTTAATAGCAAATGCTTTAGAAAAGTTTTTTTGAGAGGATTGTCATGCTTGACAAATCAGTGTGTATGAGTATCACACCTTGCATTAAGAGGTATGATCAGAAGATGAGGCAGTATTCAATGAAATGGGTATAAAGGCAGATATTGAAATTATAAGTAAGGCTGTAAGTTTATACAAAAAGTAAGTCAGTAAATTAAAAATTGTTACATCCTTAACACCTGCAATACTGTCCTAAGCAGAAAGATTAATATAGTACAGAGGGCAGTATTAAATGACTAAATCAGGCAGCATACACAGCAATACAAAACACTATGCAAGCACAGGGTTATTTTGGGAAACAGTTTCTCCACTTGTGTGTACAAACCCTTATGCTGACATGGGGCCTGATTTACTGTAGCAGAAATACAGCAGAGATGAGAAGAAAGCCCACAAGCCTGTCAGTGAGAAGTTTTCCTTTCCACAAGTAGTTTTCACTCAAAAGTAACAATGGTTTTCCCTTACAGACCTGTATGCAGGGCCAAGAGATCAGCGCTGTGGCACGCCTTGGCTACCAGGTGAAACAGCTGTGCTTTGTCTGAAGCCACACCTGTGTGGAGACTTCTTCTCCTCCTCCATGAAAGGGTCCATAGGCAAGGTGGAATAATCTAGAAAGCCCAATATTTTTATTATCTGCAAGTGTTGCCTTGAGGACAAATTGGACATTCTCACAGCTGACATTTTCCTTTCCGGCTAAAAGAGAAAAATCTAATTTTCTCATGGATGTTAAGTGCTTTAATTTTTTCAATCTTTGAGCCAATGTTGAATTGTGATCTTCTAGCCACAGGGAGACAATCATGACTGGAATCACAAGAGTGTATTCCCCACTGGAATCACAAGAGTGTATCTCCCCACTCCAGAGCAGAATTAACCTATTTCTGATAGATACTTTCCTCTAGCACCTTCTCAGAAACCCTCCACAATCTCACAGGCAACCTGCTTCATTGTTGCACTGCACTTAGGAAGGTGTGGTAATCTTAGGGCTAGGAAGTTTTTCCTGATGTCAAACATAAATCTCTCTTCCTGCAATTATGCTGAATTTATCTCTTGAAGATAAACTACTGTGTTCAGCAGGACATGATGTGTGGATGATGATGTGGTGACTTGTGAAAAGACATCATCACTCCTCAATGTGCTACTCTTACAACACAGGTGGTTTATATTTTCACTAGAGATCATTCAGTTGAAAAGACATATTCTTCTGAAGGAAATAGCCTGAATTTCCAACAAATATAATTTGCTACTACTGATTTCTTTTTCAGTTATCCACAGGACATATTATACAGTATTATATACAGTACAATACAAATATACAATCTCATGGAGGATTTTGTAGGGAATGTTTTCTGCTTGCATAGAATAAAAATTAGGTCTGTAAGGAAAAAATACAAATTTTTCTTACACCTTTAAAAACATTTTTCCATATGTACTGAACAGCCTACAGAAGAAGTCCCTTATAAGCAGATATATACTAATAGACAATAAAGACAGGAGCATTCTCAAACATCTGAAAATTTTTCAGGGCATAAGTTCCTTGATTCCTTCAGAATACACCTAGAAAAAGTACTATTTTCATATTATTATTTGTTGACAGAAAATTATGATTTCCAATTTTAGGTATATTAAAAATTTTACATTTCCTAAGGTTAAAGGTTTCTAAACACAGCTGTTTCTGGCATAATCAGAGAAGAAATACATATGGAAGAGACACCAACTAACATATTCTGTTTCTTGCTGCTAAGAGAGTAGTTTATCGAAACATCTGACTTCTTTTCTTCAGGAAAAGATGACCACATTTAATTAGTTAAATGCTTTCTGCACAGCTTGTACTACTTGGATTTTATACCTCTGGATATTGATTTATAGCTCTGGCAAACAATGAATGAGTAATGTAGAGAAGAAGATACAGGCTAGCACTGTTCATCTGTGGACTGGAAAAGACTTCAAACTTAAGGGACTCAAACTTAAGTAAGCTTTTATATCAGAAACAGTGAATTCAATTTGCACATCAGTCCTCAGTGAAAACAGTAACATAGGTTTGCCTGGGATAGAGAGGATGGGATCAAAGACATCAATATGTGATGAATGTAAACTGTAGCAATGACAATCTCATTTTTAATAAGGGTACTGAAGCTGCTGTTGTTGAAGGCCTAAATTCAGTCATTGTCTCAGCATCCCAAAGGGATGATTGCAGCATACAACACTGTGAATATAGTTCAGAAAAATAAAGGAGCTATTACATCCCAGAATCACAGCTACATTTCTGCACTGAGGCAATTTGGCAATTTAGTGACACCAATAGCTGACAAAGCAGGAGAGGCAACTGACACACACTGACACAGAGAACCATTGGCAGTACAACTGCTCTTGGCAAGGAATGTGTATCCACATCCAGACCTGCTGCAATGTAATTGCAACGCCATGGAAATCAAACATTTAAACTGTGCAAATTGGGTCTGAATTAAATCTTTCAGGTTTTATACCAATTTTAAATGACCCTCCTCATTTTTTTCCCAGGATAACAATATTTGGTCTAAGTGCTACCAACAGCATGGAAAGATGACAGTAACAGTATCTTCAGAATTCTTTTGTGGTTCTTCTATGCTGCTCAATGAAGTGCTGAATTCAAAGAATTGTAGAATGTTTTGGGTTGGAAGGAACCTTAAAGATCATCTAGGTCCAACCCCACTTGGGGGGTCCACTAGACCAGGCAGCTCAGGGCCCCCTCTGACCTGGCCTTGAACATTTCCAGGATGGAGCATTCACAGCTTCTTTGGGAAAGATATTCTAGTGCCTCACCACCCTGATAGTGAAAAATTTCTTCCTCATTTCTAACATAAATTTCCCCTGTATCAGTCTGAAGCCATTACCCCTTATCCTGTGCTTTATGCCCCTGTACAAAGTGCCACCCCAGCTTTCTTGCAAGCTCCTTTAGGTACTGGAAGGTGCTCCAGGGTCTCCTTGGAGCCTTCTCTTCCCCAGGGTGAACAACTCCTACTCTCTCAGCTTGTCTTTAAAGGACAGGAGCTCCAGCCCCTAAATCATCAACTGGTGACTCAACTGGTATGATCGTTACATTTTTTTCCTAGCTAGAATGAAAATTCCTAGGGATTCAGCTTTCACAGTAATCTACAAGGAGCTCCATAAAACAGGAATATATTGTGGGTTAATTTTCCACATGGAATATTTAACACAGATTTTTACATAGAGAAAGAATCTTCAAAGGAAAAGCAAATAATGATTGAAGATGTTGGTTGACAAGGGCAGGTTTGTAAAAACAAACTGCTTTTAATTGAAAATATTTTTATTAACCACTTAGTTAACACTGACTCAAAATACAATACACAGGTCCCCCCTGTTACAAACTAGTCATGCCTTTTTCCCTGCAAACCTGTCCATGAAATTCTATGGTGTTCAAGAATTTTAGCAGAGTCAGAGGCCAGAGAGAAATGAAAATTAATAACTAGTCATTTTTTGTGAAGAAGGTTATATAGAAATATGCTTGCTGTCAAAAGTGTTAATTTATCACCTACATGACACCCAGGGAACACAACTATGCTGAAGCATGAAAACACTGCACTGGAGTTAAAACAGATTTTTTTCTTCCTTTTCTTCACTCCTTCAACTAAGATATATGATGTTGCTACTGAAAACCTATTCATATTTGGAACCAGATCAGGTCTGAAATATGTTTAATATATTCTTAGTTAAAAAAATAGCTAAATAAGAAAAGTAATTAATTTATCAAACCCATGCAGCCATGGTATAACTTAAATCAAGGCAAAATGTTATGAAATAAGAATAGCAACATTCCACACAGGTGGAATGCATAATTACACACAGAACATAGAGTGTACAACAGACTGCAGAGGATGCAAAAAATGTTCCCATTTTTACTCAGATTAATATTTAACTGTCACTATATCCACCTAAGTACAATTTCCTTTTTTTTCTATATCCTTGGTTTTAGTTTAGAGTCTGTGTGTATATGAAAATATTTCACTTGTACTCACTGCTCTATATACACCAAGTATGTACACCCTATATGCACCAAGTAATTAGGATGATTTACACAGGTGCATCAGGGGTCCTCCAGAAATATTTGTGAAAAATTGTCTTTATGAAAACCCAGATTTCTTTTGTTGTTGTTGTTAACATGTTTTCTGGTGTTTTCCAGTACATATTCCCAGCCAGGATTGTTTCCCCATAATTCTTGTAGCACCTGGGCTCATTCACTCCAAGATAAGTCCATTCTGCTGCAGACCACAGTGATTTCTCATCACTATGCACTGCACATCTACTTTACTGTAATTCATGTCTTTTCAGGTGATTTAGGTATTTTCTGCTTTATTTCCAAATGGTATATTATTTATTTTTGCTCATTATTTCTTACAACATGTTTCACACTTTTAAGTTCTATATTCCTGGGAAACGCCTTTATTAAGAATTTCATAGTACCAAGTTAAGACTGAAATTTCCAAGAATATGTTAAGCAATCTTCAACTTACTACTGTCAAAAGGCAGTGCAACTGAAAGCATGTGTTTTCTTTAATTCTCCTAAAACATATGTAACATATAGAAATGTTTAGAAACTGTGGAACCAATTTTATAACTATAACCATTGCTTACTATTCCAATGTGATCAAAAAACCCCAAAGATGATGCCTTATTTAAAATATGTTTATTATCTAAAAAATAAAATAGATTAAGAAACAACTCCTCAGCAATTTTATGAATATCAGAGTCCATTAAGTCTTCTTTCTATTAGAGTTGCACATTATGGCTCACTGGTTTTGATACTCAATAATATTACTGATATACCATAAATTCACTTTTTATTGGACACCAAAGAATACCCACAGGAGTATTACCCAAAAAAATATCAAGGCTGCACCTATGCAAAAACCCAAAAATCAAATTCTTTATGAAGAGTCCACAGAGGAGTGAAACACAGATAAGACTATAATCTCTGTAATACCTAATGCATTGAGTCCTCAGCTCTCTGCAGGGATTTTCTACTGTCTAGGAAAAATGAGATCAAACTGCATTCTTTCTTTTCAGATGAATACAAAATAAATTCTTTTTCTTTTCTGTGTGGCCATCTTCTTTGATAAAACTTAAAGATGCTTTAAATCCTTTACTCTTCTTCCAAGTTTTGCCAAAGGATTAAAATGCATTTGTACAGTATAATCACAGACATTTTTTTTTCCTCAAGATAGCAGTCCTAAAACCAGATGACAGAAGAGCTTACAAGGAGCAGTTGGTTTATTGTGGTGAGAGGTGACAAGGCTGGACAAGCAAGCACTTAAATGGAAGGAGCTGAAATGAAAAGTCAAATGAGGTGGATGAGGTGGGTGGCCAATCTGACACATGAGAACTTAGGAATATGAAAGCAAACAAACACAAAGTAAGAAAGATGAAAAAAAAATCAGAGAAGAGAAAAAGAAATAAATATATAATGGATAAGAATACAGAGATTACAAACTAGCTTTTTGGGGAGTAAAGATTGACACTACTTAACAACTAGGCCCTTTGGAGGATATCATCTCAAATGATTTGCAAGAACATTCATTCATCTTCACACAAATTATGTGAGGAAAAAGAGGAGGGCATCTCAGAGGAGATGTTATCCACTCAGTCCTTGCACTTCTCTGAGGAAACAGCATCTGCTCAGCACTTCCAAGGCAAGGAAGTGAACACTAGCTTTACATAACAGCTGCAGATGTAGACTGACAGGAAGTCAAAGTAGTTCATTGCTTCTTCAAGATGAGAGCCTAAAAATTCACAGCTTCTGTGATCCACTGGAAGCTTATTGGGGGCTGTAACAATCAGCTTTAAGAACTCTCCTGTGGAGAATAGTAACTGGGGGAGCACAGAGGAATGATGCAAGCAATGAAACCTACAAAAGGAAAAAATCTTTATATTTCCCATGACATAAGAAATGGCAGTTATCAGAGGCTCTGGATGTCATTGATATTCTCCAAGATGGAGCAGAGAGGGCAAAAAGAATGTTGCATACTGAAACTGTAAGAATGAGAAGCTGTTCAGAATAGATATTTGAACAATGCTAAAAACTAATCTTTAGTTAAAGAAGGCTCATGCTCCAGGATTGCCTTAGGAAAGAGGTCATGGTGAGAGAAGTTATGGAGTCTGTGACAGCTGATGAGTAACTAATAATCAGTAAATGTAAATAGTCACTGGCACTATAACTAATTTGGGAATGTTGTAAAAATACGAATAATTGTAAAGATTGCAATTAACCTGATCTGAGGATGAAAAGGCCTTGGTTTTATTTAGTAATTTATTGTGAATTTAATGCTAATTTAAACCCTAAAAATGCAACTGAATTATTTTAACTCATTCCTGACATTGGTTTATTGAGGGCCAGAACATCTCATCAGCTCTTGTACTCTCCTTGCTATTACGAGCATTGTGGTGGATAGTGCTGAACATGATGTAAAAGCAATGCTCTCCATAACTGCCCTCGCCCATCACACTCTTCACAACCACATCACTGGTGCAAGTCCCACCCTGAATGACTGTAGAAAGACAGACATCAAGAGAGGAGCACAAGGGCTGCAGCTCTATTTGCATCACCTACCCCTACAGAGCTGAGATATCTCAATTTCTCTATTGCACCTTTTCCAGAAAAAATGCCATAGCTTGACCTGTCCTATAACAGCAATTATTGAACTGTTCTCTCTTTTGGTGGAAGGAAAAGTAGGTGATACAGAGGGAAGAGGTAAGGTTGGCATCTTGTTTTCAGCTCTTGAAAAGAAATTAACTCTTTCCTTCAAAAGAAAATGAAAATTTTATTTCCAGAGAATAGTCCCACAAGGACCCTGGGCAGTCAAACCTGAGGCTTGATTGTGCTTCATGGAAATGGGAAGGGAGGGTATTAGTAGTGCACCCCTGCCTAAAAATTAGATATTCTTCACAACAACTTTTTCTTCTCCTAAATTTAAAACTGATTATTTTCCAACAAACTCTGTATTTTAAAATTCTGTACCTGTTTTTAAAATTACTTTGGCTGGATTTTATAGCCATACAAAAGACAGCCCAGAAGACACAGAAGTTATTCTGTATTTCCAACTGGTGGTCTCAATAAGCCTTAACAATATGCATTGATTAATGGTTCCAAGGGCCCTGAAACATAAATAGGAACTATTCTCACTTTACAGATGAGGGAACTCAGACACAGAATGGTTCTGTGACTCTGAGGTCACAGTGCAGCAACGCTATCTATCTCATCTGTCAATCTCTGCTGCCCTTTCCCACAATATATGATCTTCTCTCACAAATTAATAACCAATATTACAACAGGCCACAATTCTAAATTTGCTCTTTCCTTTCCCCAGACAGGGTTTACCTGACTTATTTCCTCTTCTCACTCTCCATTCTGACCTTTTCTGCTTTCCTCTTTTCTTCATTGATGCTTGAAGCTGAGTACATTGTGGGGCTAGCAGAGCTAAAGGAACATGTTATACTTTATGCTGAAGGCTTTGAATGTTGTGATCATTCCTCTCTGTTTCTGCAAGGGCCTCAGAAGTCTTCTGCTGTCATGAGACTTACCCTTGAATTTAGGAGAAACGCTGTTCACAATGTAAAGTAGATGGCAGGAGGGAACATTGAAAATAAGCTGTTCCAGGTAGTGACTAGAAAACAAAGTTTTTAAATTTAATAATAATATTCAGAAACTGACCCAAATTCTGTGGAGGGCCAGTCTACAGAGGGAAGCAAACCTCTTAGATTCCAGGCAGCAGGGTAAGTATTAGTAAGCAGGTACACCCAAAGAGAGAATAGAAATCTCCCCTTTCTAATGCTTGTCAGAAAAGAGCTATTTATTTTTTAGTTGGAAGGTCTGTTGTATGAGGAAATGTTTCTAACTTGAGCACACTTCTGAACAAAATACAAGTTTGCTTCTTGAGATATGATCCTGGCAATCTCTCGGCTCCTTTGCCAGGTGCTGAAGCATTCTGTAGCAAAGGTGGACAGCCATCACCCCAAATCAGAAGTAGGCATTTTGTACATTTCTAGGGAGTGCCCTTTCCCAGAAATCTGTCCACTTCTTTGAAATATATTAAGTCCTGTGACTGCTGCATTGTTACTGCCCACCAAAGAAGGTTGACCTATTCTGCTAAGTAGGCTCAGGTCTCCCTACAGTACAGTCCTTCCACTATCACTGCAAGTTCTCCCACTCATTTCTCATTTATGGTTTTTTACAGGGGGCAGAAACAGAGATTATCACTTGCCAGCCCTGAGCCTCAGGTACAAAAGCACTTCCTATTCTGCTGGATATTGGTTGTATGAATTATGCCTTTTGATAGTTCGGAATGACCCCATCAATAGCATAGCAACTGCTAAGAAATAAAGAAAAGTAGTTGTGTTGCACTTTTAAAACTCTTTTTTTCCATTTACATGTTTACTTGTTGTATAGAAGTTTGTGAAAGATAAATTTGTGAATGTAAAGACTGACTGCACTGCTTCCCTGGTACAAGAAACCAATGAAAATTTTAAATAGTTTTGTTTCAGGATTTCTTCATTGAAAGAGCTATCAATCAAGTGTTTTACCCAGGGCTATATTAGCACCATAATATTTCAATGTGAAGATTGAGAAAGATAAGCAAATAGAAAAAATCTATTTTTTATGGAGACTTAAAATGCACATTTTAAAATTATTAAATGGATATTCTGATACTTCTGATTAATTGAACCATTTTGGTTCTATATCTCCTTCGTCTTTGATTTGATACCAAGAAAATAAAGCACCACAGCAATGCACCAGATAACAATATATTGGATATTAGGAGATATAATATGTAAAGAATTGATGTGAGTTACTAGCTTTTCTCAAAACAACCTGGCCATCTGTTTATATGGTGGTATTTAAACACATAACTTTAACCTGTGTTCCAGTCCAACACTAAATTAGATTAATTTGATTGACCAAGATGTTCTGTCTTAAAATTTCCACCAGTAGGATTAATACGGTCTACTAGGAAGAACATTACTATTTAAAATCATGATCAGCCTGACAGCAAAGGCCAGAAGTTCATTCTCACATATGGCTGAAAGGGAGACAAAAATAAGCAGACCTCAGGAATAATGATCTCCATTTAGCTGATTAATTAAAACAACGTAAGGTAACTTAGGAATAAGAACACCCCAGAGAGATTTTTTGGTGGCTTTCAAGATCATGGATACATTACAAAGTAAAGTCATCTTTTGATGTTAGATGAGTGGAAGCAGCTTCACTGGCATATTTTTTTCTGCTGTTTTGAAGTTATCACCATGTTCTTATTTGTTCTGTCGTAGCACAGTACTCTCTATTTTTATTTAACCCAAAAGCACTCATAAAACCACAGTATGTTAATATTCATGTTAAATATCAGTGAAAACATAACAAATGGTAGTAAATGACAACTGTTAGAAATTTCAGTATGAATAGGCAATAGCATAGGTAGTCTGATCCAAGCAAAGCTGACATGAATTAAGTTTGCATTTCCTACACTTTCTCACCAGTGTTGCACAGAACACAGGAGCATGATTTCAGCTCAACTCCAGATGGAGACATTAAAATACTTTACATTTAGGCTTCAACTTTCATTGTGCTAATTATATTTTAAACTTCCACCTCAAGTTCCTGCCCCATTGTACCATCTTCATGAATAGCATATTCTGTGATACACAAGTGCAGTCATACAAGTCTCCTATTTGAAGAGATAGAGTAGGTTAATTTACATATTTATTAAACATTGTAAGTAAAAGCACAAACTGCAGTATCACACTGCATTGTGAAGGAAGACTCCAGAAGCAGTTCATATTACTGCACTGGAAAACACACAGCAGTCAGTCTGCTGACAAACATGTGAATAAAGGTAGGGAAATGACAAAATGGCTATTTATGACAAAAAAAAAAAAAAGAGAGAAAAAAGAGAAATACCTTCATTCAGCAGTGCATCTGTGCTCCACAGGGGCACAGAGAACATCCTTGGTCTCCCATTCTCTGCTGGGAGTGCAGGAGAAATAGCACAGTGGCTGGCCAGGAGGGACACTCATCTATCAGCTGCCACCCAGCCAGGTGAGCAGTAGTGAAGGACTCCAGAGAGCGCCTCGTTCAGTTCTCACTCAGAAAGAGGGTGCTGCTCTAAATTATAAAACAGAAATTCTCATTAGAAAAAAGGAACAAAAGCTCAAATAAGAGTTTGTTGTTGAAACCATGGGACAAGACTAAAATCAGACTGGTCTCACACTTGCTAATCATAACTTCTTTCCTGTGCAAAGATTTCTGGCTGGTGATATTAATGAGCTACTTGAAGATAGTCACATCTTGACATCACACAGACGGGGTGATAGAAATGACTGTAACATTAAAGCAGCTCAATTCTATGTTTGCACCACTTCACCACTCAAATACTTCAGAGAAACATTTCAACATGCTGAATGACAAACAGAAGGCCTCCACTTGCCCTGAGGATCCAATCCTTTCTTGCTCTTGACTTTTGCCAGTATATTTCCAGCATATTTGCCAGCATATTTCCAGGGCCTGACATTCCCTCTTAGATGGCTTTAGCTGCAATTATTTGAGACCTCACCACTCAGGCTCTCTGCTTGTATGTGACTGCTCCAGCACAGGAGGCAGCAGATCAAATATGTGGGAACACTTTAGCTGAGGCTGCACTCCCCTGTCAGCCCTCACCACCACAGTGGCTGGAGATCTGTTCTCCCACTGCAACTGGAAACACTGGACACAAGTCCCTGATGTGGGAATAAGTCCCACTGACCAGGGCACAAAAGAAGTCATCTGCTATTGCAGAGACTGTCCAGCATGCTTGAGTCAGGGCTCTGGAAGACCAGCCCTGCCCAGTTATTTGCAGGAGTGATTTATCATTATAGGGCCCTGACTTGACTTTCCTGTCCCTTTGTGGAGATCAGGGCTCTTGTACATGAAGGGAATGCACAAATGCAGATAGTTTTTTGACCCTAGTCAAAAAGCAAGATGCCACAAAGCTACTCCACAGGGGTTTTTGGTAATCCTGATCTTCATAAGCTAAAAAAGGTATTGTTTTTCTTTATTGCAAAACAGCATCAGTCAAGCTGGTCTTTACACAGTGCAGACATGATAATGGGAAATATGTAGAGGCCTTACCCTATAATTAGGGTGCTTTCAGAAGTGTCCCTGGCTTTCCAGGCAGGCAAATGTAAAGCACTGTGACTTACCACTACAAGGTATGATGGCTCTCAGGAAATTTTTAAGATTTTCTTTAAATGCTGATAGGTTCCTTCCTCAATGCGATGTCAGAATTTGAAGACCCTGATGGGGACTGAAGTGAAAAAATGCTGAGAAGCCAGATAAAGCTATTTGTGCAACTGTCACCAGCCCTAAAGACTACAAAGGAAATCTTTTACTCACCTAACCCCAGGGAAATAAATAGGTTAGTCAGACTGAGGCCGTAAGGAGCTGTCCAGGATCCTTTTTCTTAATAACACACCCAGGATGGGCCAATTTAGTCATGTACCTTTTAACTATTACTTTTCTATAAAAACATCCATCAGCTTATGAATAGTGTCTGCCTCATGTGTATGTTTCTTTCTGACCTCATCTTGGTCAGATGAATTTGACTTTATAATTATCTTGCCTTTCCCTGGCTGGCATGAATGAGGATATCAGCTCAAATACTAACTACCAGCATAGTCACTTTCTGCTTTCACTCAAACTTTGGTCTTTTGGAGCCAGAGCTTTTATGGAGCCAAAGGTTTCCAGTCTAAGCAGTCTGTAGATAGCACTAAGACATATACCTGTGTGTAGACTTACACATAATTCAGTTTGAGATAGTTTAGGAGTGGAATGTCTCTATTTGTAACAGGGAAATGTAATTTTCACTAGGCCTTCAACATTATTCACTATTACAACTTTCATTGCAGATTATCAGACACCAAGAATGACAACACAATTTTACTACACCTGTGAGCAGAAAAGGGGCAGATTTCATACTGAAAGTTGTCCAGAAATGCTGGTCTGCCAGGGTTGTATCTGTAGAGCCATGCTCTCCCTAGCTTATGATTTACACACTATACTGCTGAATATACACCACAAAATAATCTTATGGAATTTATGATGTTACTTATATACCTATTGATCTCCCACTTTGGTACAGGTAGAGTCTGTATTTACATTTTACTCTACTGTAGTAAGTATTCAAGACACTGCACTAAAAATTAAATGCATTAAAGCAACTGTAACTACACATATCTACACATCAAGGAGAAATTTACAATTAAAATTTGTAAAAGAGGAAAAAATCCTCTTGCTTACAGATGAAATAATGCTTAGTTATTGAGGGAAATATCCTTACGAAAGTCAAATTACTTTTGTCCAGTAGCCAAGAACAACTCCACCTAAATTTTCTCTAATTTTCTTGTTTTTCCTAAAGCTTTCCAAGTAAAATGAAAACGACAGCAATTTAAAGCTGATAAATTCAAGCTGCTTTCAACAAAAAGTAAAGTATGGATTTTTTTAAAGCACTGATACTTATTTGACACGCACTGCACTGAATTCATATGAATGACTACAGGAACTACAAAGGGGCCACTGTGGTTTTAACTTGCATTAATAATCCATATACAAGGAAAGAATTTACAAAACAGAACACAAGAACTCCATGGGAACACCATAATACAAACATATCCACATGACTCTGTGCTCTGAAAACATGCATTTATCTGTTATGTTTTTAAGTACCTAATGCTAGTCTGCCCATTAAAGACCAGTAGCCAACTGACCACTTAGCCTTCCAGTGTGCAAAACACAACTGTTAAATACAACATATGCTGAACAGTAGGACTTATGGTTTACTTCTTAGGATTATGATGAAGATTAATTAATATATGTGGTGCTTTAGAGCATGCTAAGTATTTTTCTATGGATTTAGATACAGCAGTACTCAATGTTAGAAAGAATCCTAGCTAAACAGCTAACTCCTGTGTTAAAAAAAGTCAGAAAAATTCTCTTCCTGATTCTATTCAAGCATGCAAGGATTCAGAGAAGGAAAGATATCCTGAAAAGTCCTGTAAGAATCCCAACTTCCAGGCCTCATGACAGGCTGCATTAGAGCAGTCTCAGGATTATTGCTGAGCTACAGCAGCCTCCAGAAAGTCATTCTTCAAACAAGAACAATTGAAACACAGCAATGTTCTGGCTCTTGCCTTCATCTCTTCTGCCCAGCCCTCTTCCCATCCTTCCTCCACCATATTCCCATGCCAGACTTTGTAAGGTGGCAACACAAAACTAACAGATGGGCTGAACACCAGCTGACAAAGGGACCAGGATGTAGCTTTCTAATGGCTGGTTCCTGTCCACTGCCACATTGACTTTATTTTTCAAATACTTACCTCCACTATTCTTGTAAATTCTTGAGAACACAAATGAAGTAGGGACATTGTTCTTCAGGGGCTTATTTTTTCTTCATAAACCCCAAAGAATCCACAGCATCACAATGTAAAAATGATCAAAGTTATGGTGAATGCACAACAGGATGAGCTGCAGCTACTGCAGGCTTCCTGTACTCCTTTCTGTAAGTCACTACATCCCTTCTTGGCCCGAGATTTTTGCATCGTCTGCTTTCCTAGAACTCTTTGTTAAAACTGTTAATTATCTTGGGACAAGACACACTGAATATTTGAAAAAGAGCTACCTTACAAGGAGCACTAGTTGCTACTGTGACATTACCTACAAACAAAAACACAATCTAAATTTTACCCCATCCACTTAAATAAAAAAAAAAATTGTTCATTTCCTGGTTCTCCAGCCTGTCCATATCTATCTGTAGCACTGCAGTAGGGTGCTGTAGTAGGGGTCCAACAGGGGCCTTAACACAACCTGGAATGGGAATACACTTAGGACAGAGAGATGAATTTCTAGATGATGAATTTACTGTCATGAAACTATGACTTTTTAATAAAAAAGATGAAGTACACAACTGTAAACATTAAGTAGTATTTTCAGTTTAACTGCTCTTAATCATGAAAAATGTATGCTGGCTTTATTTTACCACCTGTACACCCTTAAAATTATTCGGGCCAGGAGATCCAAATGCTTTTCACCTAGCTTTCCTCCTATTGTTTGCTATCTAAGAACTTCATGTCAGATGGAGGAGACCCAACAGTGAATTCCTAAACCTAGAAAAATATATTCAGATGTCTGTGCAGTCCAAGGCAGCTGTTCAACCTCTGTGTGCTAACAGAAACTTCATATCTGTGCTCTGACAGAACAGGGAGGAAGACACCCAAAAAGACACTAGGCTTTTGAAAAAAACAGCTACCAATCTACCACCTTTGCAAACAAGGCTTCTAAAAATATAACCCAAAGAACACAAAAGTAACAAAACACAAACAAGAAAGGCAATTGATTGGGAAAAAAATGTAGGCCTCAGCCTGAGCGCCCAGGAGTTCCTCGGGAAGGCTCTGCAATGCCAGCTGCACTTCCACAATTTGAGCACACAATAAACTGACAGAGAAAACACATTCATGATTCTGTACATCAGTTAAAATTACACTGAAGTCAAATTATAAGGGATATGAAAAGGCACAGAGATGTAGATTTGCAACAATGACTACTAAAATTGGCATTTTTCCCTCTCCTTCAAACTGTACTTCAGTGCAGGCCTCTGTATGTGGATGATAACAGAAAGAAAGAACATTTACTTTCTGTAATAACAAATGCGCCCAAGGAAAATACAACCTCATAAGAACAAAGTGTCATCCTCTGAGACCTGATGTCAAATTAATGAATATTCAATCAAATAAATATCTGTTATGTCCACATGTTGCTGAAGTAAAATCATTTTAATATAGTAAAAATGCTGGGAAAAAATAAAATATAGAATAATTTTTCTATTAGTCTCCATTAAATGGGCTTTCTTAATTTTCACTTTGTATCCTGAAAGCCACAAAAGCCACACATGTAGCTGATGTGGTGTGCAACTCTTGGCCAATCTACTTACTTTCATTCTGTAGATGTACACTCGTCTACTACTTTTTTTTAGGATGGCTGCAAATTTTCACCTGAAATAATTTTAAAGACTTAATCCTGACTTTCTAAGTTCCAGCAAGCTTCATCTTGAGCATCATCAACAGAATGGGAGGAGGAGAGGGGGAAAGGCTCTCAGTGCTGACTGATAGATTTTTGATACTGCCTTGCTTTCCTTTTACTAATTATGCCCAGATTGCTCATCATGCCAGATACTGTTTATGCTAGGAATTTTATACAGCATACCTCAGGGGCAAATTGCCTGTAGTGGTGAGCTGGGAATTCTCTATAGCCTACTTTAACAAACAAACCTCCAGTATTCCTCTACATCGTATTATTCAACAAATCTTCAGCATGAGCTAACTTCAGCTAACGCCAGCGAAGGGTACTCCTTGACACACCAATTGTTCATTCCATCCATGGTATATGCTCTTTGAGCCCTTGATCTTGCACAAGCTAAGAAAACACAGCAGTTTTAAGTCATTAGGCTGTTAATGATGAAAGCTAGCTAAGCAAAAGCCCTTGTGCTGGACAGCAACTGTAGGTCTTGATATTTCATGTAAATTTCACAAGTATTTATAGTAACTGTTAATTTCTTCTCTGCAGAAGCCAGTTATCCACCACCTCAACCTCATCTACTTTTCTCAGATAGATAAGATCTTTATAAAGAAACTGGATTTTAACACCAGCGTGATCAGGCTCTAAAACTGGAGTATTTCCATTCTCTAAGTTGGTGGATTGCTTTGGGCAGACAGTGTGAGAAGCTGTTCCAGTGCACACCGGCACCGTGCATTTGGGACGGGCCAGAAAACAAATTGCATCTCCATACCGCAGCACCTTTCTGTGACACCACAACTGCTGTCAACTATCCCCTTTCCTCTGTAAAACATTTGTGATTTGGCGCACTGGTTGCTCGCAGAACAACTCCGGTTTTGGTGCCGAATACTTGTATTCAGGGTGGGGAGGCTGCAGGGTGGCCGGTGTTTTTCCAGCTCCCGTGTGTGACAGAGTGCCAAGGGCAGGCGTTTGCGGTGTTGGGCAAGGAACCGCCGAGGGTCCCACTCCTGGCACGGGGCCCTGACGCGGGGCGCAGGACTCGAGCCGAGGCGTGAGGTGCGAGGCTGGCGAGGCCGCGGGCCGTGGGCACCGCGCGACCCCCGGGCATCGCCGTTGCTGGGCACCGGCCGGGCCGGAGGCTGGAGCCCCTGGGACCGGGCTCAGCCGAGGGCTGCGGGTGAGGCCGCCCGGGCGGAACGGCCATCGAGGGGCGATCCCCGCCCGCTCCCGGCCCGCCGCTTTGTCCTTGCCCGGCCCGGAGCACGCGCGCGCCCCCGGCCGCGGCGGGAGCGCGCC
>QUSF01000024.1:2004482-2071451 GCA_003676055.1 Chloebia gouldiae
CCCGTCCCCCCCTGCTCCGGCTCTCAATGTTCCACACTGCCCGGCCACAGAGCCGCCGCCGCCGCCGTAGAGCCCCCCGGCCGCCTCCGTCCCCTCCTCGGGCGCCGCGGGCCCGGCCCGGCCCCCCGCCATCCCGCCCCTCCGACCCAGCACTGGGACAGGACGCCGGCGAAGGTAAGGGAGCGGCGGGCGAGGCGGCCGCCGCGGCGGCTGGGCGAGCGCGGTGGGGGGAGGCGGGGAGGAGGCGGGGGGGCTGGTAGAGGAGCTTTGTTCTTGTTTTCGGCGCTCGCTGCCTGGCGGCGGCCGGGGACGCGGGGCCGGCCCGAGTTCACGCCTCACTTGGTGCACACGCACGGTGCGGAGCGGGGCCGGGCGAGCCGCCGCCGCCGCCCGCCGAGCCCCGGCGAGCCGAGGCGGGCCGGCGCTCCCCACAAAGCGCGGCCGGGCGGCCGCCCGGATCCAGCCCTGCCGCAGCTCCGCCGCTCCTCCTCGGGCCCCCCCCGGCCGCCGGGGCAGCCCCCTCCTTCTTCCCCCCCCGCCTTTCCCGATCCCCGGAAAAATGTCGGTCTGCCTGGCGGAGCTGCGCGGGGAGCGGCGGCGGGGAGAGCTGTGCAGAAGGTGCAGTTTGAATTATGCTTCTTCCCCCTCCGGCAGCTCTGTGGTGGCCAAATGCAGTTCTCGCTGCTGGCCATGTAAATAACCGGGGCTGCTGCTACCCCAGTGGCTTTAAATGCATCGCGGGGCTTTTCCCCTTACCAAAAAAAAACCCTGCCGCCGATAAAAAACCAAACCTCGTTCCCCCCCGTGCCAGCCCTTTAAATGCTCAGAGCAAGTGTACATTTCCATCTGAAATCAACCCAAGTGTAATTGGCAGTGTATTTTCTCGGAGAGAGGGGAAGAGGGGGGGATCTGGCGTTTGGACCCAATAAAATGCTCTGCCCCAGTGTAAATATTTACAGGTTATTAGTGACTTTTTAAAAAACATTTTCAGTGAGGTCTGTTATTTACAGTGTGTCATAAGTTATTAATGCTCATTGCCTAAGTACTCTGCTAAATCTGTCTCATGCCTTAAACAAAGTCGACAATTGGCATATTGTTTAAAGTATGAAAAAAATGTGAGTGGGTTTAAAAATTGGAAATATCTTTATTTTCAGAAGTGTAAATATTGCTTTGTAGCTGTCAAACTCCAGCCCTTGGGTATGAGACAATGAAGTATATTTTGATTAATTTCTCACTGAAACTGACTTGTCACCTATTCAAAGTTTTCTGGAACTTGGGGAATGCCAAGAGAGAGTCATGCCTGTTGTATGAACTCTGCCTCTTTTCTTCCCAAAAAAAGTTGTGCGTGATGTCCAGTGGTAGGCAGAGGTCAGCGGAACTTGGGGAATGACAGGAGAGAGTCCTTCCTTGTGTATTAACTCTGCCTCTTTTCTTTCCCCAAAAAGTTCCCCACGATGTCCAGTGATAGGCAGAGGTCAGACGATGAAAGTCCAAGTACCAGCAGTGGTAGTTCAGATGCCGATCAGAGGGATCCGCCTGCACCTGAACCTGAAGAGCAAGAAGAACGAAAGCCCTCTGCCACTCAGCAGAAGAAGAACACCAAACTATCCAGCAAAACTACTGCTAAGCTATCTACTAGTGCAAAAAGGTAAAGGAGGGAGTGAAACGTCCTGCAGTATTTTTGCACATAGTTGGGAGTCACAGTACTTACGCTGCACTTGTCAGGGCAGAGGCATTCTTCTTGTAAAGCTGTGTGGAAGGGAATGAACTATCAACTTTGGTAGTTGACAGGAGCCTGCTAAGCAGTGTTTTAATTAATCTAAGTCTTGTTGGGGTATCAGTTACACAGAATGGTCCTATGTCTTTTGAAGAGTTGGTACAGAACTTGGTGACTTACAGGCTGACTGGGAGGGGGGCACCTAGGTACGTTTTGTATTTGCAAAAATGTGTGAGAGAGCTTTGGTGCTTTTTTCTGCATTAGGTTTCCATACCTGATTAGTATAGGGTGGAGTCCTCCTGGAGTATTTTATAGGGTTGGTAGACTGATGACAGGCTATGCTGTCTAATTAAAGAAGTCATAAAACTCCAGTGGCTTCTCTGGGCCTTACGAGAGCTTTTCATGATGATGCACAGGAGAGCCTTATGCACCTTGAAGGAATGGCTTAATTCTGCCATTCTCCTGGGAGAAACTCACCTGAGTTTTCTCCCTTAGGAGCTGTGGATTTAAACCTGTGACATTCTACAGGTAGCCTCTACCTTTAAATAAGAGAATCTTCAGAAACCTTGTTTAGTTATATTGGTTACACTTTCATTTGCATATAACTTTATTGGCAGCCGGGCTCTCAAGAATTACTGTGGTAATTTTCTCAAAGATCAGCTGTGTGAAATATTCAAACTTTAAATTCTTTAATTCCAGCTGTCTTTGGAGATGAAACATAACTTTCCAGTTTTTTTCCCTGGAGTTGCTTTTCTTTGAAAACATTTACAAGTATCCAGTAGCAAGAAGAGTTGAAAAATAGCTGTAGTAGCTTCAAATTTTGCTTATTCAGCGTGACTATTGTAGTTCTGACTTTTATGAACACTTTAGTAATTTTGTATTACACTTAAACTTAGTAAATTCTTTTTGAAATATGTTAAAATTATTGCAGAGAATGGCTGCATGCCTTTGATGACTTTTGAGCTTGTTAAAGAAACCCTTTGAAATAGGACTGCCTAGAGAGAAAAAAGTTTTGCAACTACTATGCAGCACTTGTAATTTGTTGTTACTTGTCTTTATTTGACAAGCCTAAGATACAGATTTTTGACACTGACACATATTGTCTTTATTTCATTTAATTGTTTCAAGTCTAATCCCATGCATCTCAGATAGTTCAGTAGGCTTACTGAACTTATTTAATGTTAATGCAAGTGGTGTTAATGAAAGGACATCCAGAGCAGTTTCTGTTAGCTCGCCTTTTAAGGTCTGCTATTTGCATGAAATTCACAGTATTGCTCTTATGTGTCCTTCTGTGAAGAGAAGTCTTGATTTTTTAAGAGGAGTTAACCATGTGTATTTTGAAATTGCACCTCTTGTGTACTTAAATAAAATTAAATTGACAGGAAGTTTTCTGTACTCATTTTTCAAATCTTAACTCCTTGTGAATGTTTGTAATAGAGTAAAGTTATGCACAGATTATTTCAAGTTATTGTATCATTTTTTATCACATAAATACAGCTACTGTATAAGGTTGCAGGAGGCAAGGCAGCAGAAGGTATGGAGAGAAGCAAAGTTGATCCAGAGAGATTATTCCAGTAACAGAGACAGCCTGGCAGATCTGCAAATCCACTTTTTAAACACACTGCAAAGTAATAGATAAAATATTGTGAAAAGACTGTGTCTGCTGCCAGCACGGTTCACTTGAGCCTCAGTCACAGGTCCTGTAGCTCTGGTTTAAAGTCATTGTCAAATCTGCCTGTGCAGGCTCCCCCCCCACCCCCGCCTCATTTGCATATTAGCTTGAAAAGAAAATCTCCCTGGTAAAAAGTGCTCGGATGTGAAAAAGAGTTACTTTTCTGAATAGTTGTGGGAAATTTCTACCCAGCTCAGCTGTAAGTGTTCTGTTTACATACAGCATGGAGCAGGAAAAAAGCTGCAAAGTTTCTCAGCTGTGGGATTTGGGTTATGCCTCTGAGAACAAAGAGGAAGCAGCCATGTTAGCATTACTGAAGGCAAAGCCAATCTTGCATTTAACTGCATGGTGGTAGAGGGCAGTGTAATTCCCTGATTTATTCTATAGACTATCTCAAATGCTTTGTGTCTGTTCTCATTTCACCAACAGAATCCAGAAGGAGCTAGCTGAAATAACCCTTGATCCTCCTCCTAACTGCAGGTATGTAATGGCTTCTTAAATTGTGGTCGGTGGTAGGAAATTAACGTGCTCAGGTTAACAAAAGGCAAATTTAGCGTTTACTACAGGTGATTGTTAGACAGAAATTGCATACTGTGAATTGAACAAGCATACAAAATGTTTGAAACTGAAGTTTGGTATTTTGTCTGCATGTTGGGAGGTGTAGTCGTTAGTGATTGATGTACACAGTGAAATCTATTCAGTTTGTTGTTCATAGCTGGTCACTGCCTTTGTGAAACATTAATTATATGAATGTCAAAATATGCTGAATCTTTCAACTTAATGTCTGCATGTAGTTTGAACTGGGTTTTTGAGTGCTGAGTTTCTACAGTGATCTTTTCTTTCTGAAGTAAAGAACTCTATGTGATTTTTATATGCTTTCTCTTAGTATGTTGTTTAACAGCTAAACTGAATTATTGCCTCTGAATTTATGTGTCTGTTGGTCAAAGTTGTAATCTCTTCATAAAGAATATTTTAAGGACGTTCCCAGCTTGGAAGGCACTTCTATTTGGTTTTAGAAAAATGAAATTTTAAGCATAGGAAACTGAGTGATTTAGTTTTAAAGTGATGGTTTGGAATTGAAGCACTTGATCTGTAGGAAAGTTAGATAGTAGCACAGTTTGATTTCTTTAAATCTTTTGGCATGTTTTACTTTTGTTTAAAGGATGCATAAAATTCTTATTAGCTGTGAGCATCCAGTGTTCAGATTTGCAGTAAAGTTAGCTTTAAATAATGTTGCTTTCATTTGAGGCATCTCCATAAGATTTCTGTCTGGAAGGTATCTTAATAACTCATGTAACAGTGAGCCATGTACATGCTTTTAAAAATTTGCTGGAAATGCTTTCTGATTGTGTGTTGGAATTGTTTGGCTTTTGGGTGGGTTGATGGGTGTTTTGTGAATTTGATAAAATATGAGCTGTTCCTCTATCTCACTAATCTATGAGTGCAGGGGCTAAACCAGAGCAGAGTTGTATTGAATTTGTGGTGAAGGCATCTTGTCCTGAGGACTGTGCTGTAGATTGCCTGTGGCAGTCTGATGTATTTGCATCTAGGGTCAGTGGCTCTGTTTGTTTAGGGTTTGGTGTTTTTTTGTGGTTTGGTTTTGATTTGGTTTGGGTTTTTTTTTTTGTTTTGTTTTTTTTTTTTGTGGGGAGATGGGTTTGGTTTTAAATAACTGCTTTAGATAACTTTAAATACTGGGCTCTAGTTCAGTGTTGGTCCTGCACTTTATATTTGGACCATCAAAGGGGCATGGAAGAAGAGAAAGTATTTAAATGAAATAGAACCCTGATGGTTTGCTTACAGTTGCCAAAAAGATAATTGTAGCAGTTTCGGGTACAGCAAGTTACAGCTTTTAGAAAGAGAAGCTTTCACAGTCTGCAGCACTATCTGATACTTGGCTCCCTGGCAAAGCTTATTCCTCTCCTATTAGCACAAGAGTATTGCAGAGCATTTTGCTTGTGAGCTGGTACAGCCAGATGCCCAGGAATGATGTTGAGAATGATGAAAACCCTGCAGTGTGTCTAAAATTATTCAAGTTTCTTTCCTACAGGGAATAGGAAAAAAAAATTATTTTTTTGCCAGTGAGGAAGTCAGTGCTTCTGTTCTCATAAGTATTTTTAAGAAGAATTTAGTGGATTTACTCAGTAACAACTTTATGATGAGTGCATTTTTACCTTTTGCAAAATTAAAAAAAAAATCTAGAACAGAAACAAGCTTCTGTAACAGGAAATCTGGGTTTTCATGATAAACAGTTTGAGCAGAGTTTCAGTGCCCAAAGTATTTACTGTTTGATTGAAACTGACTGGTTAGAAGGAGCCTTTCTGGTACCAAGAAGTAAATGCAGCTGTGTGTTATGTGCAGAAACAGTTGACACTTGTATTTTCTTACAAGGTGTAGTAGCACAGATTAGACTACAGACAAACAGCAGGCTGATGAGACCTCTGCACTGCTCATCATGCAACAAGCAGCAGAATGCTACTTACTGCATTTCTTGTGAAAGAAAAAGAGTTTGTGAAAAAAAAAAAAACCTAAACATTTAAAAGCCTGTATAATTTGGGTATATTCACATGTGCTTTAAAAATAAAAACCTGGTGTCTAAGTTCTCCCAAAACCAGTTTTTCATGCACAGTTGTTTCTCTTCCTGTTCTAGAGAACTATCTTATCACTTGCAGTCCACATATTGCAAGCTTCACAAGAATACAACTGGATGCTGATAGTCCTGCTTACTCACTTACATAAGTATTGAAAAATTAGCAATTTTTAAAATGCAGTAATGGCACATATGAAATGTTAAATGTTACTTTAACAGGATACAGTGCAAATACTAAAGTACAAATATGTTGAGCTCTCTCATACCATGTTAAACACTGATATCTGCTGCCACTTCTCACCTGCCAATGCAACTGCCCAGAGTCACCCCATGGGAGTGACCCGGGGCTGATTTATCTACTTTAAAATGACACCCACTGGCTGCACTGTGATTCTCATGCAAAAGAGGTGTAGATTTCCCCAGCAGTTGTTTTTCCTGCAGTTACATCTATTGCTGTAACATCTGCTTTATGAAATGCCAGAGCCTCAAGAAAGCCCTGTTCCTGGGTATGCTAAGCAGGGCTGGGTTGCACACTGACTTCTATTTTAGGCACTGGGATAGCAGAATGACAGGCACAGTAAAACTGACTAAACAGTAGTTTTTTGCTTGCCTGTCTCAACAGAAAGGATTGATTTCTGATTCTGTTAATTGGACAATGAACTGTTGAAAAAATCATGTTGTCATGTATCATGCTGTCATGTTTGTGAGCAGTGAATATGAGCTGCATCTCGGGAGTACCAACTATAAAACTTAATATCTTCATGCTGATAGCTTTCTCCTTAACATGCAGTAGTACTAAATTCTTGTGATTTTGGTGTGATTTTCAAGAAAGATAAAGCATCAAAATCAATAAAATTAAGTTCAGTCTTAAACCGCTAAAGATGTTGGAGAAAAACTAAGTGCTGCTTTCCACTCATGTTTTCTCCTGTTCAACAGAAAAGCCTGAAACAAGTCAATTACTGTCCAACATACACCGTAGCACTAGGACACATAGGTAAACTGAGGACAGGTATCTGATTCATTTTTTTTTCTTGCTTTTTCAGTCTTAACTCAAAGCTGTCCTACTTGATGCAGTGCACTGTATTTAATTTCTTTTGTGCTTTTAATAGCATAAAGCAAAGCTAAAAAGATCTTGGCCCTATTACTCCTAGGCAGCTCAGTTTCAAGCCATGGCCAAGCACTTATACATACTTCAAGGTGTGGAAGTGTGCCAAACCCCACTGTTACAGACTCTCAGGTAAATGTTGCAAAGATTTTGCACGTAGTGCATGGTAAATCTGGGCTGCAGAGATGCTCTTAAATAAGTTTGACATATCTGGAATAACTGTTTTCAGCTCATAGCATAAAACTGTTTAGATCAGAGGTCACTGCTCTGTAGTTAAGGTTTTGTCTGAGGCTGCTGTTGAGACCTGCCCAGCTTGGAGGCTGCGGCTCAGGTGGATCAGGGCACTGCGTCTCCAGCTCTCATTGTATTTCCTGGATTTTAGGGCTGGCACAAAGTGGGGCTATTCCCAGGGGTGCTGTGATTTATAGCAGCTTCCTTTAGCTGTTCCTGGCTGCCCTGCTGATCTGCAATAACAAAAATGTGTATTCCCAGTTTTCTTTGCTCAGTTTTCCTCATTTCCATTCCTAAATTAAATATTGTTCTTCTTTGTGGAAATGTTTTTGAAGTTCTATTTAATAACACTCATGTCAGCTTAGTTTATAGTTTACAGCCCCTATTACAACAAATCCACTTTAGTGTAAACTTTGCAGGAAATGAATGCAAACACCAAATTCAGTGTATCCACTTGGAGCTTACTTCATGTGGTTTAAAAAGTGGTGAGTTGAAATAGTGCATCTTTCCCAAGCAAGCAGGCGAATGTAAGTCTTTTATATCCTGTGCTGTAAATTGGCTTTAATCTCTTCTCTTTACTAAAGTGAAAATCAGATATTTGAAAGCAAGTGGATAAAAAAAAAATAAAGTGGAAAGGCCAGGCAAAACACATGCCTTGGAGCACTGGTCAGAGAAACAACTTGCTTTCTTTGTAGCTGCTGGGAAATGGGACTTACTGCTAAGGGAGAGCTGCTTGGATCACCCCAGAGTCTCCCTGCTCTGTCTCATCCTCTAGACAGTGAGTGCCTGACCTCATAGGTCTGTTGGAAAGATTTTCCTTAATAGGGATTACCATATTGATTCCTATTTATTTTCAGGCCTTGTATGCTAATACATACTAATGTGATTTGAGCAGTATTACAAAAGGTGGCAGTTGGTGATTTTGCTGTTTGTAGCCTCTCCTAGACTTGCAAATAAGCTGATGGTTTATGAGTAGTTAATTTTGAAAAATACATAAGTAAAATACATAAGTATTTTAAAATAACTCCAAAGTATGTGAACTAAGAACAAATGGAAGGAAGATGTGCAAGGAGTTTGTTTTAATACAGGATTTTTCTGCATCCTAAGAACTGCATTTGTCCCTTTCATTACTGCCACATCTTGGGCTAATTCCATCCTGCAGAGTGTTGCCAAGGCCAAGATCTGGAGTTTGACACAAAGAAGAATGCCTGCAAAACCCTGGCAGGCGAACGCTATTACTGCTTTGGTTATGGACCCATGCATCCAGATGTTTGTAACTGTTGGACTGTGCTTGTTATTCCATCAGTGTGGGAGCACTGCAGTATGTGTTTAAAGCAGTGTTGTGAAGGTATTCCTCAGACCAGCAATTTAAGCTCTTTCAGTTGAGCTGTCTGAAACAATGAGGCGCAATGAAAAATTGTGCTGGTGGTGCAGGCTCGTCCACATGCAGAGGTAGTGCTGGATTTGAGCTAATGCAGCTTCATGTTTGTGAGGAAGGTGCTGCAGCTAAGCTTGTAGAAGCATTCCTTTTGTTAACATACTCTGTCTGCAGTAAGGTTATAGGCAAATGTTTACTCTGCAAACAGTTGTGCCTGTTGAAGATGTTACTGCACAGCTGTGGTTTTCTCCAGTTCTGCCGTGGACATGACTACTCCAGTCAGAAAGTGAAGCAGATTCATGTGATTACTCTGTAGTGCTCAGCAGGGAGGGAAAAAAAAAGGAAAAAAAAAACATCCAAGTTTGCTTAAATGGTTTAAATAGGTGATTCAAATGAACTCTGCTGGGTTTTTCCTCTCTCGTCTCAGAGTAGGCATTGTTCACACAAAGCTTTTTGCCACACACACCAGGATATGAATAAGCCAATCCATTCCTTTGTCTTTCAAATGTACTAAGTTTCCATCTCCCCTTTGTCAAAGCCAGGCATTCTGTTGCCTTTATGAAATCAGGAGGAGAAAAAATATATTGCATGCAGTCAAATAGCAGGCCTTTATACAGTAGCAAAAGTGTGTGCCCATCTTCACATGTACATTTCCTTCCACTCAAGTTGTTGACTTTTCAGATTGGTGTAAGTCCCCCAGTTTTGTGTTTATTCTGTTAATTTCTTGTTGGGCAACCGTCTTCATAGTATTAAATACTGAACCCCAGTGAGAAAAAAAATTGTCAATTTTTGTTACACCTCTGCAGTGAAAACCCAATTGTGAGCACTAAATTGTTCTCAATAGAAGAGCAGTTGATCAAGATGTGTAAGAGATAGTTATGTTTAAGAGTATGTCCCCAAATGCTTGTGCTGAAACTGAATGAGTAAAATCTTAAAAAATCACCCAAACTCTACTTGATCATGTATCTTGTGACACATTATGCTTTTTATTGTCTCTCCCTGCCCAGCACTTTGTCACCACTGAGTGCAATAAATGCATTCTACATGAAAAGAAAGCTGAAGTTTGCAGAGTGGTTTTGAAAATACAACCCACAAGATTATTTCTAATACTTCCTTCCCTATATAGAAGTTAACAGTTAAAAAAAATACAGTTAAGAGGGTTCATGGCTCCTCTACAAACATGCTTGAAGTAACTCTCAAATGAATATTGGACTTCTACTTGTTAGTATTGCCCATATCTGATTTATCTAGAATTATTTCTCCTAAGCATTTTCTTCCCTTCTCCTTTCTTCCTTTTTTCCAACCAGAAGGCTATAGTCCAGGTCAGAGTAGGAAAGAGTGGTGTAATTTAGCACAGCAGAAGTCTGATATTTTTGTATTTCTGTCCAGTTGTAGAAGCAACCTTTATGTTACAAAGTGGCTTTTACCTTATTTGCTGGTGTGTGAAACTGCTTAAGGAAGAGGGATGATGCAAATTTAGAAAGGCATTTCAGTAAAATACTTAAGTGTTAAGTAGAGCCAGACTGCACTGTTATTCATATACTTTCATTTAAAAAATGCACTAGTGAAAGATTGTGTAACTCCTGAACCTTTTGAATTGTGAGAATATTTAAATTACTTTTTTTTCAGCTGAGACCAGATGACAGTTTTTTCCCCTCTGCTAGTATTGACCTCCTGCAAGCTATAAACCAAGGTTTTTTATCAGCCCCCACACAATGGATTTCTCGTGCAAGTATTCTCAGTGGCATAATTAAGAGAGGGTTATGCAACACAAATGAACATACTCATGGGAGTAAGTTTTCATGCCTGCAGATTTGCAGGTTTGACTCTTGTGTGAGCAGTGTCTGCAGTGCTGTCCTAACTGCTCTGAAATCTGTGTGTTAGTCCAAAGATTATATAGACACTTCGCTAGTTTTCAATAGCACTACTGTCAAAATGAAAAGAAAAATAAAATTAATGTTTGTCTATCTACTTTAAAGTGAGAGAAATAATTCAAACACTTTTTCATTGAGCTATTGGTGTTAAAGAACTGATGTCCATTATGTCCTAAGTTTTATCTGGAAACAATAGAAAAGCTTGACCAGTTTTTTAACAATTCTTTAGGTATCATGCAAAAAATTTGTGAAAAATGCCAAGTAATGGGTTTTAGAGTTAAGGACAAATCTGCTTTGTGGATTTTTATATTGGTACAAAGGCCCTTCAGGCTTTGTGATAAAATAGACTGAAATATGCCATGTCTATGTTTCTTTTTTTCTTCTTTTTACACTCAAACTGCATTTCTCACCCCTGCCAGCCTGTCATACTTAGTTTGTGATCAATAGTATGTGTGGCAAGGTCCTAGCACTGAATGCTTCCCCCTCAGACTGACTTTTCTCTGTGTATCAGTTTCTTTACTATTATAGACCTGGGACACCGACTTCAAATTCGATGTAATGAAGTGCAAGTACTAGAGAATCAGCTAAACAGCATCAAATCCTTTATATAAAATTACCCAATTCCTATAAAACTGATGTGTGGAGGAGTTTCCTGGAGCTGGTGTGACTCGTGTTTGCGTAGATGGGGAACATTTTGAGACAGGTAATACACAGATCATGAAAAATACCTTGAGCATATTTTCTGAGTTCAGGGCTGGGTAGGCAGGAGCAGGAATATCCAGCAGCCATCTCAGACAGGGGCATGTATACCATTAAGCTATCCAGGAACTGTGCTGTTCCTTTACAGTGATGCCTTACTTTGAGCCAGTAACTGCTGGTGAAAAATTAGTCTTAGCCTGCTTGCATTAATATGGATTAATTTTCCCTCTGCAGAGTGCACTGTACTGTTACCTAGTTCAGAACTGTGGCTGGAGCAGTTGTTAATTTTATAGCACTTACAGTAAAACAGACTGGCCAGACCTTTTAGGAACTCAGATGCAAGTTTAGTTGACAATGATTAAACTACCATTGTAAACATCACCTTCAAAAACAATGGAGGGGTAAGATTTTTTTTTATTAAACAGCAAAGTGACCTGAAGTTAGCAGTGAGTCACTTATAGGTTGGAAGAATCTGTAGAGGACCATCTGACAGTCCCTAGTGATTGATGTTTTTCTTATTGATGAGGATACTGGCCTAGAGCATATAAATACTGCATTTGGACTTAACAGTGGGGATGAAAGGGTTTTGGCTCATTGGAGTACAAGACTAGAATGCTAAGTGATGGGAGCAAATGTAGGAAGTGACCTTAAAAATATTGTGTAATTTAACAATGAGAACTGCTTTAGTAAGCATAATCAGCTGCACAAATCCATGGGGGAAAAAAAGACTGGATGAGGAGCAGTTCTTCACAATAGGTGTAGCCACTTTGAGGATCGTGTGCTTTGAAGGAAGAAGGAAAAAAAGGAAAAGATCTTCAGATATAGAAGGAAGTTGCTGCAAAGGAAATAAGGGAAGTGTTGCTAGTCCAGAGTTGTTAGTTATGAAAAGCAACTTCAATTACCATAATGAAGACCTAATATCAATATAGGAGTACCTGAACATAAAGACAGCATGCAAAAGGTGGTGGGTCTGTATTACCAGAGGTCTTCAAGATACAAAGGACTGACAGGAGCAGTGCAGATACAGTTGTTTCTACTTCAAGCAGGAAATAGACTAAGTGACCTCTTAAAGACCAGTTTGCCCAAACTAGCATTTATACTGGATTTAAATTATAATACTAAAGGAAAGCTTGTGGGGAAGCGATTTTTGCTTCATTTAAAAACTGTAATTTAGTCAGGGTTTTAGTATAATCATCCTGGAAGATATACAGGTTCTGTGATTTCAAGCAACAGCAACAATTATTTTTAAAGTCACTAGAAGTGCACAGATTTTGTGCTGTTGTTAGTCAGAAAAAGCAAATGTCCTGTGATTTTTTTCTGCTGATTTATTATTCTACGCTGTCCTTCTTCCTCCCCAATTTTGGCTTTGTTTTAATTGTTACCTAATCCTACTTTAATTGCACAAAGTTGTGACCTTCTGCTAATTAGAAATAAATTAGGCACATGTCCTCAGTTCTCCAGAAGCGTGTCACCTTTGTGAGAAACAAATAGCACAGTAGATCTGCAGTAGATCTTGATTTTTGATGCTTCATACGCTGTGCTTGGGTTCTCTGTGTTTGTTCCACAGACACATGAGCATCTCTAACGCTGAGCTAAACAAAAGCAAGGGGCATTTTTGTCCTTACACAGAGACAGTTTGCAGTAGCTCTGCAAGCACTAATGCATCTTTCCCAGCACCCCAGATGGATCAAGCACATCAGAAAGCAGTTGTGTAGTGCTGTCTGTGACCATGGATCCTGTCTCAAAGCACCCTCTGGAATCAGAGCTCAGATGATTGTAGTGAAAATGTAAGCAGCCTGGCAGGTTTCCAGCTGATGAGTTAATGCTGCTATAAACTTGAGTAGTTCCTCTCTGAGGCATGCAGAAGGGTGCAGGAGCTGGGAAGGTAGCCAGCAAAGTCAGAGAACAGACAACAAAGCTAAAGGCCAGCCTCAGGGATTCACAAAGAATTGTCTTCGAGGCGAGTTCCTCCCTTGCCAGAAACCCTTCATGTAGCTTCAGTGGCAGGGCTGGAAATCAGTGAGAAAATTAAGGCTCTCATTCAGTGCAGAGCCAGCCTGCCTTTTGGGAGCTTGTTTAAAATAGCTTGAGCAAAGGTTGCTGTGCCCAGCACTCAGGCTACCCTGTCCCTGGCTTAGCAGTACAGGTGCTACAGAAAGCCAAGGGTTCAGTCAGTGCTGGCTGTTTGTTGAGCTTGAAGTTGCAGTGAGGTAGTTAAGGTTTGAACTAAGGTTATCACTTCACACTGAAGCCTAGACATGGAAATCACCAAAATGGGATAGAGTGAATCAGTAGAGCATCAGCTGGTCAGATTTCACTGGAAACAAATGGAAATATGGGTGCTCTCCTTTCTGTAAGGGAAGATTAGCAGCAGAAAGCTGTTTTTGTATGCTATTTGCAATTTCAGTAAAACATTTATGCTGTAAATGCTTTGAGCAGAGTGGATTTTAGAGTGTGGAAAGTGTTTCAATAGATCAGTAGCGATGCAATAGGAAAGATGTTCAGCTGATGGTGGTTCTTGCTGTGAAGGCTGCTATTGTGGCAGACTGGGAAGGTTCCTCCCCAAATAAACCTTTTCTGACCTAAGGGGTTTGCTAATACTTTAGCTTCTGTTTGTCTTTCTCTCTGGTATCCTAACATCAAAGACTTCATCCAGGCTGGAGGATCTGAGGGATGAGTGAAGTGGTGCAGGGATGGTTAGCTGACACAGAGCTCGGTGTTGTCATTGTGCATCAGTGCCTGTCCTAACTTGTTCATAGAAACCTAGGGCATATCTGTATCTGCTTCATTAATATCAATGGCAAATGTTGTAGTTGGACATTACAGACTTAGCAACATCTCCCTCTACAGACACCCTGAGGGCCCAAAGAACCAACATCCTTATGCAAATACCTGGTTTTCTGTTCAGAGCTTTTGGTTTGGAAGGAAAATAATGAGGTTTTGTTTGATTTCTATAAAGCTAATGCTTTGAGAGACTAAAATCAACTTGCACTGTTAATCTATATTACATAGAGGCAAATCTAAGTGATCCAAGTTACACAGTGCAGCCTACTGCGCATTAAGCATTGTTCAAGTGATACACATTCTTATGCAAAAGGTAGAAATACTATAGAACCTAAAATTCTACAATCATGATTAAACATTAATCTGGGAGGGTGGTCTGCACACAATAAACAATTTGAAGCACAATCTATGGCTGAAAAAAGTGTTTATTGTCTGGAGTAGAAATTTTGTATGTACCCATACAATTTTTTTACAGCCAGGTAGTGCCTAGCTCCACCTTCCCCTTCTCCCACAGAGTCATGGATAGCTGGAGTAGTATGAAGAGTTGCAGTAGCAACCTGGTTTCTGTGTATTTTGAGTGTAGTTTGCTTCTTCCTTTTTTTTTTTTTTTTAATAGGCCAGAATTCCAGGTGGTGTACTTAGTTATACCAGAGCAAGCACCACAACTTAGTTTTTTTTTAAAAAAAGAAACAAGTTCCTGAAGTGAAAGGGACAGCATCAAAACAAAGCAGTGATTTGTTTGATAATACAGAGTAGCAAACCTTAAATAGATCCATATGTGGTTACTTTCAAGGTTCTTTGGAAACAAATGCAGTGAAAGCATTTTACTTTCAAGTGTTTTGTTTGGTTTGTTTTTCATGGTAATACTGCAGACTAGCATTATTTAAAGTCTTTGTTTTCTGCTTGGTTTTTTTTTTTTTGTTTTAGGAATAGAAGAAGCAAAGTAATTTCTTATCAGTTAGAAGGCAAGCTAACAGTAGTGGCTCTCAATACTAAAACAGTTATTGTAGGCTGAGCACCATGTGGTTGTCCCAGATATAAAGTGCATTCTGGCAAAATTCCTGTACAATGACCAGTGTGCCTTACTAGAGAAGGTGGGGTCAGGGATGGAGAAAATGGAGATGGATGTGAGCTGTACTACTCTGAGAAATGACTTTTCATCCTTCTGGATGCTGTTTATGATGTTTGCATTGCCTCTGAATTTCTCTGAAGGCTGTGCTTGATATTTTTTCTGTAGATGGCTACTGCCTACTTTTCATTCACACAGGACTGTAAGAGAGATTTTGATAACTCTGGGGTATGTTTTTCTGGTGAATGCAAGTTGATGTACTTAATTTTTCTTAACTCCCAGATTCTGACCTTGAAAAAATAAATATAAATAAAATCTCTTATCTGGATTGTCAGACTCAGCTGTGCTTGTACTCTCTTTTTGTTTTCAAACATGCAAGTAAGGAGACAGGAATGACTGTGAACACACCTCTCCCCACACCTGAGATAAGCTGGATACCTCCCTGCTAAAATAATAATCATCCAGGCTGGGCAGCTTTCCAGTAAAGATGACACGTGCCCACCAGTGTGATAGCAGCTGGGTTCAGAAGGTGGGAAGATAAGAGTGCTGTTTGAAAAAAATGCATCAATAGAAATATCATTTCGGTTTTCTGCTTCTTGAAAGTGTGTGAAGAAGTGGTAATTATGAGACTGTATTGCCCAAGGTCTTAGTCCAAATCCATTTATGCCCAGAAGAATTCCATGTTTGTTAACTTTGAAAGAGCCATTAGCTTTTGAAGCCTGAATGAAAAAAAAAAAAAGGCAATGCTTAATTGTGCAGTGAGCGGTCCATGCAGTGCACTGAATGTTATTTCTGAAAGTAATTCTGTTGATCTTTTTCTGAAGTTGGTCGTTGATCACAGACTGAGGGGTCAGTTCTGGTTAGCTTTGCAGTAGATGCCATAAGCAATGAATGCTTGACGAGTGTCTGAGAGATGCTGTGCTGCATCTGCTTGTGCTTTCCATATGCAGCTCTCTGTTTCCTTCAAAGTCATCTGGCAGAGTGCAAAGCACCATGAGTCATCCTGGCACTGCTGGAGTGTGTAACTACAGTCTCTTAGCTAGGTGCAAGCCAGAGCCTGGCTTCCATCCAGTTTGGATGCAGAGCAGGACGCAGGAACACCCCATTGCGCTGTTCTGACTTAGGTGGGTGGATAAACTGCAGTATGAAATTGCACCAGCTGCATGTGTTGCTGCTGAAGCCTCTGTTAGGAGTGAGCGTGTTCCTGAGGCACCCCAGCTCTGCACCAGAGCCAGCAGTGCAGCTCTGAGCCAGGGCACCTCTTTCTCCCTCTGAGGAGCGGTGCTGGGCCCAGGGTGCCGGTGGTGCAGCCCTATTCTGCCTGTGGCGTGGCTCCAGTGCCTGCGCTAATGGGCACTGCGCCTCTCAGTCTGTCAGTCGTTTCTCTGAGTTTCTTCCTAGCCTCTGAAGTTTTAATGGTGGAGTCTGGATCACCATTGGAATAGAAATTTGGGGAAAAAGATTTTCTTGAGGGAAGTTTGAAAGACAGAAGCTTTACTATAAACCCTTTCTATTCTCATTTTTGGAATCTGCAGTAAGTTGTTCCTGAAATTATTAATTCTTCTGGCAGGTAGAGTTAATTTATGTATCAGTCTTCATGCTGCTGTATGAATTATAAATGTAATTATGGTCCAGGTGCTCAGAGCTTTGCCATTCTTCTATATGTTAAATATAAAGAAAAAATAGGTCTGAGTAATTTTTTGGCTTACTGAATAGATGTAAACACTTGGAAACTGTGCCAGAGTATAAATAAATATAGGATTTACTTCATAGAAAATGTTATTATCTGCTCCAGGGAATTCTGTTTTATGGGGAGGATTAGTGCCTTATATTATACTGGGACACATGTTTTTACAGCTACTACTCTCTGCAGCAAAAATTAAAAAGTTTTCCTGTAATTCCTTGTATTTCCAAATTTTCTTTTGCAATTACAGCTCATTACTAGGGGCCAAAGGTTGATTTGAGTTAACATAGCCATAACGAGAAACACTCTCAGATTCCCTGGTAGGTGTAAAAAAACTGCCTACTTGTAGGCAGTTCTTCCGAGTTACTTCCTCTTCTGAGTTACTCAGTCTTTTCTGCCTGACTCAGTTTTATTCACAGTCCTTGAAAGTTCTCATACTTCAAAGCTACTTAAGTGTGTTTATTTCTTGTCCTAAACCAGTTTGCCGTCCTACTTTCTCATAACCTATAAGAAAAATCAATTTTTGATTGCAATTTAATTCCATGAAACTCTTTCCATAACTGTCTGTTCACAATCAGGCTGGATACGAGATCTATGGAAAAACCCTTTTTTTACTGAGATTTCATAGGATATTTGGGCAAGGGATAAGTATATGAAGTATGTTAAATAACTGGGACTTATTTCTCTTCATTCCTCTTTTGTGTCTACATTTTTAATTACTGCCTTTCTACTTTGTGGCCCTGAGTCAGAAGAAGCCCACCTTTCTCGCCTTTTCCAGGAAACTGTGTGTTTGTTTAAATGCTTTTCCGAAGGGAATATGAATTAGCCTTGTTTCAGCTGCCACTAAACATCATTTGACAAAGCCTGTGAGGCTGCTGTACTGGGGACAAAAAAAAATTTAGGACTATACTTCTTTAATATATTTCACTATTAGAATATGCCATTTATGGATGCAATAGTACGAAATTTTCAGATGAGGGTCAACTAATTTATTCTTTCAGTTGTTCCCTTATGCTTCTCCTAATTTGTGGGTCAGAAAAATGCATGTCATTATTTCATTTTTCTTTTGGGCACTGCAGCTACCCTCAAGAGTCTGCTCTTCCTTAGACATGAATAACATATTTATATCTCCTGAGGAAGCAGCCAAAAGTGCATGTTCTGACCTCATCTTTAAGCCTTTCCATTTCCTTTACTCACACTTAATGAAGTTACTATCACAGCCATTAAAGATAATTGTGTAAAAGTAGATTATGTAATTATTGTAGTTGTACTGTTTTAGTATAAAGTGAAGTATTGATTCTGATTCTTTATTTTGGCCCAATATGGCAATGCAGTTTGCTCTGATTGTTGGATTTGGAAGTCTGTGTTGGTTATTTGAGGTTGCTAGGGAGTTTTTTCTGAGGAAATCTGAATGGTTTTTAGAGCACTTTGTTACTTTTGTTTGAGAAATTAATTTACATTGAAGAGACCCTGTTTTAATGTCTCAAAAGTTTTTCCTATGTTTCTTTGATGTACAGGGGATTATTTACAGAGTTTTGCTAGTATCCCTCAGGTCAGTTGTGGTTCACTGGTATTGATGCTATGGAGAGCTGTGCAGTTGTCTTCTAGATATCACTGGTATGAATGGATCTAAAGTGGGTTCTTACACTTTCTGTAAGCTCTCTTGATGCACTGCACCTTTTGATTGAGGAAGGTACACATGCAATTTCTTTATTTGAATACACCTCTAATGTGGTTAAGTTTAGACTAAGATCTGGAAGTATACTCTTCATAGGGATTTTCCTGTAACAGAGCCTAAATTTAGCCTTCTTTTATATGAGCATCATTTTAGATCCTGAAGAACCTACACTTTGTGGGAGGTTAGTGAATGAATGGGCTGGGGGCTGCCTGTGTATAGGCTTTCAAGTCCTTTACTCAAGAAGGAAATGCAGTTGATGTCACCATGTTAATTTGATGGAGTACATTTATAGGAATCTTTGTATAACTGTTGGGTGTTAACTTTAAACCATGTCTTCATTTGCTACGTTTGTTTGTTTGTTGTGTCCTTAGGTTATTTAATAAAACATGCTGTGAAACACTAGGAAAGCTCCTGCACTTTGTCTTCCTAACAACTATTGTTGTCAGAGTTAGGGTTCTTCATGTCTTAACCAAAACAGTCATCTTTCCTTATAGCAAAAGTATGATTTTGAAGAGTTACTTACTCTTCATGTGTTACTGTGTATTTTTATTTAAAAACTGAATCATATTAATCAGGCCTTTTCTGGATGTTGAAGTCAAGTCACTGACTTCTGGATGTTGAAGTCAAGTCAAGAACTGCTACTGTACAAAATCCTTACTAGTATAAAAAGCATTCAGAGAAACATTTCAAGTCAATGCCCACACTCTTCAGATTCCCTTTGTTTCTGAAGGCCACTATGGGCTTGACTGCTGTATTTCTGTGTCTGTGGTAAATCAGGGCATACAGTGGTGCAGTGCGTGAGACAAGGTTGGCTTGGCACCACTGAATTGTCATCAGTCCGGTCTTGTTATTACTCATCAACTGTGCTTGGCTGTAAGCACACTATAGATGCTCCCTGTTTAGTGCTCAGGAACTCTTTCCTTGGAAATTGTGTGCCTTTTTAATGTGTCATGGCTCAATTATCACATTCATTTTGGCTGCCAAAATAGCCATATATATTGTCTAGCGAGTGACAGCCTGGGCCTTTATCTCTTTCTGGCTGTTTGCCAGCTGTTTAATTGCAGCCCTGTGTTTGCTGTGTGTCACATCTTATGGTGGTCTATTATACTCAGCTAAAACAATATTTTGAAAATGTTTCAAATGTAAACTAATTCTGTGAGACTGTACATCCTGTTATTTACATGATCTGCTAGGAATGTAATGTAGGTCATTTTTCCCCCTACAAATATGAACATTTGTACCTCCGATCATCTTACGAATTTCCAGGGCAGAGAGAAGGCAAGATGGGGATGCAGAAATGCTATCTGATCCCCTTGAGAGATGTAATTAAAGCTGTACACTTGTCATGCAGTTTTTCATTTGTAGTTTCCAAGACGTTTTTAAAGCCAAACATTCTCTTTGTTCTGCCTTTAGAAAAGAGCAAGCATACAGAAACTGAGCTGGGATGTCAAAAGGAACAGCAAAGCCTGTGAGCCATATTTTTGCCCAAATGGATGCTTTGGGTGAAGGTGATGTTGGGGTTTGTGTGAATGGTATCTCACAGAAGCAGAGCATGGGGCAGATGCTGTTTGCACACAGCACATTTGGTTTGGCAATCATCTACTTTCCATCAGGAAACTCCTAAGGCAGGGCTGCCTCTGTGTCCTGCCACCCCACCTGGGGAATGAAGCCACTCAGTGTGAAACCAGGATATTGGAGAGCTAAGCACTCCATAGCACTTAGCTGTGCAGGGAACCCTTGGGCTAAGTATGAGTTGAGTTTTGCCTGCCTCTCCTTCTACAGATATTAGTATCTTGCTCATTTTTTGCCTGAAGAGCTTGAGAGTTTCAGCTCTTGGATGGATTCCTATGTGGTGCAAATGCTTTAGCCTTAAGAGCAATGAAGGTACGTTAGCTAACAATCTTGGCTATGTAGATTTTTTGGCAGAAACTTTGCTTTTCCACTGCTTTAAGAGGAAATCAGGATTTGTTCCATTGCTTGTTTAATAGGAAGAATAACTGTTTAACAAGGAAGACATGATAAAAGTCTTGGTAGACAGCTTTTCAGTTCAGAGGAAGACAGAACAGAAGAGCACCAAAGAAAGATCCCATTTTTGTACAAAACACTAGATTTATAATTAAGTAGTGAGGATTAGCTTTAAAAAAAAAGAAGAAAGAACAAGTTATCCTGTAGGTAGGATCTACAGGATTTTTTTTCTTAGTTGGAGGGGAAAGGATCCCATCTAGCATACTGGAAAAGGTTTGATTATTAAAATGGACTTGTTTAAAAGGATATAAAATTATTGAAGAGTGCTCTTAAACCTTGTGAAAAATACAATACTGTGTGAGGATAATATACTCAAGCATGTGCATGTATGTTTTTTCTGGTTAATCTACTAGAAAAATTGTGGTAAATAACCCCCTTTTAACATATATTTTTGAGAATCTGACCTGTTACAAAATGAGCATTCAAAGGTATTTAGGAGAGAGTTGTACATATAGGGGGCAGCTGGAGTGAGAATGGTTGTGGCAGTTCTGCTGTGCTGTCACTGCATGTCTCCTCAGGAAATGCATCAAAACAGTCACTAGTATCATTTTTTTTTATTGCAAGCCCTGCATAATTCCAGTGGTTTACAATGTGACCAGTCTATCCAGTGTCAAAGAATGCCACTTTGCTTGAGTTTCTGCTTGATAAAACTCCTCATTGTTCCATTAAGCTTTTGTGTAAGTACTGTATTTAGTAGGTTTTGCATGTGAGTTTCTTATGTATCGCAAATCACTCTACTTTGTGGTGAGTCTGAAGACATCATCAACTGAGTTTTGTAGTATACAGATAAAGTGGGTGTGGAAAGGCAGCCTGCAGAAACCCCTCCTCTCTTCATGCTGCCTGGTTTGATAAAGCAGGTGTGCCTGTGTGCCATTGGCATGGAGGTGTAGATTTTTACTTGATTTGTTAATGAGTTTTTATTTCTGAAGAGAAGTTCCAACACTCAGTGAATAGATACCCTCTCTATGTGTTAGATGTGGTCATTGCAAACTAACGGTTGCTCAGGGGAAGTTAAATTTCTTTACTGTTTGGGGTCTTCAGATATCCTTGGGAGTTAGATACTAGGAAGTTAAATCCCAGCAAGGCTTGTACAAAGCCCAGCTAGCAAAACAATGATGCCAATTGCTCATCATGGCTGGACATTTACTATCTACTCGACAGCAGATATGAAGGACATGGTCAGGACAGGTCACAAGAATGCATAGCCCATACACCACTACAGGCTGATCAAGCCTGAATGTTGAAATAATGAAATACTAATCAAATGCAGGAAACTGGTGGCAAGCAGGGTGAGAGCAAATACCCATGCTGCATTTGCTGTGGAATATTGAAAGGTGCAGTGTGGTGCAGCCAGAGTGCAGAACTTTCACAGGCCAACGGTTCAGACTGACTGTGGACCAGCTGCAATACTGGTGCTTCAGGGTTTTGCTTGGATTTTCATGTCCCTAAGCTTGCTGTGCTTCCTGTTCCAAGTCCTGTTTCACATGCTGCCTTCGTTCACCATTGCTGACTTTTTGCATCCTCTTCCTCTCCCATCTCCACAGCTGTGATTTCAGTAACTGGGACTAAACACTAGCCTTTCTTCAGCAGAATATTTCTTGTATAATCATAGCTACTTTATTTGGGGATTAAAAAAAAAAAAACCAAACCAAACAAACAAACAAAAAAAAACCCACAAAAAAGCCAACAAAAGAACAGAAAAAAAAAAAAAGATACATCCTTGGCAGGAACATGCAGCATGTTCAGGGTTAAAGCAGACCAGGAAAAGGGACACTTCCCTTTCTTGTCAAATTAGCTTTGGTTTCTAAGATCCATCACGCTGGAATGCAGCCCTGAAATGCCAATTTTCTTGTAAGGAGGAAGCAGAGCCAATTGACTTAAACTTTTAGTTGCATCTGCTGGCAATTTCCACCAGAAGCTAATTACAGCTCACAGCTATCACCAGCCGATGACTGACTGGTTCCACCTCACAAAAAAAGAAAGTTTAAACCCACAGAGAGGTTTCTTTTCATTTTTCAAGGATATATTTTACACATACAAGCAGAACTCTTCAAAATTCAGGTAAATTATTTTATCATACAAATAATATCTCTAGGTCTTTCCAAATCTGGAGGTCATTTATTTGGCTTTGCACTGTATCCCGATATCATATCAACACTATACGTTGTGAGAATTTTTAAACTGTGATGTGATTAACCCAGCTCACTTTTTGTGTTGTCAGTTCTGGAAATTACTTCAGGATAACTAAAATAGCTCAGACCTTTTTGCTGTGTTAATGCTACAGGTTTGAAAATGCTCATGGGTACTGAAATATTTGCTCCTCTTGATACTGTGGTTCCACAAAAACCACAATTTTGCAAGAGTGAACCTTTTCAAGAGTGATTCTTTTCAACAAAGAATGGAGCATGACTTTTTTTGGCTAGCAGCACTAGATGGCGTTGCCTAGTAGTCTAACAGCTGAGAGTCTGAAAATAGATGAAATTAATGTAAATCTGTAGAGTAATTAAAACATTTAGATCTTTCAGTGTGTATGTCAGGTATTTTTTTCCTTTTCAGTCATGCTTCTAATTGTTCAAGAGAGGGCGTTGAGCTGAAGTGTTACTTCTGCCTGTTGCAGCTCTTAAGCAAGTAGTGAGTGTGCTGGAGTTTCTGCTGTGGTTCTGCTCTTCCTTGGCTTGCTTGAACACTGCTTGAAGTCGTGTGCTGAGGGACTGAGGCTCAGCCAGAGCTTGTGCTGCTGTATCATGCAGGGTTCTCTGTACACAATGAGCCTCTTTTAATGGTATGCTGAAATATTAGCAGGACTGCTTGGAGGATGCCGGAGCAAGCAACAAAAACTCTGCCAGTATTACTTTATAGAAAGCTCCTGATACATGCTTTTCCAAAGTATGATGTCCACTGTTATTACAGACAACATGAAAACCCAAAAGTGTTGTTTGGAGCTTTTATTCTGTTGTTTATTTTGTGGTTTAGACACCATGCCACATTTTTTTCTTCTTGGCTGGTTTCCTTTGTTTTGTCAGTGGTCAGTCATGCTCTGGCAGCAGCACTAACATGACACTGCTGTGCCTGCGCGTGAGGCATGACCATGCCTGCACACTGTTTTCTGGTGTGCTTTTTCCCAGGCAAGGCTGGAGGAAACCTGCCTTTCATATGAATAGTGTATTTAACTGAAAGCAGGTATGTGGATTTATTCAGGGAGGATGGTAAGGAGAAATGGTGAACCAAGCAGTTTTTGTTCAGTGCTTTCAGTTCAGCTCCATCACCTGCCTCTTTTAAACTGTAAGTGAGAGTTTGGCGTAACTTACTCCCTTTTCTTAGTTCACTAGCACTTTTAATTTAAAATATCTCCTGCTTGACATTATAGTGATTTAAAATTCTTTCTTAACACATTGCAGATGTCTTTACCAGTCTACTAAAAATTAAATAATTATTGTTGACAGGAATTGATATAACTTACTTGTTTAGTTTCTTAGTTTAAATAATATTTCTAGATAATGTCAATCAGTTTACCTGTAATTATACATTTAGATGTAGGGAGTGTGCACACCTCTGGTTGTTTTAACACTTGTATTTAAAAACCAATATTTTTAAAGACTTTATGGTAGAATCTTAGTTTTAGTATAATATTGAGGGTTTACAGTTTGGACACCTACAAAGCAGTATCACATTTCACAAAAGAATGAGGAATAAAAAAGCCAAGTTAAGAAGCCAACAAGCAGTAAGCGTGTACCAGATGCTTTTGATGAAAGTTGGTCACCAAAGCTTCTGTTTGTAAAAGAGATTTAAAATTAAGTGCTAGACCTTATTTGAACAACTTTGTGGAAACCTGTGCAGTGTATTTCTGTACGTGAAGATAGCTCTTTGCAAAGGCTCACTTCAGAGAAATGTCAAATAAAATCTGGGGAGAGAGCAAGGTTGTTGTGAGAACTGCAGCACAATGCTTAGCAGCTCCTCACGCGTGCTGGGGAAGTGGTATAAGAATACCAGGACAGGAAAACCCTTAATCTGCTTTTATCCATGTTTTTAAGTCAGAATAATGTGAGTAGCTATAAAATGAACAAGTCACTTATGAGTTTGTTTTTCATTGCTTTATCCAGGTAATTGATAGTAAAGGTACAAAATTTGGTACAAGAGAGCACTGGTGGGAAAGGTATATATTTGCACACCCAGCCAGTAATGTACTGAAGCATGTGCTGGTCTCCCATCGAAGGCACTGTGTTTTGAGCACATGCAGAAACACTTTCCTCAGCTAGGTCTGAGGGAGGGGAGTCAGTTAAGCAGGGCCAAACACAGAAAGAGGAGGGGAAGCCAGCATGGTGACTGCAAATGGGAAATAGCTATTGAGTTCATTATTTTACAAGGGAAAAGCTCTATCTGTAACTGCACAATGCACTGCTAAAATTTGTACCAAACCTCAAAACCTCATCTTCAAATACTTCTCGTCCCCCAGTGCCAGGTCAGTGCATTTGGAAAGCATAGGCTTTGGTGCCCGAGCAGGGTGAGAAGAGAGAAAGCAGGGGAACTAGGGTCTGCCTGATGTGCCCTCTCTTTGCCAGCTTTCTTGTTGTAGTTTCAGAAATAGGCCATTCAGAGGGATAATATTTCTGCCCCACCTCCATCCCAGTCTGCAAGCAGGGAGAGGCAGAAATGTGGAGCCAGTAGTTTTGAGGAACTACTCAGAACATTGCTGTTTGGAAGGAACTCTGTTTCTTGAACATAAAATGAAACTACACATTCAGTGCCAGTCTTTTCATCTAAATTTTACATGAGGACTGAATGCTCATTTAATCCTGTTTATTTGGGGGCATTCAGCACATAATACTAAATGTGCTCGATTTTTTTTTATTTGCAGGTCACCTTTTAATGGAGCTGTAAAAGTAAGTGTAAACTGCACCTTCTTTTGTCATCAGTAAGTGCTGAAGGGGTGTAATGCTCAGGGCAGGAGTGACTCTGGGCTCACATGTGGGAGAAGGATGGGCAAGCCCTAGCACTACCCAGTAAGTAAGAGGGTTGAAAGGCATCATGGGCTCTTGTTCATTTGCACTGTCTGTTTGTACAGGCCTCCTCAACACTACAGATGCTTCCTTTTGGTTTCTTACTTGGGATGCTTCCCAGTGGCCCTGTTGTGCTAATCCTAACAAAGACAAGTCCAGAAGGATGGTTTTTGCACTGAAGAGTTTATCTGCAATAGCTAATGGTTGTCCTGCTTGGTTGAAAAAGAGATCTGGATAGCTTATCTTGAGGTCCTCCAGGTCAGATATAATTAAGAAACAGAGCTCAGGCTGCTGCTCTGCTCAGGGAGGTAGAACATACCCCTTTCAGAGTGTCTTACAGAGGAACTTTGTACTTTTGGAGGTAGAAGTTAATTAAATACACTTTGCACATATGCCAAAAATGCAGGTGTAGACCAGATGAAGCAGTCATAGATCCGAAACCCCCTTTTCCCCTCCCTGATTTTCAGCTGTTGAATTCATTAGCAGTGCACATAAACGGGAAATGACCCAAAGGGGACTCAAATTCACACTACACTGTGAATGCTTTGGGCTGTAATCTGGATGGGTGGTGGAAAAAAGTCAGATAAGGAGTCAGTTTCTTTTTGAGCTGCCCTCTTCTGTCACAGGAACAGGTTATAACCCTGCTGTTGCAGATCCTCCTCATTTACTCCCTTCCTTGGCAGCTTCTGTATTTGAATAGGAAATGTCTGCATATCTCTGGTGGTGGGAGGAGATGAGAGCTAGGATGTCTCACCCCAGAAAATCACCAGTCCCTTTCAGGCACCAGGCAGGAATGGGCAGTGTCTGGAGTTGGCTGCTCAGCTGCCTCTGCTCTGTGTGTCTGTCTGCCAAGCTTGGGTGCTGAGTGCTGTTCTCTAGCAGTTGTGTGATCACTGAAATCAGGATTAAAGTCTCATTTCTTAAAGAAACTGTGTGTGTTTATTTTAAATCACAACTTTTTGGAAGAAAACCCAACTGTTTAACCATGGCATTTCCAGGAAAGTGGGAAAAATGCCAAATGGAAGCAAATGTAGTTTTTACTAGTTGGGATAAGCAGACTTGAGGATCTGTGTTACACATGGCTGCCATCACTGCAGAAATCGTCTTACTCTGCACAGGGCTGAGCTTCCCTGTGTAAAGTCAGCAATGTAGGAAATTATATAAAGTAGATCTGATGTCTTACTTCAGTGCCACACATGGGAATTTCTCTGTTGGCTTTTAATCAGTTGCAATAATAAAAAAAAAAAAAACACTTGGACTTGTCCTCAGTGCCTGAAACACATCTTTATGATTGTCAGTGATTTCATCCCAGTTTGGATGACTTTGTTGAGTCTGTTCTGTGAACATGGAAGAAAGTCATGTTAAGTGCCAGAAGCTGGGAGCTGAGAAGGGCCTCAGCCCTTGTGCAGGGTGAGGTCACTGTGGTGTCAGCGAGCTCTTACATGGAATCATGTGCATATTTGAAAAGTATAGACCAGACTTGCAGGCCGTGGGCATCTACCAGGGGTGTGTCTTTCTTTCCTGCCTGCTCTGGGAGCTGCTCTCCCTGTGTGAGCTGGGGGCTGTGGCTGGCAGCATTAGGGGCAGGGCTGAGGCAGTGCTGCAGTGAGCTGCCCTTCCTGTGCTGCTGGCAGGAAGGCAAGGAGCACGAGGCACAGGTGAGCTGCCAGACCTGACAGAGAGTGCCAAAAGGTAGATCTCCACAGAGGCATGAATACTGTAAGGGAACACCAGCTGGTCTAACTTCATCTTGGAGGCTGCCCCTTAGTACAGAGCTGTCACTGGATCCTGTGAGGAGCTGTGTTAACACAGCAAAGCAAGGTGGCTGGTGCCACTGAGAGGGACTTTCTCCACACCTTGCACTTGTGTGGAGAAGGCAACAGGATCATCCTGGGGCAGGGAGACTGGCAGAGGGTTTTCTCAGAAGGAGCTCTTCCTTTGCCTTGTATCTTCCAGTGCTCCAGGAAAATGTCAATATTTTAGTAAAATTTTTTTTCTGGTTTTTTTTTTTTTTTAATTAAAAAAAGCATTACTTAAAACAGAGGTCAGCTGGAGTTTGTCAGGAGGAAACACTCGAGTCTCATGCAGGTACAGAGAGGTTGGTGCAGGACATTTGTGTGCAGAATGGTGTAATGACACTTGCATAAGATGCTCTGCCTGTCTCCCAGTTCGGACCCACCGAACTGTGGCTTTATTTTTTTCAGACACTGTGTGAATCAACTCAGGAGCAGGAGGTTGAAGCAGCAAGACAGCTGCTATCCTCTCCTTGGAGATAGGGAAGTATCAGCATGCCACCAGACCTGCTTATATTACATGGGCAAAACATGCTCAGTTCCCTTCTTCTGTGTGTTTTTAATTTAAAGGTTAGAGCACAGGCTGAAAGAAGAGGGACTTTGAAGGGCAGGGCTCTCTGCCTAATTATCCATTAGGCCCCTTGTAGTAGGTGGCTGTCTCCTAAGTGGTCTAACTCCTATTGTACAAACACTCAAAGGAGTTAATGGTGCTTAGTTCCTGCTTTCCCTTGATGTTCACAGAGCTCACTCCTAAGCACTGTCTGTCTCTCCTGGAAGCCTTCTCTTTGGCCAGGGAGAAACTCGCCCTGTTAGGTGTGAGACAAGGAGGGGGAGGATCATTTTTTCCTGGGAAAGTACTTTGGGCAGTTTTACCTGTGAGAGCCAGGAACAAGCCTGGGTGCCTGCCAGTCCATTCTGAACCTGTGATTTGGCAGATGTGAGGTAGTAGGAGGGAGAGCACCCCAGAAAAAGAAGAGAGAAGCACACCTAGAAGATCAGTTTGTCCAGCCGTGTCCTCTGTGTCCGTGGGTAGCGGAGAGCCTAGCACTTCTTTTCACATGCTGACCATGCTGCAAGGAGCAGCGGTCTGCTGCAGAGGGGAAAAGCAGATTGGCAGCCTTCTCCCTGTTTGGTCCTTGGCAAGATGTGTGCCCTCAGGAGTGAGCTTGGAGAAACGCTTCCCTAGCAGAAGGCTTGACAGGAATTTAAATGGCTGATCAGGACCAAAGAAACCTGCTTTTGCTTCCAGCACTGTGTGTTGAAAGGCAGCCCACCTCTCCAACAGCCTCGTCCTCTTCATGTTCTTTCTGCCAGCTTCCACCGGGATGCCTCTGCCTTGAAACACATCTCATGATCCTGCTTTAGACCAGAGAGTGTTACAGAGTGTTACCAGAGAGTGGTAAAAGGCTGCTGTGGGTGGCATGGCTCTGCATAACTACAGTTAGCTGCAGTTACTGGCCACATATGAGAATGGCACCTGTTTCAGCTCTTTGCTGACCCATTCTCCAGACAACTTGCTTTTGTGCATCATCCCAGGGTTTCTTGAATCTCTCTTATAACCCCTGGCTTTTAGTTGGAGACTTCAGGATTATTTTGTTTTATACAACTTTTCAAATTTTCCAGAGGTCTTGCTGGAATTCTTGGTTGGATTCCAGGTCTGGCATAAAAATGAGATTAAATACCCATATTCTCCAGTGTCTTCCTTTTGTTGCTGGACAGGCAGGTTGTTGCTTGCCTGAGCTCTTACTTCCCTGCAGAGACCCTGGAGATGCAGAAAAAGGGCTCATCAAGGACCTCTGTGTAGGTAGAATGGGGGCAGAAGTGTCCACCCAGCTGCTAACAGTGACAAATGTTGTGGGGAGAAGCACTGGCTGTATTTGTTTGCATTACGAGGACAAGGAGACATTTACAGAGAGAGGAAGGAAAGCACAGTTTAAGTATATTTAATATTCATTTGAGTTTAAAAACCCATGTTCATAATCAAATAGATAATTCAAATTTACTGAAGTATACCTTCAACAAGGAAATATTGCAAGCTAAGGGCTTTGTGATTGCTTTGTTGATGGAGTATGGGCTTTGCTGAGGTTATTACAGTATCGACTTGAAGAGGATGGATTTGCTAACAGGGCAGGTGATCTTGTCTGGCCTCAGCCAAGAGAAAAAAATGAGGGAAGTTAAGAAACTAGTGCCAGCTTGTGGCATTGGCTGAGTAATCTCAAACAGCCATAAATATATTGTAGGTTTAAAGTTATAGAAATATATGGTAAGAAAAAGGAAGATTTCATTCAGTGGACAGGATAGTGGCAGTCAAGAGAATTAGTTTACATTTTTATTAGGCATTCTCATTAAGGGAATGGGAGAGCAGGATTTATTCGCTTCCTGACTCATAAGGCTTATTGGGGGTGTTTCACTACTGAGATCCTTAAGCATCTCAAACTAATGAAAAGATCATTTCAGGGCTCTTGAACTGCTTCATAGCTTGTGATAACAGAAAAGATGTGTTTATTTTGGGAAAGATTGTTTAACTGGTGAAGAAATGTTCTTAAGCACTGGCAGAGCAATATGCCAGCAGTTGTCACATGCATATGTAACACCATAGCTGAATATGGATCTAATCTGTTTACCAAGAAAGTAAATAATAAGATTGTGGGGTTTGCCCTTGCTCAGAACAACAGTGAATTAACCTGAAGAGATTTTGTTTCTTATGCCAAGAGATTGTATCTTATATTATGAGACTTTATATTTTATTTGGAGAGATTGTAGAGGTTCTTACAGATTTTTCTGTAAAACAAATATTAAATCTGAAGAAATTACAAATAGATTTTTATCTAGCGCACTGGAATTCTGATTAATTTTTAGTTTTATTGCCTCTTTTTACATTGTTTATTAATTTATTGACTAAACTAATTCATTAGTTATACATTATCAATGTTAATAATTTAGTTTTTAAATGTTGATTATTGTTAATTCATTAACTACACATTAAAGTATACTTTATGCTTTAGATGAAAGCACAAATTGCCATCTTTTAATTAATTTTGAATTAAGTAAATTAATTCTTACTAACATTTCCTAGTGTCCAAATTGTGATACAGTGTATTGGTTTAAAGCAAGTCCACTGACATCAGTGACATTAGTTGAGCCTCAAACAAGACTGAGAACAGAATTTGGTCAAAAGGACTGAATACACTTGTTAGTTTTAATAATTTTCTGCACAGCCTATGCCAGCAAAATATTTCCATACCAACTAAATATGCCAATATACCCTGCATGCACCCTGTGAAATGCTACAGATTAAAATAGCTCTGCTGTAAGCTTTTCAACCTCCTCCATTAAATTTGGGAGGAGTATATACACTCAGAAAGCCTTTAAATATGAAAATGTTCTCAGTTTTGGATCTCCATTGGCCTTCATTGCCTCCCTCTCTCCTGCCCTGTTGGATGGTTCTTGGATTTGCCACTAAAAGCCATCAAGAGCAAAACCTGCTCATCTCATTGACATAGGTAGTGAGTAGTCCAGGCTGAGAAATCAGCTCCTCTACCTGGATCCCCCTGGTTCCCTGAGGCTAGTCAAGGTCTTTGGTAAATCTTCAGAAAAGGGACAATAGGATCTCCTCCTGTAATGTCTTCTGCATGAAATGTTTCTAAAATTGTTCCAGCCAACACAAACTCTTACTTCTGTAGGAACAGAAGGTAATACTGTGTATTTTGCTGATCTGATTTATTATTTTAAGGCTCTATTTAGTTGACCTCCTGCTGCTGGCATTTGTTACATTTCCCAGATAGTAAAACTGAGCCTGTCTGACTTTCCATAAGCACTGGGAAAAGAGTCCTCTCCGCTCCACTCCTCTCCACAAGTTCCCACCGACCCTCTGCTGACAGCTCCTCTGCACTCACATGAATTCTTCCCACAAGCCTGGACCTGAGCACACAGCTTTTGTTTCATTTTTGGACATGCCTTTGTATGCTGCACTTCTAAGTAAGAAGCAAGATTGCATCCAGCTGCTCCAGACTATTTAAATTTTTCTGAAAGCGTGTTTGTCCTGGAACAGCCCCACTGAAAGGAACAGAGGAGTGGGACATGCCAAGTGTCTCCTTGGCAGCTCTGAACAAATCCTGCCTGATAACATGTTTCTGTTTGTTTTTCAAAAGTGGAGTAAGTTTATTGAAATCTCAATGATCATAATTAGGCTTCAAAAGTTAACGTTGTGTCAGTACCCAGAAAAGACATTGAATGTTGCCTTGGAGTCAAATTTCAGCCTTGATGTCGCTAGTTCCTGTGTGTGTGGTGCATCTGCTGGGCAATGACATCTTTAACCTCTTCAGCAAGTGTTCCCATCTGAGACTAGTAACAGCTCGAGTATAGGGCATCTTGTCCATCCTTTTGGTGCAGAACATACAGAGGCAGGCCCTCAGGTGCTGACGGAACAATACTGACCCCTTTCCAGCCAGGCTTTACTTTCTTTAAAATCCTGAATGAGTAGCTTCATTTGATGAACAGCTCCTTGGAATGCAGTGAGTCTACTGATAGAGTCCAGTTTACTTCACCAAATACCAAATTAGTCTCTACCTCAGCAGAGTTAATTTTTGGTGTTTCTGTAATTAAAAAGAACAAACAAACAACCACAGAGTTTGAGGGTTTAGTTTTTGGGTGTTGGGTCTTTCTGGCTTGTTACAACACCCATGGGACCTGTTGAAGTCTGGAGATGGCATTTGACCCAGAAAACACCTGTCAGTTGCAGAGTAGGGCACAGCTGAGAGGCCAGTAAACACCATACAGACAGCTTTAACTTCCAGCATCACTTGTCTTATGCCAGGCAGGGAAACGGATTGATGCAGCACTCAGCTGGCTTGTTTCCAGACTTCATTCATGGAGTCACCATGAGCAAGGCCTGCTCCTGTCTCCCTCAGCACTAGTGTGTCATATATTCCCAGAGCAGAGTGTGGCACTCTGTGCTTGGGAAAAGCAACTTTAATATTTTTCCATATTATTTGTGTGCACCACACGCTGGTGGAGTTTTCCTGCTGCTCTTTCCTCCTTTCTCTGGTTGCTTGTTTCTGAAGATGGCTCCTGGAACCTGATCATTCTTGAAGGATCCAGTCATAATTCAGTAGCTGTGCAGAAATCTCTGAGAATCTTTCTGTAGGTTTTAACTGTGTTGTGTGTGTTTTTTTGCCAATGTGTCTTCTGTGATTGTGTCTGTGCTCCAGGACTGGGATATCCAGCCTCAGGCGTGTGAAGAACTTTATTTGTCTTTCAGGGAGAGTTGGTTTAATTGAGATGTGCTGCTGTTGGGATCATTTTTTGTCTTCTTCAGTAATGCAGTTATGTTTTGAATCTAAGTCCTCAGCTAAAGTAAAAGTAAAGTATTTGAGAAAACTAAATAAAAAGAAATCAAATGTTTCTGTTGTGTGCAAAAAAAAAATAGTCTTTACAGTTTTATTTATTGAGATAGAAAGTAGGTGAGATAATGTCTTTACAGATGAAAACCATTCTCACAGATGGGGGTCTGCAAAATAAATAATTCAATCTTTTGTCTTTTTTTTTTTGGTGAATATTTGAGTATTACCATGTAGCATCTCAAGCTCTGATTTAGATACAAGTTGCAGAAAAGTAACTTCAATGTCATGGATCTGAAAGAAGGCAGGAGGCAGGGAAGAAGCCCTGTGCAGGGCCAGCGTCATGGTCAGGGAACTGAGAGCAAGCAAGGAAACTCTCAGCATATTTGGCTGAGAACTGACTGTGAAGAAATCAGAGGACTTTTTATGTCTTACCGTTTTTGGGCTTTCTTACAAAAAAATGAGGATTTGGAGTACTAAGCTCAGAAGGAATGCAGCTGCTGCTGCTGCTGCTTGGATAACTTTATAATACCTAAGTGTAAATCAATTGCAAATCTGAATGTATTTTTATGGCAAACGGACTAATTGCAGTATCTCTAAAATTGTACATACTACTCTCCCATACTCTACAGTTGCTTTAAATTTGTGTTTGTTTTTCCAGTTGAGGATGCTGGTTTTGCCTGTTTTCATGTGCATTTAATACATTCTGTAATATATTATTTCCTGTATATTTGCCTCATTCTTCTGTTATGACACTGGAATTAGTTTGAAGTCTTTCCTAGCAAAAAGACCCTGCTCTTCTCCAAGACCTTTTCTTCCTTATCAAAGTTAATGGTCGTATAACATGTAATTCCTTGTAGCAGTGAAACTGTTACCCTCATAATTCTCTTAAGGGATGTTAGTGGCGAACTCAGTTTGACATATGAGCCGGAGCTCTTCTCTGGCATTTTGGTATTTTGACTGGCAGGGTATAGACAGTTTGCTGTATAGGTTATAGGTACAAAATATTTATCTTACTAATAGGTGATGTCTCTGAAATTGTGAAACGTTTTATTAGACAGAATGTACAGTCAGGTAGTTAAAGGGAATGTCAGGAACTTATAGGAGAGTTTAGAATTAAAGTTGTCACATGTAACTTTGAATTTAGCATTACCTAGTTTATGAATATTTAATCATCTCCTCTTAATATTTCCTTGTCATTTCCTTTTCCTTTTTTATTCCTTACTATTGAAATATTTCTAGATTTAAAAGAAAGACTTTTGAGGATAAATATAAGTTGACAGGAGGAATATAAGCACTGTTAACAGATCAAAGTATTTCAGGTAACTGCAGCAGATTTGCATTAATATAGTTTTGAGATTAAGATGCAAACAGCTAGAGGCTGTTTAGACTCATTATCCTCTTTAGACTTAATTTATAATAAAAACATTATTTTGATATTACAAACAGACATAAACGAGCTCAGTATTTTGCCAGTGTGGGGAGGGAAGGGTTGAAAGTGGAAGAATGGCAAGGAGAATGGTAGATTCCATCAAGTGACCTTGCAGCTGGGAATGCCGAGGCCTGGAGAATAACAGTGTGGGAAACCATATATTATGCCTACTGCTGTTTATCCTTTGTCTGTTTGAGAAGAGGAATTTCTGTGGAGATAACACAGGTGTTTACAGAAACTTGGAGGCCCTCTCCCAAACATGTTTGAGCTCCCTGTCTTGGGAGAGAGATCAAAACAGAGATCATAAAAAGCAGAGAGGAAAATCACGGCATGGTGTTAACCCATGTGTGTGTGGCCCTTTGATAAATGAGTGCAAACAGCAGCCCTGATGCCCTGCCTGGGACTGGGCTGTGCCTGCACCCTCATTTTGGGTGTCTGCAGCCCAGTGTGATTTTGGGATCCTCTAGCCAGTGAGGTAACAAAATAAATTTACTCTTGGCATTTCAGTTGTGTTCTTTTGTTTGTCCTCCATCAGCTGTGTGCGTTGATTCATACAACTATATAAAAAGAGGGTCATTTGCCTGGAAATTCAGGAAGAAAAAACGCTCTGGTTCTCAGTATTTGCTGTTAGTTGTATGGCATGCTCAGAAGTAAAGTTTTGTAAATAAAACTCCTCCAGTTTGAATATGAGTCTAAGGTGAGTAATTCAAACAAGTTGGAATTAGTGATGGTGAATGACACTTTGGTGTTGCTGTGTGTCTGATACATATTTTCAGATAGGAAGCATGTAACTGTGTTATCTACAATTAATGTTTCTTCTTTGAATTTGAGAGACTGTCTAGGAAAAATAATTTTGTCTTCATGGGATGAGGATTGCCTTCACTGTAAGAAGAGTAATGGTTAGAAGGATTACTAGGGGCATATTCTAGGAAAGGATGGAGAATCTATTGGGAAGAGATGGGAGGCATTCAGCTGAACCAGATGGAGAAAGAGAGGTAGGGAAAACATATGCACATTCTGGGAGAACTGCAGTCAGAACTGGCTGAGTTTTTAGTGAAGACATCCTTTTTTTCTTGCATTCCTGAAGGGAGGTTGAGAAGGCTGTGAATAGAGTGGGAAGGTGTAAAGAACTTGAAAATTTGAAGTATAAGGAGGCTGGAAACATGCAGTCTGCAGAAGTGATACATTAATTTTGTGGACCAAACTTGTCAAAATTAGTCGAACAACAAGTAGATAAAGCTGGAGGCAAGTCAGTGTTTAAAAGCTGGGATTTATTTTTCTGTTGGCTGCTTTCTGATGCCAGATAGACAGCTATGTTTAGATTATTTGTGCTTGGCATATCAAATGTACCATGTTGTTTAGATACAACCCTTAGCCATTTCTGCTTCACCTTTTTCTTTGACTCTATGATCTGCTGCTTGGAGCTGTGCCCAGAGACCATTCAGAAGCTAAAATCCAGCCTGTTTGTTAGGCAGCACTTTATTGGAAGTGCCAGCAAAATTGCCTCCTGGCTCTTATTTGGGTTTGAGAGTGGAGCCTGACCTTCAGAGCATTAGGGATTTTGAAGGCTGGGATATTTGTAAGGTGGGTCCTTGCTGCTCCATTCCTGCTGCCTGGAGAGGGTCTCCAAGAGGCATCCCAATGGCACTCACTCTCCAGAGCCTGGCAGGTTCACCCTTTTCAGTGCTCCATGAAATTCTCCCCACATTACACTGCAGGTTTGGTCAGGATCTGTAGCTCCAATATAATTGAGCTGAGTGGATTAGTTTATGACTGTGTAGGCAGTTCATTTTTAAGTGACTAATGTTATTCTTGTTCGTAGGAAGGCTTGGCATAAGCACTTAGTTGATCCAAGAAGCACAGAAATGCCAGTCTGCAGAGTATATATAAAGGTTTCAAAAGGGAAAGAAGAACACAAAGAAGCATCATCAAAAATATATCACCATGACATGTTCCACTTCATACTGCTAATTGCTGTCTTTATACCTTGAGTGGTTTAGCGCCTTGTGGAAGGCATGGATTGCTGCATCTTCCATAGCTCAGATGAGTCAGTGGTTATTGAGGTCATGCCAGGTGCTGGAGATCTCTCCAGGGCAGATCTTGAAAGGGAGGTGCAAATTCTGAAGTGTTTGAGAGGCATATGAAAGTGTTATAGATTGACTGCTTCAGAGCATGCTAGGTGATCTATCTTTTTAAAAAGCCACACTTGTGAAATTGCTGTTATAACAACTGAAATTTGTTAACATTAAAAAAAAAAAAAAAAAAAAAAAAAAACTCATGAAAGTGTTTGAGGCATTCAGGATACCTTGGGGAGCCAAATGCCCTGGAGGAAAATTGTGTAAATCTTTTCTTTGTTTTTAAATATGCAAAAATTTAGGATGGGCTCCCAAGAGCTGCCAAGGATTGCCAAGATTGACAAGGAAAGCTTATGGAAAAAATCAGAAATGACTGATAGATCAGTTTAGCATTGACTGTCAGCAGGAGAATAGTACTACATTTTGCAGTGCTTCTCTTCATAGAATATATTCTAAACAGTTTTTTACTTTTAGTCTGATTGAAAAAAAAAAAACAGTGTTGCTGCTTTAGCATTACACTTTTGACTCCCATGTGGAAGCCCACGTGGGCCACAAGTTCATCACAGCCATGTAGTTCAGGAGCAGCACTGCCTTGAATGAATGGGGCTTCTTCCTTTCTCCCAAAGGCACAGAGGATGTAACATGTACTAGAAGGGAACAGTTATTTCCAAGTTTTGCTGCTTGGGCCATGCCAGCAACAGAGGGATTTTGTAATTCTGTGCCTGCTAAAAGGGCAGCTTCATCTCACCACAGTCTTCCTGGATGGTCATCCACATGTGAACACAGCTAATTCTATGTTTGTCACTTCCTTTCAGCCACGGAGGTTTTTTTAGTGAATACTAGTGTTTGCTTGAAAAAAGTAGCTCAAATTACAATTGTGATTTATCTGTCACGTGGTTTGGGACATTACCTCTGTAGTGTCGGTTCTTACAAACTTGATGTTTCTGAATGTTTTAGAATATCATCTACTAAGAAACATATTTTAAGTTAGTATTTTGGAGAAGGGAGGTAACACGATGCTTGTAACAGATGACCTTCAGCCCTCAAGGAGTACAGAGTATTGCAGGCTAATTACCTAAAATGTATGCATCTAAATACATTTAGAACTGAAGGCTGATAAAGGTTACTTATTTTTATAGTATGTAATTGACAGCATCCACAGGGTAGAATTTGTACACAATGAAAGTGAAGGTATTGCTTCCAGTTTTAGTCATGACAGTCTTTCTGCAGGTGTCATTCAGCAGTCTTGGTGTTTTGCCCAAGGTGAAAACTCTTTTGTCCAAAGAAGTTTAAATAAAGCAATGCTGACATTAAACAGGACATTCCCACTGTACACCTACCAAAAATCTGTATATCACTCATTCCTCTTGGCTCTGGGCATAGGATACATTTCTTAGGTAGTTCAGAGTCCTCTTCCCTTTCATAGCACAGAATGGTCAGACATTTGCTTTGCAATTAGCTGCACATGCAGAGATGCTGCCAGCTGCTTTCTGTGGTGTTCCAAAGCCCTCCCAACTCTGCCAGCTGGAGGATTCATGTGAATGGGGTCAATATTGGGGTCTATATTCCCACTTTGTACTGAATCCATCCAGTTATTTGGTAAATCTCCCTGTGAAATAGGTTGTATCAAACTGACAGTCTGCTGTGTCAGCTGTACTGCAGGAACAGAAATACTCAACCAACTCTTCATCTTTTTCACTACATCCCCCAGGAGGAGACATTTTAAAATCATTTCCATCCTTGTAAATTGTAGACTGGAACACTTAATGCTCTGCAGAGTATATCTCTGCATTGCCACTAGCATTTATTTGGAGTAAAATGTTGTGGACAAAGCTGTTGCATCTAAATAAACGTCTGACTCGGTCCACTTCCCTTTTCATCCCCTTATAAGATTTTATTTTAAGTTATCCTCAATAAGTGCAGCACTTGAGTGGCCATATGCTTGGCAAAACACAGATAATTTACAAATGTTGTTTGTATTAGTTTTTGTAGTTCTGAAGTTATTTTAAAAACACAGCCTAAAGGACTTCTTCCAGAATTAATATGTTTTCACATAAATCTGGAACTGCCCATACATCTCCTCAGATCTTCAGAAAAGTGCATTTAGTACATTAGTTTCATGCTGAAGTGTTAACATTTTAGGTTGTTTTATTAGGAGAGAATAAAGAACTCCTGCCTTGTTGAAAATTTGTTACACAAAATAAGGATGAAGAGGTTCCAAAAGAGCTAATGCTAAGCATTGGAAACTGGATGAAGCCGTGCAGATTGGAAAGATTCCCAAGACATCTGGTAATTAGCTTCCAGTTCTTATGGAGTCCTGCCCTGTGAAAGCTGCTGCTGCTTGGTGCAGCAGGAGTGAGATGAAGCCTAACTCTGAAAAGCTGGATCTTTGTGTTCAGGAATTATCAGTAGGCTATTGAAAACTCTATGACTACCCCTTTGGAAAACTAACTCCTACCAAAAATATGTCCAGTATTTCTCCCACTGCAGGATTGTCTTCTGGCATTTGCTTGGCACGATGGGGAAAGGGAACAAGCTATCAAAGAGTACTTTCTGGCTTTCCCTGCCTGAGCCAGTGTGCCAGTCTGCCCCACACCAGCTTGCTGTGCTCCCCAGGGATTGCACCACAGCTGGGAGTTGCTGGAGCATGACTGGCTGGTTACTCCCCTGCCCAGCCCAAAATGCCAGAGAGGGTTGGCACTGCTGTCACAGCTGGCCCCGGCATCCTTCTCCAGGGAAGTAAGGTAGCACACTCAGGTGCAAGGGACCTAGAGCCAGTACAGAGCTTGATCCTTTTGTTATTATTATCATTATTGTTGTTATTATTACTACTACTATTGTTATTTTCCATGGGGGAATTTTTTGTTTCGTTAAGGAAGATTTAAACATGAAAGAAAACTTGCTATTTGAGTTAGTTTTGTAAGTTGTCTCTTGGGAGCACTTGTCTATACCTGGTTATAGGATAAAGGGATGTTTGTGGGGTTTCTGAGGTTGAGATGTATAAACCTTCAAGCAGTGAATGGGAATTGCTGAGACCCAGTGCTTTGGTTACTTGTCAGAGACTTGGGAGACTACTTCTGTACCCTGTTCTGCCCCTTACCTGTGCAGCTACTTTTATCAAGTCATTGCCCTCTCATGTATATTATTCTTTGTGTAAAACAGAATATTGACTTGTCTTAGATATCTGCTGTAAAAGTGGTTAAGAACAAAATTATATATTTATTACTTCTTTTTTTTTTACAAATATTTTACCATCTAAACATCAGCAGTCAGTCCCAGCACACTCATTACTAGTAAAGATGTTTATCTTTTCAGCTCTGAGTCTATTAAGTGCAATGAGCAGACAGCTTGTCTTAAGTTAATTTTATAGCAGTTCACTACTTAAAAATTAGGCATTTGCAGCAGAGAAAAAGCTTTATTGAGATTTGTTATCAGAAAGAAAATTACTTTTTCTAGATTGAAAATGTAAGCCAATGTGTGGTTGAAGTGTTCACTAAATTATACTGACTGAAAATATGAAGGAAGTAGAGTTACATATGAATATATAATATTAGGACATGTTGGAAGATATTATACTTAATTTGATATAACCTGATGAATTTTGCTGCAGTAGACATCATCTCCACCGATAAATCATGCTTGTAGCTTCAAGTAAAAACCATACACAGTGTGAGTCTTTTCTTCTTAAGATCACAGCCATTCCATGTCTGTGTTGTAGCAGTGTCTAATTCCTGAATGTGGTGCAACTGGTGCAGCTGCCTGAGCTATTGGAAAGAAGGATTTAGCACCCAGTGTCTGTGCTGTCCATGTGCTTTTGATTTGCCCATGGTCTGAGCTTCTGTATCCTGCTACAGGCAGAAAAATGCCACTTCCCAACAGCTGCCTCCAGTCTGGGCTGTGAGAGAAAATGACTTTTCTTACAATGGAGCTCCAGCATATCTTAGTCTAGTGGTACCAGTGGTCCAAGCTCAACAGCAGAATTCCATGGGGGTTGCAAATCCCTTGACCTAAGCAAATTCAGTGGCAGCTCCCTTAGAGAGGGGTACAAAGCCCTACTCCCACAGCTAACCCAAACAGGCTCTGCTCCTTACATTACAACTATATCCACAGAGAACATTTGCTTTGAATGTTCAATTCTTGGTAGAGGAAGCAATAGTTGGGCTGGATCTAGCTTTTCAATAAACAGATTTTACTAGGTGAGACTTGTTTCACTCAGATGTTTATGACTTTGCTTTCCTTTGCAATGATTATTATTTTCACATTTTTCTTTAGTGTAGTACACTTTTGTGGAGTAAAATAAACTCATATCAGACATTGATTTATGTGTATTTATATGCATGATGCTTTCTCTATTCCTTTGAATTGCTCTGGTTTTGGAACTAAAGTTGGTATTCCCAGAGTGTTTTAATGCTTTTTATGCACAAATTACATTTATATATTCTCTGTACCAAGTATTGCTTCATCTGTCTTCAGTTCTGCATTACACAAAGCAGTTTCTTGTCCTCAACTGATTTGTTTTGAGACTCTCCAAACACTCATATTTAACTAGTGTGGTGGACATTGTAAGGCTAATGTTTCAGACCCCAAAAGGAGCCTGCCCTGTCCTGGTACAGCACAGATAATGCTCATAATGTTGGGTCACTCTACAACTCACATACTAAATGAACATTGTGGAAATGTCAGAGGGAGGATCCTGAGCCCCGATTTTATCCCTGCTGTAGCTCTGGAGCTGCACATGCAGAATATAATTCCAGCATGTGTTAAGCCAGTTGAGGTTGAGCTGCTGCAGCCCCCCTCTTTTGCCCTCCTCCCCACTGCAGCAGTTCTTGTGCTGGTGCTGGCATCCGAGCCAGTCTGCAGCCAGCTGCTGCTTCCAGGAGTCTTGGCAGCAATCACTGGTTACTTCTCAGCTTGCTCAGCAACACAAAGCAATTAATATCAAATAATAAATTAGATATGTAAAAATTGTCAGCAATGATAAACTTGTCCCTTGCACAGAATGTGAAGCTTGTCATAATTTTGCTCCAAGCAGGATTTAAAGCTCATAGCCAGAGTTCGGGTGTTCAATTTCAGTGGTAAAAGAAAAAAAAGTGAGAAGCTCATTTAATCAACCCTCAGTGTAGGAAATTTTGTTGGCCAGTGTGGAGACTTAACTAAAGACAAACCTTCTGAACACTGAACTGTTGTGCTGAACAAGGTTCTTGAGTTTTGCCTAATCAAATTCATGCCCCTTCAAAACAGGTAACTTACTTTCAATTCAGCTCGTCCACATGGTGACCCCAAGCACATTTGGAAAGGAGCTGGACTGGAGAAGGTGTTTATATTGCATGCAAGGTGGAGAAAGTCTTGGTATATGAACTGTGAAAGAACAATTCTTTTTTGAGAAATACAGCCTTTTTCTAGTTACAGAGATTTGCATCAGACTTTTATGGCTTCAGGGTAGGCACCTGACAGGGAGCTGTGGCACAGCATTTTCTGGTTTGTTATTCTGTACAGTCTGATGTGGAAAGGGATAGAGGCAAGAGGAATAATATTTAAAGGTAATAATAGAATTACATTTGGGAGAAAGCCTGTGCTAGAAGGTTAGGAAGACTGGACCAAGAACTGACTTAGATGCTGAAAATACAGGCTTCTTTTGAATGAAAATATTCAGTGCTCACTGCAGGTTAACTTTCAGGAAGTTAGTATGAAGCAGCTCTAAGTACAGAACTGATATGCCTGTATTAGAGGTCAGAAATCCCAAGTAGGTGCTTCTTAATCAGAGTGTTAATGTGTGGCAATAGAGGCAGGGTTACCTGACAGACTGGTTCTGTCTTCTGCGTGGGGAAGCTGGAACTTCTTTGCTGAAGTTGAAAGCTGATTTTTTTTTAAGAGGTGGGGGAAATGCATCTTCTAGCTATATGTTGTGAAGTGGTAGAGAAGCCCAATCATGGACATCCTGGAGGTGGAGGAGGAGGTTCCACTGTGGAAGCACCAGGCATGTTGGGTGTTCATCTTCTTGACAGGTGGATACACGCACATTTCAGTGAAGGTGACTTCTCAGCAATTCTCTCTTTCTTGGTCCTTCATGAAGTACCTGAATAAATCATGTTCTAGAAATTGCACTTTATCCTTTTATGATATTAGAATCAAATTTTTCCACAACATTAACACTGCTCACAAGTTTAATCACAGAGTCTGCCTTTAGGCTTGAATTACTGGATGGTGGTGATTCTCTCATTCACCGGTGTGTTTTCTGTCTTAAAAAAACACTGTTCATAGATGTTGCTTTCAATTTTTGGATGAAGGTACCTTCCTTAAAAAACAAGACATAATCTGCAGAGAGGTAGAAGATTTTTTTAATACCTTGGTCACATTTTTAATACATTTGGAATTGCCTAACAATTAGGTATTGGGTATAGCTTGATAGCTGGAGATTTCATTTGAATAGCTTAGTTAACTAGCAGGCTTAGTCTGTTGAAAACTGCTCGCTTCTTGTTCTTAGGCATGAGTATTTATATGTTTACTACATTTTTAAAGCCAGTTGTATTTTTAGTTTAAATAGGTCTTTTAGTGAAATTGTTTTAATGTCTTTCTTCCTCCATCTGAAGGGTGTGCATAAGGGATGTTGGGAACAATAGGTTTTTCTCTTTGTTGACATTAAAAGTGTTATTGAAAATATTGGTAGGAAATCCTGAACTGGATTTCACAGTGTCACTTAGCTTTGTGACGTGAAGATTTTGCAGTAAAGGGTGGAGGTGGCTGATATCTGAAACACATGGATGCCTCAGAACAACTGAATGACTTAATAAAATATAACCTCTAGGTGGTAAGGTGGTGGTCTGGGATTTTGGAGTTGCATGTTGCAGTCATATTCCCCAGCACACATTTTCTGGATGTATTTGTGGGCGGACACCTTAAACTAAGGCTGCACAATTTCTCAGGTACTGTGTGATTCTCTCAGTGTGAATTGCTAGAATCAGTATGGAGGCTAAAGATACTGAAAAACAAAATATGTGTGTATTCCAAATGAGTTTTGTTTGTGTTAGGGAGTTGAGAAGGATTCTCGTTCATGGAAGAAAAGCAAAATTTTCCATGTTTATTAAACCAAGGTTCATCAGTAATTTGGAGTGGAAGAAAAATGGGAACTGTGTACCTGCAGATAAATTTCTTCAATGAAGTGATTTGGCCCTGCTACAAATTAAATTTTATATCAACAGCAAGGAAATAGTGTTTTGACACTAGCACTACAGGTCTTTCAACACCGATGAAAGGGATCTGGTCTTTTATTTTGTGCTAAATTAAAGCTTTGTTATTATGAACACATGGCAGAGTAGCAGGAAATGTTTCCTTTTACTGACTGTCCGGCTCTGTGTTTTATTAGGTAGTATGGGTAATTTCTCCTTTGTAGGCATACAAAAAGGACTTATGTGCATATTTCAAGTTAGTTCCTGCTGAACATTTGTTTTATTTTAATTTTTTTTTTATGCCTATGAGATTTCTGTGTTCAGAAACAACTCACATTTGGTAAACTTATTTGTGTATAGCCTGGGTCACTTCTTTGTCAAGAGCATAGTCATAGAAAATCTGATGTGTTTTGTTACATGATTTAAGTATTTCTATTGTAATTTAGTAAACTGTGTTCTGGTATTTAGTTACTTTTTCAAAAGAAAAATTACAGGAATTCTGCCTCCATAATTGGCTTGGGTTGTCCTGGAAGACGGAAAGGACCTGCACAGACTCCTAACTGCAGCAGTAAAGGTCCTAGGAACTAGCAGGAATACAAGGAGGAAAGTAATCTAAAGCTATTGTAGCAATGAACCAATTTAATGGCGCTTTAGGCAGTGGAAAAACTGTCAGCTTTCCAAAATACATTGCTTGGTTTTTCTACATATTACAGCTTTGATGAAATTAGCAAATGATTTGTTACTTAGTTTCCTTTGGTAACAACAGTGTATATTCTTCTCCTAATGGCAAGTTTAGCACTGGAGGTTCTAGTGGTGTAAAACACATCTTTCCCTTCAGGGTGATTAATAGCAGACCTGCACTGGCTGAGGTCCCCTGATGGTACAGTGGGACCTGAACCAAACACAGCCACGTGGTTAACATTTCTAAGCCAGAGCAAGCAGCTAAAGTTCCTGCCCTACTCTGGCTGCAGGAGGGGAAATGACACCTAATGAAGGATAAAGCTAATAATCCATTGATGGTTTTTGAACGTGTATTGTTTGGCCAAGTTAGTTTAGGCTGGGTCAGCACTTTGCTTGGAGTAGCCACACTGCTCTTGAGGAGTTCTCAAATTGCACTTGCTTTGCATTGAACCATGTCCTTGGGCACAAGTTCTGCACTGCTTTATAACCAGCTGAATTATCAGGGGATCCATGAGGTAAAAATAGGTTATTGTTTTGGGGTTTTTTTAATGCTAATTTCAACGTTTCAATTGTGAGGATTTGATAGACTTTAGGGAAGTGACACAAGGAAAGATTTGTACACTGAACTAGATCCTTACATCCTCAATTCCACAGAGCCTCTGTGGATCTGCTAGAAGCAGTAAATAACCTTTCCCAGCAAACAAGTGTAGCACGTAGTACAGTGGCAGGTAAAATAAAAACAGTTATAGCTATATAAAGAACACAATAGACTGAAACTTTTTCTTTGTAAAAAATTGCACATAACATCTAAACCTTAATAGTGAGCACCTTATCAAAATGTGTTTTCTGCACAGTTTTGATACATTGCGGTAGACAGCCCTCATGTGTCCAACCTTAGAAAAATGCTGTAATCCTAAAATTAAGGCTAGACTTGTAGCTCCTGCCAGTGAAACCAGAATGTTTTCTGTGTGTATAGGATGGGGAACCACTTTCTGTGTAGTACTCAGATTCTTTAAGTAAAGGTGCTTAGGTGCTGGTACCGATATGAATGCTGAGAATAAGCATTCCAGAGAGCCTTGTAAATAAGGCATTGAAAAATAAAGAAAATAGAAATTGTTATCCATGCTTGTCATAGGTCATAGAACTGAAAGCCACACACAAACATATGCCTTTTAATGTTCATTTTCTTTCTTGCAAAATCACAAGAGTGCCTCCACACTTGGAAAAGAGAATTAAGAAAAAAAAGGATAATAGACAAATTTTCTTCAAAATGTTGAAAATATCAAAGAAAGAAAATATTTTGAGCATTTTCTATTCCCCTACTTATCATTAAAACATAACTATTGCTAAATGATCTGTGCTCTCTCCAGCCTCACTGAGCAAGTCAGACAGCTTGCACCAGATAGATATCCTTTGGTTGCTTCTGAGATTACTTTTTGTTCTTTAATTACCAGCAGCATGAGTGTGTATCTGTAGCTAGATAAAAAGGTAGTGTGCTACTAGATAGGGTTGTCTAGTTCTGTTTTCACTCACTTTCTCACTGCATGGAGGGGTGAGGAGGATTTTCTCAAGTGCTGAGCTTAGTGGCTTGAGTAAGGAGCCAGGCTCTCCATTGCTGTTGGTGAAAGGTAGGTGTCACCAGAGGGAGATGGAACACATTGGTGTTAGGGACTATTTAGATATTCTGGGTGCTGCAGTCACTCTTCTCTCTACCCTGATTGTCTGGGTAGCCTGAGGGGCAAACAGCAGTGTCCACACTAGATATCCTGCATGGTAAATATGGATCTCCACCTCTGTGATAAGTTGAAGTTACCTGAACCTGGGGCACTTTTCTTCCATGGGAAATGAGTTCATCAAGCTCTGAAGCTGAGAAGGTGAAGCAGGCAGACTCCCTACAGATTGGGTGTGTATATTTACCTGAGTTGTATATGCTGGTGGCATCTGTCACAGCCCCTTTAGTATCTCATGGTGTGGCACTGAACTAGCTAATTCAATGGCTTTAGCTGAGACAGTGGTTCCAAAACACAGACTTTTGTGCTGGTAACATCCTGAGTGCCTTTCCTCCAGCAGGATTTGTAAAAGTCAATTTCCAAAGCTATGTTGAAGATTTTGCAGAACTTCACTATACTGTAGCATTATGAAGTGGATTTTTCAAGTACAAGGTTATGGAACATGCTTGAGGGCATTTTTCATTCTTTACTTAGTACCTTCAGTTGAAATAAGAAAAATAAAAAGAGATGTCTTATCCCTCTCTTAAAGCAGTGTCTTCACTTACACTGCTGTAAAAATTACACAGTGACAGTTGTGGCTGAGCTTTCCAAGAGTTTTGCTTTGGCTGAATCTCATTTTGAAATAAACATCTGGGAAGGATGGAGGGAGGTCTTTCCTTACCTTTCTTTCCTAATTCTCACCCTACGTGCCCCACTTGGTTTGTTAGCTGCTGCCTTTGTAATAATGAGTAGAGATCTTTTCCAGCCTTTACAGTTCTCTGATTCTGCCTGCTTGGATGTCTATCACACCTGACGGCAGAGCCTTTGAGAGAAGAACATGAGAAGATATTCCACCACTTAAACATGTGCCGTGTAGGCACCCCCAGTGTTTTTTTTGAGGTGTAGACCAGTACCTTTAGTTCTATGATACCAATGACATTTCTTGTAAGACTTTTAGAGTCTGACAGACTTCACTGTTGGAAGCTTCCTAAAAACAAGGACACCTCCTCCCAGTTGTATGCCATTGCAGGCCCTTATTCTATATCATAATAAAGCATAACACAGAGTTAACATCAAATTTGGACAAATTACATTTTCCTTCATCCTTCTCTATTAGCATAGTCTCAATACTATGAAGTTGCATTCTGTCGCCAAATTTAGAGCCTTGTGTTTTAGAGGAGGGCTGTTGACAGCAGTGCATTTAGTAAGTAAATTTGCAGAAAGCAAAATGCTACCAGCATCATGTAGATTGGAGATTTCTTGTCCTAGTTTCTTGTCCTGCATTTAGTTCCATATGGGCAGCTTCAATGCATTTTGATTTAACAAATTGTAACAAAAGCTGAACTTGGATTTCTGTAACCACTGCATCGGGAGTGGTTACAGAACTTCTTGCTTCAGAACTTCTTGCTTAGTGGTTACAGAACTAACAGGCTTTTTGCTGGTGTGAATGCCACTGCATCCACATGAATGCTCTTGACACTGTTCTGGAAAAGCTGTCCTTCATCTTCGGGAAACTTGGGAGCCAGGGTTCAGCAGAGTTAGGTTTGACAGACCTGGTGTGACCCCATGGGCTCCTCAAGTTTAACCTCATGTCTTTTCAAATTCACACTCTGAAGTCACACTTATAAATTAAATCTGTTCTGTGGACTAGCTTGGCTACAGCATGGTCATAAATCCTTTGTCTTATCTGAATCAGGTATATATCCCTCATTGAAGTGACATAATGAATATTTGGTTAGGAAGCAGATGCAGCCAGTTAACTCTAATTTATTTTTAAAAAGCAATCCATCTTTAATGTATGAAGTAAACCCCCCTAATTTTGCAAATAATATTTTGTCATTTCAATTAAATTGCTTTGTTATTTTGTCTGAGATTTTTTTAGCCCATATTGTACAAAAATTAATCAAGTGGATTTTTTATTGAGAATTAAGTATTTTTGTGATGTTCTGAAGCTAATTTAGGAGGACAGCAGGCTGTTAGCAATGGGCTGCTCTTGTATGTTCTGTAGCCAAAACACTGAAGTTGTCATTCAGACCTATTCCTCTACCAAGATTTTGTGTTTTGAGACTACCAGCTCACGGATGCCCAAGCTCTGACTTAGTAAGTGATTGACTCTGGACTGGTGCTTTACTTAATAATGACTGATTCATTGGGCTGAAATGTCACTGATTTGATACATCCATTTCATTAATTTGAATTTCATCCAGCTGTTGGAGATGTATGAAAAAAAGGTACCTGACATGCAGAGCAAGAGCACTAACCTCTGCATTAAACTATAAAGCAGTCATTAGGACATCTTATGCTGAAATTGATTTGCTCCACAGAAATTTGGTTTTCAAGCACAATACTAATTAGCTGTAAGCTTGATGAATGTCAAGAATTAATTGAAACATTTCAGTGGCCTGTGTGGGTTTTAAATGGTGTCATTATTGCCCCAATATTTTCAGTTCCTACACTAATTGTTTTTCAGAGAGCATGAATAAAATTTTCTTCTGGAGGGACTGAAGGTACAAATGGTTCATTGCATTACCAAAAATGGACCTGTTTGCTTCTAGAGTTCCCTTTTTTTTTTTTTCTTAAAATGTATCTCGTATTTTCCTTCCACTTCTATGCATGCACTTCAAATGGAAAGTAAGGTGTTAGACTCAAACTTTCTTTTTTTTTTTCCTGGAAAATGCTTTTTTTTTTTTTTTCCCAGGAGAATGCTCTGGAGGCCAGCATTCTCTTGTTACCTACTGTCGTTTTGGCAACAGGCAAATAGCTACAGCTTCATAAAATAATTTTTTGTTTTTAATTGAATGGGGTGTCATCCAAATTCCATGATTATTTTGTCCTGTTTATGAAAGAACTGCAACATTTGGTACATGAAATGTCTTCAAGATAAAAAGCATATTGGAAATTTATGAATTGAAAGAGAATTCATAATCATAATTATATATTTTTTCTCAAATATGATCTTAATGTAAAAATCCCTAAATTTGGGGGGGGGGGAGGATTGCAGATCCATAGTGCAGACTGCTCATATTCCTTGTCTCTGATGAGCGTCTCCATGTTTGACTACATAGTAAGGATGAATGTCCCACATGTTGTGTTACAGACTGCAAACATATGTATGACAAATACGTGGGCTGACATGGCATAGGAAGAGCCTTTTATTTGCAGGGAATTTCCTCTGTGTGTCAAGCAGTTCCAGAAACCACAAATTCCCAGGCTCCAGTGTGGTGCCATGCCCTGTGACTCGCTTCATATGCAATGCATGTATGACAGTCCCAGGGCCTGTTCCTTCCACCACAGAGGGACAAGGATGGGGCTGCTTCAGCATGTCTGGGAAATGGAGGTGGTGCCTGGGAAGCTGCCCAGGTGGGGAAAATGGAAAGGACCTTTTACAGGTCTGTGTCACTGGCTTATCTGCATAGATGTCATCAGGCCGCTGTGTCTGCATGAGTTCAGTGCTGCTGCTCTCCACAGCAGTCAGTTCAGTAAGTTTGGCTCTCAGCAGGGTGGATTCAGGACCTTTTGTGGAAGGTTAGGTTAATTTTTATTCAGGCTTGCTAAAGATGTGATTTTTTTTTTTGGTAGTTGTTCCTTTTTGTGGTGAGGGGGAGGGGAGGGGTTTATTGTTTGGTTAGGGTTTTTTGTGAGGAGGTTAGATGGCTATTGTGTGATAACAGCATTAGTGACAGCTCAGAATTTGAGAAAATGCTGGATCATTATCCATTCTTTCAAACCATTACTTTAAGAAGTAATTATGCAGTAACCCTTCCCCTAGTGAGAAATGCATTCTTAAAATAAAATATTTTTGGCTCGTTGTCTCATTTCCGATTGCCCAGAGGCATAGCACAAATATATCCTGAAGAAACAGTTATTTGGAATGACTACTGCAAGAAGCTCAATTCCATGTTACTTGGTTCTCTCACCCTTCCCTAGTTTGCTGCCCAAGGGTGTAACATTTCACTCTAGCCTATGAAACAAGTAGCAATAAATGTGTATCAATATACTTGAAAGACACATTTTTATGAAGATGTGATCTGTTAAATGCTTGGAGAAGCCATGAATGTGGTCAAGATGTAAAACTCCTTTTGTGTACGAATATGATGGCATCGAAAGGGTGATGTAGAAACTCAGAGCAATGACATACTCAAGAAAATAGATCTGGGGATATGTTTTGGACAGTGAAAAACCAGTAGTGCATGGTCATTCTATTTCATTGCTGTCTCTTCAAAGGGGACAGCAGAGTACCCAGCTTTTGTGCCAGTATAAAACACTTAGCCCACTGAAATTAGCTGGAAATGGAGCAGGTGTTAAAAATAATCAAATGGTTTTTATACAATAAAATGAATGCTGAAGGAAATCCATAAAATACCTCTCTCAAAGGTACATCTGAGTCTTCCTTTCCCTCTCCTCTTTTTTCTTTACACAGTGCCGGTCCTAAAGGAGATAACATTTATGAATGGAGATCTACTATACTTGGACCTCCAGGTTCTGTATATGAAGGAGGCGTTTTCTTCCTGGATATCACATTTTCATCTGACTATCCATTCAAGCCACCAAAGGTAAGGGTAGGATTTTTATTGTGCTTATCATTTTTTCACGTGAGAAGAATACAGCTTGCAGCCAAATGACTGCACATCGCTTTCTGAATAGCAAATTTGTTTATGGTCTCTTGAAAACTACAAGGTCCAAAATCTTGGCTTGCAGTCTCTGAAAAATCCCATCTAATTTACTTCTTGATTAACACAGTCAGTGCTGATTTCCAAAGTTCACCAAGTGATAAATGAGATGATAATTCGGATCAACAGGTAAAATTCAAGAAATTTTAGTTCTAGTAGAAGATAACAGAAGACTTTCTTATGTTGCCTTCTTCTCATTCTAGCTACTAAAATAAGTGTTTAATAGTCTTTCCTGTTATGAGCCAGATTGTATATTAAATATTATCAGTAATTTTTAAAAAACTAAGAAAAAGCTAAAATAAGTTCACATAGAAAACTGGAGTGTTATATTGTGACTTTAAATTGGGTAAACTAGTGTGATGAATTTCCATTATTTTAAAATGTCCATTTACTACTGCTAAAATCAGCAATGTTGTTTGATAATGTTTTTGAGCAAAAGCTCTTTTTATTAAATTAAACTAATCTTAAATTAAAATGTGACTTCCTTGCTCAGAAATAGTATGAAGACTTATTATATTGTAATTTACTAATGGATATGAAGGAATTTAAAGGTCATTCCCTTTTCCCCTCTCTTAATGCCAAATTGCCAACTCTTGACCAAGTCACTACAAAAGACACTGCAAAACTCTCACAACTAAATACATTTTACCACACAACATTGTACGACTTACATCTTTGGGTGCTATAACTAGTTACTATAAATCTAATATCTTTTTTCATTCCCAGAATGATTACAACATAAAGAATATACACTCTGTATTTTGTACTTCTCTTTAACCCACATTAGTAAGTTCTGAATTAAGAATGTTATACTGAAGTGATGCACAATTTTGGACAAATTCCTCATTCTAATCTTGTAGATTTTTTTTAGAGCATGATCGTTTTTAAGTTTTCAGGATACACTGTGAATTCCACTCCCCTCCCCCATCAGTATGGAGAAGAAAAATTTCCATATGTTCTTGAGATTTGTGTAATTAAAGCAGTTACATATGTCTCACTTCTTATTTGTGTAGACTGTTCACATGCTTTATCAGTATTAATCTGAAATAGTTTAAGGATGGATTTAGTGTAATAGCATTGTTTTGGCTGTACATTATTTTCTGCCTAATGAAGGGTAAGGACAAAGATTTCATTGTTAATTTAACAAGACTTTTCATGGTCTGTATTAGGCTTTTGAAAGAAAGAAAAATATTAATTAATACTGCACATGCAGACAAATTCTCTGTACTTCTTCACCTTCAGAAACCACAGTAAAGTGACATTTGTAATTAGAATGTTCCTGACATGTGGTATGTTCATTAAATAGCTACCATACTATAAAGTAGGTCCTTACAGAGAGCCTGTGTGAAAGCAGTTTATGCCCCTAATCTCATCATGGTAGGTTTCTTAAAAACAGCCCTGGCTACAGAAAATAGTCACTCTTCTGTTAAACAGTTGTGGTTTGGAAGGCAAGCAGAGAGGAGCTGCATCTGCAGAAGCTCTGCAGAACTGGATCCCACGGGCTGCTCAGAGCCACGGGCACCATCCCTGGGCAGCACTGAATGACTCTCTCTGTCTCTTGTGCTGCGATTTCAGGTTACTTTCCGCACCAGAATTTATCACTGCAACATCAACAGTCAGGGAGTCATCTGTCTGGATATCCTGAAAGACAACTGGAGCCCTGCTTTGACTATTTCAAAGGTTCTGCTGTCTATTTGTTCACTTCTGACAGACTGCAACCCAGGTAAGGCAATGATAGTTCACTGAGAGACTCACAGTCGTTTGACTTAGTTGCCATGGAATGTAATTTGTATGTTTGATTGCATGCAGATTAAATAGAATTTAATATTTTTTTAATTTGCAATGAAGCAGTCCATATTGGACATGGTCCCACTTTTAATGGTGTTTTACACTCCTGTGACATAACAGAAAGTAAATAGCACTAAGTCCTTTCAAGATATGATGGAGAAAATAAGCTGATGTCATTGAAGGTCTGTACTGAAGGAGCCTCCAGCAAATGAGTGTTCAGTCCAGGAAAGGAGCAACATTCTCCTGAGATATAATTCCTGCATGTGGGAAGAGGCTGCAGGAAGTCTATTAAGACAGCAGCTGAAAGGCTTAATCTTCCAAATGTGAGGGAGGTGATGTTCAGAGAAAACTCTCCCTTTTTCAAAGATGCTTCCTTGATCCTGCGGGGAGGGGAGGAGCTCCGCTGGAAGCAGCAGATTCTCAGCAGCAACTGTGTGAGCAGTGTCATTAGGCAGTGGATGCTAATTGCCTGCGGTCAGGGCAGGAACTGAGCAACAGGGCTAAGGGACCGTTCATTTGCAGAAAGTGGTCACAGTTAGGCAGAAATGGATCAGCCTCTTAGGTGCAAAGGCTCGATGGCTCCTGAAGGGCTCCCCTAATGCTCTAACTCACACTAGTCCTGTGCACCTCCCCAACAGGAGGGTGCCGGGCAGCACTGCTGAATTGTCCTGCAGGCAAAGGGCTGAAAGCAGAGCACCTGCCTGAGGCAAGATTCATTCATATGCAGATAACCACAACAGATGTTTCCTGTTTTCTTTTTCTGTTTGTTGTGCTTTGTTCATGTGTGCATTCTTGGAAATGTCTTACATGATAAGAGCTCAGCTATATTTCTGGTTTAAACTATATTTTGGAATGAATGCTGTGCTTTAAAATATGTTTTTACTCGGGGATTTTTGTTACTTGTGGGATGCATTCTGATGCATTTTCTCTTGCCTTTTGCAGCTGACCCTCTGGTTGGAAGCATAGCCACTCAATACCTGACCAACAGAGCAGAACATGACAGGATAGCCAGACAGTGGACCAAGAGATATGCAACATAAATGACAAACTACTTGTGCAGTGTGAAGGTGCAGAAGGCAACTTTGCAGTGTGCAACAAATCTTTATAGCCTTTACAATACGGACTTCTGTGTATATGTTATACTGATTCTACTCTGCTTTTATCCTTTTGAAGACTGGGATACTGCCCCTCAGAAAGGTAAATGCTATCAAGAGTAGAAGTTTGTAGCTGTAGATTAGTTATGTTTAAAATGCCTACTTGCAAGTCTTGCTTCTTTGGGATATCAAAATGTATTTTGTGATGTACTAAGGATACTGTTCCTGAAGTCAACCAAATATTATAGTGCATTTTAGCCTAATTCATTATCTGTATGAAGTTATTAAAGGTAGCTGTAGATTACTAGGAATTATGTCATTTGTATTAAACCCAGATCTATTTCCAATATGTGGTACATGCTGTTGTGAAAACTGTTTTAACTTTTACCTTTGTCAGTTTGTAATGAAAGGATTTCCTTTTTCCCTTTGTAGCTCAGAGAGCACCCAGTGTATCATCTCAAACACAATAAACATGTTCCCCAAGGAGTAGTTTCTTTGTTTTCCTATTTCAAATTAATATTTTAATAAATTTAGTTATAGTAACAAGGCAAGGCCAATGTATCACAGATCCCTGTGGATAATTTTTAAATTAATACACATAAGCAAAGGCTTGCTATTAAATGTTTAATGCACACCTGTGGATTGTTTAAGTTTTCCCTGTTTTGTTTTTAACAGAACGAGTGTAATTTCTAAAATTTTCTGAAATTTAATACTTTTCAGCTCTTTCTCAAGTTGAAATGTTCATATTTCATATGCTTACTCCAGAAGTTAACATAGCTGGTTGCTTCAGGGCCAGTCCTGCTCTCAGAACAGGCTGCCTCAGTCTTGTTACAAAGGTTTCTGCAGGAGGATAGCCAAGTTAGAGATAGTCTGGTGCTTTTTTTTCTAAGTAAAGCAAGTTGGACTTGCTGACCTAGAGAACTGAGTTATCCATTGAAAAAGGTCTTCCAAAGCATGATTGAACACTGTATCATCTACCCAGAAAAAAGAGGAGTACAATGAATTTAATCAGATGTATATGACATAAAATCATTTGTGGGGGAAACAACCTTTCTTAGTAAAAATGGAATCTGTAAAAGTGTTTTAGACTACCTTTTCCCCCCCTCACTTCCTGCCTTGGAAATTTTGTAACATCTGTAAGTACAAAAATACAGCTTTATAGTACATACAGTTTAAAAGGTAGAGTCACTAATAGTTTTATAATTTAAGCTTTTATAGTTTGCCAGTCACAGTATTGATTATAAAAACAAAAGACACTTGATTCTTTTAGATTATTTTTAAAATTACACTTAATTTTAAATTTTATAGTCTCCCTTACTACCTGGTGTTTTCAGAGATAAAGTAGCACTTCCATCAATAAGATACTCTGCTCATTTAATATATGAAAGCTGAATGTTAAGTTCAAATATTAAATCAATACAAAAAAAAAATATTTAGATCTAAAATTAACCGTTACTATACAGGTACCTGGTTTTTGTATCACATAACCTTTGACCATGAATTGTCCACCCTACTTTAAATATTTCTACAGATGCCTGAAGGTGGCTTGAAGAACTGTGTATCCCAAATATCTCACCCTAGAAGCCAATCTCTCTTGGTAGCTACAGGATAGCTTTAGAGTTCAGGTTAAAAAGTGCAAAAGGGAATGAGAAACAGGATCTGGCAGGTGAATATGCCTAAGTCAGGTAACAGACTAATGCCAGGAGATGAAGTGCTGGAAATCACTGCTGAAGGTGACCAGAATTTCTTGTCATGTCATTGGATGTGTGAGAAATAGCACAGATTGGCAAAGAAACAAGGGGCTATCACATCCGGGCTGCACATCTGAAGTCTGCTCCCTGCTGACCATTAGTGCACTCGTGGGCCACAGGGTGCTCGTACACCACTCCAGTGGCCTTCCCGTGGAGAGCAAACTATGGAGTTCATGCACTAACTGTGTTGCCTACAGAATTTACAGATATTTATATCATAAAGTATTCTGCTATAAAAATACAGGTTTTAATTCTAATTTTAATGTATTTTGGGTTTGTATCGTACTTACAACTTCAGATACCTAGGTGTACAAATGGGATGCCTTGTTAGTGTTGCCCCATCTTGCCTTCCTTGCAATTGGATCCTTTACACTGAATTCCCATCCTCTTTTTTTTTTTTTTTGGTTTGTCATGATTCTGTTCTTTTTTAATGTAGATTTTTTTGGTGTGTAAATTTTATATTTACTGAAGTAAAGGTTGTTTTTGTGTAAACATTTAAACTTTAAAAGAAAAAGAAAAGAAGCTAATTTTGTTTCTCAAGTTCTCTCTGCTAAACCATGCAGTAGAAAGAAATTTGTATTGTTAAATAAATCAATTAGTTGTTAAATGAGAATGTGTGTCTGTTTTCATGGGGAGGGAAGAAAGCCCTGCTGGAAATATATCCAAAGCATTGGTTGCAAAGAGCATCTGGTGTTTCAAACTATTTCCTCCCTGGCTGTGCTGGGGTGAATACTGCATGCTACCGAAGAATGGCACTGATCCTCTTTTACAGTTTTAAGGAGACAGAAGAGAAAATTACCATCAATCACTAGGCTCTGTATTTGGGAAACAGTGAACTGAAATGACATTTTTGTGTAAAGCTGAAGATATTGCATGTGCCCTCTTCTCCATTTTGGCTGGGCTTTTCTTTTTCTGTTGTTTTTGGGTTTTGAATGGGGAAATGCATGCATCTGGTTGGGAAGCTGCACAAACTGGGCTCCGTGATGATCTGGCATAAAGAGATCTGGTGTGGAAGCCAGCAGTCCCAGCCTGTGACATTGCTGAGAAATAGAGGGGCAAACACCTCTTCAGCTGAGCTACAGGCTACATTCAGGGCAAATGAGAAGGGATGGGTATATGTACATGTTTAAAAAATAAAAATACTGCATACAATGGGGAGGCTAATAAATATCAGCGTTGGTATTTCTGTACTAGCATGTTCTTGGTGCCTCAGTGATGTGTGGTGTGCCTGATAGAGAGACAGTCTTTGCTGATCAGTGCTGAGTAGAGATCATTCCAAGTCTGTAGCCAGGAAGGGAAGGTAATCATAGAAAGCAAGACCACAGGGCAGCCCAAGCCATGGGCCTGGCTTGCACAGCCTTGTAAGGAAAGCAACTGCACCCAATCTGGTTCATGCTCTGTTCCCTCCCTACCCTTTGGGGGAAAAGGAAACTCAGGCTTTGTGGTACACCAGTTCCTGCTCTGTACTGGCTTATTTTTGGCCAGTGATATTGCAGAAAATGATACCAGGCTTCTTCCATTCTTCATCTTCATGTGTGAGAACCAGATTTGTGGCTTCTCAGAGGTGTTCTCACTTGCACCATGACAGGAAAGCTGCAGGGCTGTGGCTGAAGGGCTCTGCAGTGGCTGGGTGGAGTTCTGAGCTACGGGGCAGCCGTGGCTCCATGGCTTCCCCAGGACCCTGCCTGAGTCCCCACAGTGCTGCAGGGAAGAAAGCTGCAGACCACAGCAGCTTCTACAAAGAGCTCCTGGCCTTCTGCCCCTGTGCTTTTGTCTGCATGGGCTGAAGCAGCGAAGGAAGGACTCCTGACTCCAGGCTGAAGAGTAAATTCCAACTTGCCTACATTTTCTTCAGCAAAAATCATCAGAGGGTATTTATGTGAAAGAAGGAAGGCTTGTGCAGGAATCCTGGACTAAAGCAGTAGCGAAGGACAGTGACAGTAGTGTGACTAAAATGCAATTTGATTCAGCCATAAGCCAGCATTGTATTTTGGCAGCCTGTGCTATAGCCAGGGCAACAGACGCATTTGAGAACTTGGCACTGCTTTATGTACAGCATCCCTTCGACTTCTTAGTGGCACCACTTGCATTTGTTTTGCACACTTCCAAGGCTGAACCCCCTCTCTGTCCTTTGTTAACCACTCCTGACTGAAGGTGGCTGCACACAGGTTCCAGGAGAGCAGGAGGGATTCTGTAATAGAGCACCGGTTCCAAAGGGAGAAGCAGGGCATGGCTGCCTGTACTGATGCCTGACCTTGCAATGAGAGTTGGACACATTCAAGTGTTCAGCTTAGATGAGAGAGCAGATAATGTACTTGGAAAATAGTGGCTGGAACATTTGCAGCACACCAGTGCTTTTGCTTTTTTAATCCTTAAAAAGGGAAGTCTGCTTCAGCTTATCTCTCCCCATCTCTCTGCATGCATGTCTCTGGAGGGCACCTATGACTTCCTGTGTTGCTGGGTAGAATAGATGGCATCCAACATACTAGCAACAATTTGGAGATCCTTAAAAATAAAAACTGTCAGGAATAGATAGAAGAGACACAGTATGAAATATATATATCTTCTCCCTTCACGGGGATCACAGGCTCTGCATCTAGAGGGATCTAAGATGGGGTGAGACCACATGCATGAATATAAATGCATGGAGTCATCTCATTGCTATTGCTATTGCTTTTCCACAGCTGAAGGGTGAATGGCCCTATCTATTTATATAGTGTTTACAAGTATTGGGAAGGATTTTTTTTAACTTTGTGGTCCTTCTAAATTATTACCATAGCATCCTTTGGCAGCTAATGCTACAGATATGTATTGGCTGTGTGGAAAAAGCACTTTGTTAGGTAATTATTTCATGCAACCTGGTATGTGAGCACTTCATTTTATGTCTTCCAGTTTTATACTGTGAAAAAATAATAAATAATTGCATCTCTTCTCCTGGATCCCATTGATGATTCTATATGTCATCATTATTATCAGTTCCTAGTAACCATTTTTTTTCAGGCTGGAAAGTCCTCATTTATTTAATCTCTGCTTATATGGAGCATGCTCTGAAGAACATGGTCACTCTTGTCTGTGCATTTTGTAATTTCACTCTAGCTAATTTAAAGGAATGACAGCTTCATGCTGCATGCAAAATATGAACTGAAAGTTCATCTGGAACAATGTTTTCAGGTTTGATCTGTTTGCCTACTAGTTCAGAATGCTTTGCCTCTTTGACCTTTATTGCTTAGCTAATGCCTTCATTAAACTGTTTAGAGAGGCTGAGATCTCTTTTCTGAGCAATAGCTAATTTAACCTTTCACGTAGGTCTAACAAATGTCTTTCCCAATATCTACTGCTTTATATTTATCAACACCAAATTAATATGTGATCTTATCTCTCACTTCTCAGAAACATTAAATCCTTCATGACTCTTGGCAGTAAATTTTCGCTTAGTCTGCTTTGAATATTGACTCTGTGTGTGTGCTGCATGCACCAGGAGTGGGACGTAACAGCAAAAGTAATAGCAAAGTGCAGTGGACAGGTCTGGCTGCCAAGAAGTGATGGGTCCCTGAGGACAAATTATCATCTAGCTTCTGAATGGCACAAATGAAAGCAGCTGCCAACCGTTTTCATCAGTCTGGGCTTTGTCTCCCTCTACAGAACAAATGTCAGGTCATTATTTAGAGAGGAGCTCGGCATGGGTAAATTTCCAGAGTGCTGAATGAGTTGTCATCGTGGAGATTAGTTTTCTGGATATCATACAGGTAGACAGGGTGAATCACAAATCTTGTGGGAGACCATTCCTCTGAACACAGCCATTGGATGTATGTCTGAAGGGTACAGTTGGGTTGGAAATCTGCAGCGTACCTTCACAGTGCCAGGCAGCAATAGTGGGGCTGCAAATGTAGAAGTGGTAAATGGGAGGGGAATGAAGCTACTGTTGAAGTACAGCAGAGTGTGATGCATTTCTTACACTCAGGAAGGCAGCTTCATGCAAGTGCAGAAGTCTAGGGTTGTGTTTATGTATTCCAGTGCTTTAAATTTGTGTACTTTTGTGAAAATTTGCACCAAGCTGAGAATTTTGACTACATGCTAAATAAAGGTTACCAGTACTTAAAGTTCCTAATTTATAGGCAGTGGACTTAAAGTGACAGACAACTTGAAAATTGTATTCAGTTTCTGAGGAGAAATATTAATACACCCTATGCTATTCTGCCCCTTCCTAGGTTTCCTTGTTAACTGGGAAGTGAATGTGCTGCCATTTCACTGGAATGATCAATTATTACAGAAAAGTGACATTTTTATTCTGTTCACTATTACATGTTGCTCTTTTCAAATAGCGCTTTTTTTTTTTTTTGTATCAGTATGGATTTGATGAAAAACTAAAACCATTAAGGTATCAATTAAGCTTCACTCATTGATTCAGTGGATGATTTACAGTAAAAATTACCTGAATTACCTTTCTTAAATGAAAAAACATTAGTGTCTCGACCCGGTCATAAAGAAAAAACTAAAGTTAGGACGAAACAAGTCCAGGTAATGCCAGCCGGGGAACGGAGCCGCCTGTCCCAGACGCAGCGGTAGGGGCGGCGCGGCTGCCGCGAGGTGGCGCTGCCGCACCGGCTACAGCCCCCGCGCGTGGCGCCCTCAGGACAGACCATTCTCTTTAACACGTAGTTTTGCCCCAAAATTGCTAAAAATTAGAAGCCGCAGTAGATTAAGTGAAGTAGCTGCTCCTAGCCCCATATTCCATCTCTCTCAAGTTCATTAAGCTGCTTAAGGTCCACAAAGTTAAATAGCACTTGCGTAAAACCGGCAGCCCCAGGGGAACGCGAGGCGTTGTGCGCTGGTCGGTGCCTGTCAACTTGCTCATGTTCTCGGAGGGCCCTTCTCAGACAGATGGGCCATAGATTTAGAATAGTGGTACTGCTGCACTTAGATGCCACTGCTTCCAAAGAACAGGCTGTTAAAGAAAATAAACTCACAGTTAAGAAGAGATATTTTCAACTATCTTTCAAAGTTAAGTCTTTGTAGATGGATAGATTTAGTCCAGATGGAGTAAAATATCATGTTCAGTTTCTATTTTATTTAGGAAATTAAATATTAGACTCCTGGCATTAGTAAGTTATTTTCCCTCTTTTTATAGACCACATTCATTCATATGTCCCACTCTGAACCAGGCCTTGCTGTCCATGGTTTTCTCTCAGTAACAAAGGATTGTGCTGCTTCTTTCCTCCTTTGCAGTCCCGTCTGCTGCTCGGGTTCGGAGTTCATCCAAACCTGTGGCATTTGTAGTGGGACTACTGCTCTGTAGGCCAGCAAGGCTTTTCCAAGATTTTGACATGTATTTGGCCACTTGAAGGGTAACCTCAGCTAAACATTGTAAATCAGGTAAAGCTCACAGAGGTGACTTGTATCTCTCTCAGCTTTGAGCTCCAGTGATACACTTGCCTACTCAGCCATAGTGCCTAATGCTGTTCCTGTTTACCCCTCGGCAGCAGCTCCCCAGTGTAACAAATGGAGTTGTGCTGGTCTGGCACTCTCTGTTTAAAAATGAGGTATGGTTAAGTATTTTAAATTTACCAAATTGCTAATGATTTTCAAAGGCTTTAATTGAGTGATTATAGCAGCCATTGATTTTTCAGGCTTCAACCTACACTATAATTCAGACACTCTGCAAAGGAAGTCATGCACAATCGGATTTAGACATCATTCACAGTGAGGCCTGTGCAATTACCATTGCAAACGTCAGGTATTGTGTTTGCCTTATTAACTTACATTAGGAACCTGTAGTGAAGCTGTGAAATAGCAGTTGTCTTAAGAAGCTTCCTGTGGTAGGGATTTTATTAAAGACATTTACATAGCCATAAACTGCAAAGGAGGATGTTTGATGCAAATTGATAAGATTTATGTTTGAATGCATTGTACCATCTGCAAATATGCTGGAAATCCTACAAAAGTACTGCTGCATCCACAGACTGCATTGGGAGGAGCCGGTACTGCCTGGCTGTGGGCTTTTTAAGGATTTAACAATTTTGATAGTCAGCAGCAGTTCTTGGAAAGCTGGTTAAAAATTACGAGGCTTTTTGCAATCAGGCCAGAATCTGGGTTGGAAGTTGGGCACAGGGCAGTACGTGGAAAGTCTCACGACACTATACCTCCACCCTAGGCACTGCATGATCTATCTGTCCCATCCATCACAGTCATGCTCCCTAGAGACAAGTGGCTACTACATGAGGAACCTTCTTGCTCATTCCCTTGGGGTATTGGACCTTCTACCTACTGTTAACTCTGGCAGGACTTCGGGAACCTTCAAATTTCCAGTTAGAAGGGGAAGTACAAGGAGACAATGAACATTTCACAACCCAACTCATTTTTTTTTTGTATAATGGCAGTCATTCAGAGCTAAGGAACATTTGCCATGCAGTAATATAAAAACACAAAATGATGTCACAGTTGAGATGGCCACACAATTTCAGAAAGCTGCAAGCATCTGCCCATACAGAGCAACATCACACCACTTCAGAAGGCTGCGAGCTTCTGCTCTTCAGCACAACCTTTATACCACTCGTGGTTCATACATTGCCCCTGTGTGCCCTCTGTTCCCTGTGGTGGTTGCTCAGTGCACCTGGGCACTCTGTGTCTCATTACCTTCAGTGCTGCTCACCTGACCTCCACAGCTGTAGTGCATTAGGGATGAGGCTCAGCCTCAGCCCCATTCCCAATTAGCACGGACTGTGTACCTACAAAGTGAGAATCAAATGAAAAGTTTATTTGAGAGGCGTTTAACAAGCAGCTTCCTTGTATTTAAGCCCCAGCTCTTTAGAGGGAGGGGATGAGGTCTTGGCAGTGTCCTGGGATGCACACATTTGTGAAACACGAAGCTCTGGAGACAGGAAAGTTTTAAATTCCTCAAGGTTACTACCTGCTCTCATCTGCCAGAATTGACTTTTACTGTGAGGATCTAACTGTCTCTTGGAATCTAAGACTAAAGATTTTTTTAATTGCAGTCAACTGAGGGAACTGAATTAGCTCTTTTCAGGTCTTGTCCCCCATTTATTTTCACCCTTAAATTTACAGTGGTTCCTGCTTTCCTGCTTTTGTTGTCATACAATTGACTCTGACATTCCCAGCCATTTTTAGTGATGCGTTGGGAAAGAGGCTTTGGGAGCTGCTTCTGCTGGTTTAAGACCAACTAATTTACTGTAGCAAGTGCCAAGCAGGCTGCAAGCACCAGATGAGCACACCTTCCTTGTGGCAAATGCACCAGTATAAAAGATTTTTCTCCCAAGACCATTCTTCCAAGCCTCACTAATGTTTTCTTTACCACCCACTTTAAAATTTTGAAAGAAGAGTTAATTTCCTTCAATTTGTTATAATGAAATTCTAATGTGAAGGTAGCACTTCAGTCTTAAATTAATATAAGGTTAACACTCGCAGCGGCTGAGTGATGGGGAAGCAGAAGTGGCTCTGGCTGGCATGCAGGAGGTCCCTGGAGGCCATCACACTGGCAAGAATTATTGCCTGAAGGGCAATTACATTGGCAAGCATCAGCTGGAGCACCGTGCACCCTACTTTCTCACCTCATCATGCCAATTCATGCCGCCAGCTTTGTTCTGACACCCATCCTCTATCACAGGAGCAGGTGGCAAGGAGCCAGCTATGCTCAGCATGGGAGTCTGTGCTCCTCAGAGAGCCCATAACCAAGGGCCAGCTCAGACTCCATTGTGGCTACATAAATCCAGCACAATGCAAAGGGTGGAAATACAGCCCAAGTGGATAAAACCCAAAAGATTGGACTAGTCTAAGGAACTTTTCTGGTAAACAAGAGAAGCAAGACAGTGGGAGCAAAGAAAAGTAAACACATTCTGGAGCTAGATCTGACTGGTGGCAAATTGACAGATGGACAGCTCTACTCATCCTCCTCCTAGGGAAAGGGGTGGTCATTCAACTGTGAGACAAAAGACATGGACAGGAAGGTGCAGATCCTGGCTTCCATCCAGCACCTTCTGAGACAGCCGTTATCCCACTGGGCTTTCATTGGTCTCATCCCATTAGGGTTAGGGATGGGGCTGGGAGGCAGACAAAGCCTGGCCCTGGGCTGGAGAATTATAGGATGGAGGCCACCAAGGGAGAGGCCATGCTGCCCAAAAACTGGTGTCTGCATGAGCTTATCCTCTGGTCCTTGTCCAAGTGTCTCAGGCTCAGCCTGAGCCCCAGACAAGGAATAGAGTTAGAGATAAAGGTGATTGTAGAACTGTTGGGTTATTGCACTTTTTGTTTAATAAATTAAGAAATTATGGGAAGATTGTAAGTCTAAGATAGAGTGTCCACAGAAAGTACCTGTAAATGAAAAAGAGAAGGACCACAGCTTTACTTGCTGCAGACAAAATGTTATTTTTGACAGTTACCCTGTAAGAGTGCCCAAAACATGCTTTCATTTTGCTCCAGAAATCAAGACATGTTTTAAAAAATAAAATAAATAAAAATCAATACCACAGTTTAGTCATCATCTTAAATGTTTACACACCACTTACTTGCACTTTGCTTGCCCTATACATCTTTCTTAAATGCCTTCAGCATTAAGAAATGAATGTTCTTTTTCTTGAGGAACTCCTCCTTAGCTGAAAATATGGAGACAAAAAGAAAGTGGTAAGAACAGAAAAAGTATTTGATTTTACACATATATGCAGTGAATAGCCCAGATGTTTTCCATGAAAGATTTGAACATCACCATCTAAATTTTTCTCTTGGCCCTAACCAGTTGCACCAAACCCAACAGATACTGCACTGCTGCAGATGTGGGGGATTTAAGCCTACACTAAATGAAAAAGCAGTCATTTAACATATGTCAGGCATCACAGTGTTGAATCACAATAGGAATCCCTGCCAGCCCCACTCTGCCCCACACATTCAGTGGCAACTACCGTGCACTGAGGATTAAGGACTGTACCCACTGAGAGCTGCAATTTCCAGCCCTCTAGCAGCTGACAAATGAATAACAGGCCAACCCAACTTGTTAAACCTGCAAACAAGGAACATAGGGGGAAAAAAGATGTTTTGTGCAGCTGCCTTACATTTCACCAGCTCAGCGTGGGGTCAGGTGTGTGCTGGGTGAGATGGGTGAGACCAAACAGCTGTGAGCAGGAGCAGAGACATAGAGACAGGGAGGGAGGGAGGATGTCTGCTCTTCTCAGCAAAATGAGCTGCCCTCTTCCTGCAGAGTGCTTCACTGCTTGCTTAAATATAAATCAGTCCTAAACTGGGGCCTGTAAGCTCTTCAAGATGGGCGGAACCCTCTCTTCTGATTTGAAGGTGCTTTGCTCCTGTCAAACAACTGCATTTCTTCCTTTCCTTTCACATTGCTTCCTAGTCATATCCAGTTGCATTCAATTGCAAATAACCTCGGAAATCTGGCACAGGTAGTTCTTCCTGATTAGTTGTTATCAGCAATGTCATATTAAACATTACATTATCTCCACTCCTTTAACAGATAAGTCCATTATCTCCTATTGGTGTCTGGTCAATTTTCCTCTCTACTGAATGCTTCTGTTTCATGATGGAGAGGCACATGCTAGAGCAAGCATTTCTAAGGCTTTATTTATTATCTGTCTGTGATGCTTTAGCTCTCTCATTTAGACTACATGACTTATAAATGGACTCAAGATACATAGTGAAATAAGTTGTCTTTCTCTTCAAACACAAATCCTGTTTTATTTCATTATCTCTATATTCATAATGTTTATTTGTTCTTTTTCAGACAGAGTGATGTCAGCAGGGCTTACTACTGGCAAGAGAAATGTACATTTTTCTTTCAAGTCTTTCATAGACATATAAAAACACAGCTGCAATTTTTTCTCTATGTTGTGAGTTTTATATTTTTCATATTGCCTTTTTTTTAATACCTGTAGCCTAGAAAAAAAAACTAGCAGCATGGTCTCTCTACCTATTTTAACTCCATAGATGTCTCTATTACCTAAAAGGATATTTGAATGTGCACCTGCAGTGCATGTAGAGGCATGATTTCTCACTCTTGTTCCCTGTGGGTTGGAAAATATATTCAGTGTCCATTCCCCTCACTCATCACTTCTACTATGGGATAGTGAGTTTCAGTGGACAGCAGTCAGTAATGTACCCTGCAGCTACCCTTGGCTCACATGTCACTTTTTCTTTCCTATTTGTCAGGGGACCACAGTGTCACCTACTGTAGTGACATACACAGAGATGCTCAGCACCAGGTTATGAGGGAGAAGTTTTCCTCTGAATGCATAATTACAAATTAGTTAGGCTTCTCACAAAAAAAAAAAAAAAATTTGCTCAGGACCTGTGTGTTCACTTTGGGAAGAATAGTTCTGTAGGAGCTGAGGAGGTGGGAAGGGAAACATGCAGAAATCAGCAACTCTTAAGGACTGTGCAAATAGAAGTCGGTGTGGTTTCAGATTCTGGGAGGACTTGAAGATTAAGTCATTAAATAAGAAACATCAAACAATAAAGTAGCACCTGGGCCCTTGCCTAGAATTTTGAGTACAGTCTTTCCCAATGTTCACATGAATATGTATTTTTTTTCTCAGTTCTGGATAATCTAGCTCCAAATGATCAAATTTGGGGTCCTGTTCCAGCCTATTTTTTCAGATGCATTCACACCAGATAATCTGGGGAATGATCTGGTCAGTCTGGGCTTTTGAACTCAAACCTCCATGCTCCTGAGCATGTCATCTACTCCAGAGTCAATTCTTGTCTAATTAGCACAAATCACAGGGACATGACCTTTGGAAAATACTGCTGATGCACAATGCCTTTCAACACAGTGTCACTGAGATTTGATTTGTTGAGAACACTGTTATAAATATTCTTTTGCACAAGAGAAGCATGGCTAAGAAGAAAACCTTATCTAATCCTGTTTTATGCCAAATGCCAGATTAAATGTATCAATTGCTATCATACAGGATCCAGATGTAAACATACTGTCAGCTTTAAAGAGTATTCTAATTTTATAAAAATATAAACCTTATGGCTGAAATGTTTATTCTGGGTTCTCTTTCCCATGTTGGATTAACACATCAACAGGTGTGAAAGAATGTTTCCAAGCTATGGGATCTTATTATTGAAATACTGTCCATAAATAATGTCCAACAAAAGAAAATTTTAAGTCTTGAACTCTCTGCCTCTGCTGAGTACACATTAATAAATACTAGGTTTAACATTTCAGAATTTCCTTTCATCCCAAAACGGAATTAGGAATTGACATTTCAAAAGCCATGGAATAGAAAAAAATCACAAACTTTAGAAATACCAAAGGCAATTTGATTGGACAGTAGGCTGAGAGAAGACCAGGGTTTTTCATTTTGGTGTTTCCATTTGCATGTGTACCTTCCAGGGCACCACCATTGGCATCCAAGCAGGCAGAACAAAGTGGAAAGTGGCTTCACCTGATCAAAAGTACAGAAGGGATTTGCAATAATTTCCATGGAAGATAATATTGATGAACACCATGTGTTCTTGCAAAAATTTGGTTACATCAAACCTGTATTTCTTCAATGAGGAAAAAAAGAACTTTTCTTCAGAAAGATAAAGCAGGGAACAGTTCATAGTACAGGGAGGGTAAGATGGTTTTGCAAATTCTGTGAACAATGTAAAATCAGACCCATAAACCCCATAGCTCTGCAATTTTTTTCAGTAAATACACATGTAGGGTGTTGCCCTTCACCACTGTTTTGTTCTCATCCACACCTATGTGAAACTAGAATCACTTCCCCCAAGCTGTTCTGCTTTAGGCATTTTCATTTTTCTGTGGATGAATTTCTGATTTCCTCTCTTTGTGTTTTGTAGTTATCTATTTCTTTAGTCCCATTTATAGAGTGCTCCTTTCAGTCCTTCTTCAATTGCACTGGAGATTTATACACCCTGCTATTTCAGTGGAGAAAAGAAATGTCCTTCTCCTATTCTATTCTATTCTATTCTATTCTATTCTATTCTATTCTATTCT